>VXAL01004428.1:120210-343723 GCA_013399475.1 Chauna torquata
TCTTCCTCCCTTCCTTCCTTCCTTTCCTTCTTTTCCTTTTCTTCTTTTCCTTCTTTCTTTCTTTTTTACATGCAGAAAAGATTTGAACAAACTACCCAGATTCTAGTGCAGATAGGAATAGGATCTGTTTTGCTGCTCATTAGTGTGACCACAAAGCTCTCTATTACCATTTCTGAGATGGTGGTGTCACTCCGCACAGACTGTTCATTCTTTTTTATATCACTGCTTTCCTTTTTTGCACAAATTCCAGAAGTTTAAATTTATAAAAGACCAATTTTGAGGGGCCAGATTCATGACCAAAAAAGTGTGTAAACCTTTGATTGTGATTTAAAAGTGGAATAGGAAGTCAAAAGCAAAAAAACAAGTCATCATTTTTGTTACTGGTTGGATCTGGGCCCAGGGACTTGGCTGGGATGTGTGTGAGTACAGCATCTATGTCACTTAGCAGGTCCATCTTTTAATCTTGCATAAAGTGCTGGTCCTATCACTTTGGTTTTCACTCAGCTGGTGTAAGGGCACCTCTGTAAAACAAAATAGCAATTCTCACTCAGGTTTTCCTTTTTCCTCTCTTCCACATAGGTTTCAATTCAATAACAATTCAATTGGATAATAGTTTCCATTTCAATAATTTCTTGTCCTTCCTCTAATCCTCTCTCCAGTCCCCATCTTGCCAGATACATAACGTCTGCTCTACTTTGCTAACCTCTGCTCCAAACTTTCTGCCTTTCCCTGGGTGTAGCAGTCTATTTACTCATGCCACTTTGTCTCCATGCAGCAATCCTTGAATTCCTGTTCTGCCAAATCCCTATGTCATCCTGACCCCAAATCCCACAGGAAGGTGGGAGATGGGACTAGGCCATGGGATGGCTGCAGCACCCATGCCATGAGCTGGTCTTTGGGCCCTCTTGCTTCCAGCTCCCTGTGGCTCAGCTAATCCTTCAGGGGTTTGTCAGGGAGAGGGAAAAAGGGGTAGGCAATGAAGTTTGGATAGTCTGCTCCAGGGCCTTCTTCTTTCCCTTCCTTCTCCAGTATGAGGACTACTGACCTAGAGAATCCTTCACTCTGGTGGTTGTTTTGCTTTGCTATCTAAGATCCTTGGCTTTCTGTAGAAAAGGCATTTTGGTTGGCAGAATGCATAATATCTTTTTATTTGTTACTTCTGTTTAAGATGTAGGCACTTAAATTATTTCTACCAACGTGTCAGTGACTCTCTTTTTATTTTATTGGAAAAGCATTTCTATGCACTATGTCGTCTGTATTGCACTGATTTATAAGGTTCTTTCCTCAGCTTTTACTCAGTGTTTATCCAGACCTCCCATTGACTCGCTGAAATCAATGTGATCCAACATTCTTTTTTTTTTCCTTATCCTTTTATATACTTTTATACCTCTGATGACTGATAGTAGAATGGAACATCTCTGATTAGTCCAGGCCTAACTAACTACACAAATCTCAGAATGCTGTAGCAGCAGGTCTGATGGGAATTTAGCTAATTAGTGGCTAAAAAGATGTCAGAGTTTAGCATGAAGTGGATAACCCGTCTTAATAAATGGAATGAAGTGTAATGCAGAAGAAGTATTGTTGCAACACTGAAAAAATATTTTAGGTGCATATTTCTTATTTGAGCAGTGTCAAGGCACAAGGGGTAATGTCACATGCTCTCAGTGGCTCATGAGCATTGTGCTCTGATCCTGGCATCACATTTAGACCAGTGTGGCCCCTAATTATAGACTGCATTTTGTCTCATGTATCTTTATAATCAGCTCATTTGTGCGCTAGCTTTTCTAACTCATTTATCTGGTACACATACATTTCTTAATATTGCAAGATTTAGACCAGAAGAATTTTGGAGATTAAAGAGGAAACTGATCTTCTTTTTACATGATGGAAATTTGAAGTTCAGCATTATCAAAGAGATGGATATGTTTCCACTCAGTTTTATATCGAGTACAACTTGTTGTAATTGATGTGATAATGTGGATAAGAGGTGATAGATTTGTTTTACAATCTGTTGTTGTTGTAAGCAGCTGATCAAGAACTGCAATTTGCAAAGGCCATTGAAATGAAACCAAATGCTTTTATAGGTTATGCATAATTATTGCTTTTAATTAGCAAGCAGAACTGGGCTGTATTTAAGGTTTAGATTAATTAGATTACTTCCTCCAGCTCTTCTTCCATATTAAGTCCCATGCTTTAAGAATCAGTTGTGTCTTAAACCCACCCCTACAGTTTGAAATAAATCTCCCAGTATCTATTAGGTTTCTTGCTGCCTTTCATATCCTTTGAATGCACGGCTTTCCTGACACAAAACAAATCTACAGAAACCAGGTAAGGGATTGTTTTGGGGCACAAATAAAGATATATAGGAGTGAGGACTGTAGCAAAAGGTCAAGAATGAAATAAGAACATTAAGAAGTGGAGGGGTAATGAAACTGAAGATATAAACAAGAGGCAAGGAAAGAAAGTTGTTTGCAAGGAAAGAAAAGTAAACAAGAAACCCATTGTGCAAGGGTTGTGTGTGAATGAATGGATAGAGACGGGAAAGGTGGTTTTGTAAGTTAGGTGGTTTTGTAAGTCTGTGCCCTACCATACAGTTCTTACAGCTGGTTAGGTCAGGTACCTAATCCTTCTGTCCCGCAGTTTTCTATCTGTAAAACATGGATGATAAAAACCTTGCTAACTCATCAGGATCTTTTGCAGCTTGTTTGTCCTATTTAAAAAACAGGGTGGGGAAGAAGGGTCACCAGTGTGACAGGAAGAAAGGAAGAAGTAACCAAGACTAAACAGAGAGGAAAAGGAGAGGATGAAGCTTCTGGAAGACTGAATTAAACCAGGCCAGGGGAAATCTGGCTGGAAATCAGCACCCTTGTTATGGATTTTTCCTCCCAAATTATTCCACGTGCTCTGTGTGGCTGCCTTGCAATGACAGCTGCTTTGGGGGGAGAGGGAGGGAGGGTGGGAAAGTCAGGGCACTCTGCAGTTCGGCTTTTGCTTTACAATGCACCAAAGTCTTGTTGAAAGCCGGGAAACTTGAGAAAGTCTCAAAGCTGTGGCTCTCCCTCAAGGATCTTATGGAGTTAACTATTTAGAGCACTAAATCCTTGTTTCTTTTCAGCAACAGCAACCAATGCAAGTTACGCTTGTTGTTCCCCTCTTTCAACCCTCCCAGCTTCCCTTTCAGCTGACACTGAAGATTAGCTTCAAGCTCTAAGATTTTAAAGTCTTTGAGGAAAAGCCTTAATGAGGATCTTTTAAACTCTGATCTAACTACTCTTAGAGCAATGTTTCTATTTTGGATGCAGCAAACAGATCAAGTTTGCATGTTTGAAGGTGGCACCATTCAGTGGACAAGAAGTAAACCCCACCCTGTAGGTTAAATAAATTTTCATACATAAATAAAAACATGAATAGCACCTATGTAAAGTAGCTGGCATTATTTCAGAGAACGTTTGAAAGCTGAGCATGGGGAACTACTGGAATACAGAAAGATGTTTTTTCTCTGTGCTGTATACTACCAGTCAAACGGTAGCAGAGGACATTTGAGGCCACAGTGGTGTAATCTATTGAGTATAGCAGCAGGGAAGAAGGGCAAAGAGGACTGGAAACTACAGACCAGTCATAAAGAGCGCTCTGGAGTTGCACAGAAGCATTTCCCTGGGCATGATTGAAACCTCATAGGCTCCAGCTCAGTGATAGCAAAGAAAAGAAAAGCTGAGTCCTATAAGCCAGCACTTTCACTTGATCTGTTGTTGGAGTTTCAGTGTTTTGCGTGCTTTTGTCATAAGTTTTTATCACCTCAGTCAGCCACTGCTGTGGTTTGAATCTATGTGCTGAGCTCCAGCCAGTGTTTGAAGACTGGCTTCCCACTGTTGTCACATGCACTGGGCAGCTTTGCCCATCATGGAGCACATGGGGGCATGTACCTGTATAACGAGTGCTGGCAGAGAAGAGCTATGTGAGAGCCTGCTGATCTGGACATGGTTGATTTACAATCTTTGCTTGAATCCCCCCATGCTTTCTTTAAGATATGGAAGAAAGTTGTGTGCTTTCCTGCCTGTCATTGCATGGATCCCAGTGCTGCTGTTTGGCTTGGCTGGCAGCCTTCTGAGTGTGAAATGCTACCACTGGCAAGTCAGGTGTGAAGTGAATTTGCCATGTTCTGCTTAATGGAGTGTTACTGTAACTTCAAACCCTTGTGGTGACCACTTCTAGGTTAACATCCTTCAGTCACTAACCAAAACACAAACATTAAGCAGGAGGAATGTTAAAATGTGATTACAAGTCATGGTTTTGTCCAATTAACAGGCTGAATTTCAGGCTTGAGTCAGGTGGCTTGTCTATACAAGGATATATTAGTCATTTTCTTTTTTTCTTTTTTTGACCATAAAAACAACAGATGTGATGCTCTGCGGTCAGCATAGACGAGAATGATTCATGGCTAGGCATATTTAAACCCCCACTAGAAAACTATCCATCTGAGACCCTCTTCACCTCTTCCCCCTCGTTCCAGACAACCAGAGCCAAAAGCACCTGTCACATGATACATCTCAAAATTCATCAGTGATTCTCTCCATATGTCTTAGTTTTGAGGTGGCCAGGAGACATCAGCTGCTCCTGCCTACTCTCTTGGGACTTCGTGGACTTTAACACTAAGATAGCAATAGAGAAGAAACTCCTATGTAGCAATGATGCAGGTGGCCATAGGAGCTGTTATAGCTGAGCAAGGATCAGCTCACGCATGGTAACTTGGTCTTGTGTAAGGTGGCAGGTTTGGCTCCCGTATCTGCTCTGCAGCCATCTTTGGAGCACTTTGGAGAGGAATTCAGCTAATGCTGGAGTCAATGCTTTCAGCTGGAGATGTGGGAGAGGGATGGGCTCAGAAAGTAAGGAAAAAGGGCTGTGGACATGGAGTATGGAAGAGGTCAGCAGTCGGTGCTCCTTCTGTAAAGTAACTGCAAGAGGAGCTGGGAAGCAGAAATCAGGGGACTGGAGCACATATGGAGCAGTAGGTGCTTGGGGAACGTGAGTATCAGAAATCCTGTTATGTATGGCTTGGGGGTCCTGGTATGGGGAGTTGGGTTTAAGATGGAATAAGAGGAAGGCAGGAGAGAGGAAAAGGCTGTTATCCCATGACTGTTTTGATGGCAACATTGAGGCTGCTTGGCTATCCCTAATCCATAGCCAGATCTATGTGAAATGGCCTGGAGCCCCAGGAAGAGTGCTCTGCCCATGCTGGGATGTGTCTGCACAAAACTGGCTGCTATACAAGGATCTTGATCTTGCTTATGAAGCAAGACTGGAAAACTGGGGCTGGATATTGCCCTCTACTTAGTCCTGCTGCCAGGTCTGTTCTCCTCCTGCCACTTCAGTAGTCCCTGGCTATCTGGTGGCCTCTGAGACATTCGCACCCAAGGAGTGGCATGCTAAGGGCTCTGCTGAATGGTGGCTTACAGCTGAAGGTGCCGTCTCCAGAGGAAACTAAACCAGGAGCTGCTCTGAGCCCCACTGAGGACAGGGAAACAATAAGCAAGAGACACATTTAAAATGCTTGGAAAACATAGCACAATGAAGTTCAATGTAGGTAAAAATAAGCCAGCCCTCTAAAGGTGATGTAAGGTCTCCTCCCACGGAAAAGAGAAACTGGTGGAGCAGTAAGCTTGAAAAACTAGGATGGGGGACAGGTAATGGAGATGAGACAGCCTTGATGAGCCTTGTCTGACAACAGATCAAATGTGAGATTAGGTACTGTAATATGGAGCACAAACAAGACAGCCAATGAACTTTTTCAGCTGAAGAGTCAGAAGCAATAAATCACAAAGAAGGAAGGCCATGGTTTCATACTCTTGGCTTCTGGCAGAGAATAGACTGAACCCATCCTGTGCTATAAAGTACAAATGCACTTGTGCACAAAGCACATTACAAGAACTCTGGGGCTGCAAAATTCAGCTGTTCCAAATTATATCAGGAATAAAGGCTCCTTTGGATTTTTAACTTAATCATAATTTACTGTCCTCTCCTACTGTCTCTCCTGGCAGTCTTTAACTTCCTGATGGTGAGCTCAGAAGCACTACTTACTTCAGTGGGGATCAGCACATCTTTCTGCTTTGTCCTGTGCTAAATCTGGTTGCTTGTTCCAATCCTTTTCTCCATCTCCAGCCAGCTTAATTCTCTCATCTTCAACTCTCCTATCCCAAATTCCAGCTTCCTCATTCAGCAGGTCCTACGATGACTTCCCAGCACAAATTCCCCAGATGGTTTTGACTGGAACTACTCACTCCCACCTGCCACTCCAGCACTTTCATTTTGCCACCAGATTTTCTTTGTCACTGAGTTCTTCCCTTTTATCATTCTTCCTCTTCATTTGTGCTCCTGGTCATTTCTCCAGATGCGTTCCATGGGTTGGTGTCTTTCTGGGACTGCTTGTCTAACGTCAGTGCCCTGCACCAGTGTGAATCTACCCAGTTAGTCCCAGTTCTCATGTTCAACACAGCTCTTTGTCAGGGCATCCATTGCCTTTCACTCAGCCATGGATTTCACAGTCAGTCATGGGAAGTGAGAGGCTCTCCCTGGCTCTTTCTCCAGTCTCAGGATTTTTTGTCATTGTTTGGCTTCCAGTTGTCCCTCCTATTTTTCTGCACACTTTCAGTTTCTCTCTCTCTTGCTCATCCCAGTTGTCAAGACATAGGAACATTTGATAAAGACTTGCAAAGGAAAGGGCAAGGCTTTTTAAAGTGGAGAAAACAGTAGGTAAAATTGAAAATCCATCCTATCCTTTTCTTCGGAAGAGCAGGTTTCTTTACCACACATGGGTTCTAATGCTAGTCAGGTTCCCTGGATTCCTTATGATCTGTACCCATTTGCGTGAGCTCTAAGCAAGGACCCAGGAACCTGGTATCATGTGAAGTTTGTGAAGTCTGCAGAACGACTGCTGACATGAGGTCAGCCACGGGGATGCACCTCTGCCTGTTTTCTGCTTGCACAAACCAGCCACCACCATGTCGGAGGCAGTGGCTATATTATCAGTGAAGCATCATGTAGCGTTAGAGTTGCTGCTTTTGAAATGAAAAATCCCAGCCAATTACAGTGCTGTTCCTTCTGCCCCACTACCCAGAGCCTTCCCTCTGTGAGGAGCAGGCAGGGGCCGTCTGTCTCCACTTGGTTCCACACTCCTGTCTACTCTATTCCTGCCTACCCTGTGGCCCTGCTGCTTTTGGACTGGCGAAACTGATTGTCTGCCCATCACCTGAAAATATCAATTTTCTCCTCTGTCTCTGCACGTTTAGGTTGGAGTCACATTATACCTTGTGGTAATTTTGAGGGAAGAAACGGGATAAATGGTGATCCCGGGACAAAGTCTACGGCATTTAGTAGGGTCTCTATAATGGCTGGAAATCATCATAGAATCATAGAATGGGTTGGGTTGGAAAGGACCTTAAAGACCACCTAGTTAAACCCCCTGTCATGAGCAGGGACACCTTCCACTAGATCAGGTTGCCAGGGACCCCATCCGACCTGACCTTGAACACCTCCAGAGATGGGCCATCCACAACTTCTCTGGGCAACCTGTTCCAGTGCCTCACCACCCTCCAAGTAAAACATTTCCTCCTAACATCCAATCTAAATCTCCCTTCTTTTAGTTTGGTGGTCCTCCTTTAGTGGTCACTTTTAGTGGTCCTTGCCTACCTCCACAGTCTGAAGCCATCTCCCATCTTGCCATTTTCATCTTCTTCCAGATGAGTCCACCCTAGGTCAGCTGGTAGATTAAAACATTTTTCCAACATCTGGTGAGTCCCTGGAAACCAGCCAGGTAGTTACCCAATGCAGAGAGCTATCATTGACCAAGATAACTTGAGAAGTGAAACTGGACAGAAAATTTGGTGCTTGAGCTAGTTAATCCTGCTGAGGTCCAGGGCAGTGCTAACATGACTCTACTGCTGTCAGTAGCTGTGCCAATGTCTCTAACGCACTGGGCTGTGGGGTTGTTTGGTCAGGAAGCTTGTGGGGATCTCTGAATTGTGCAATGAGGATGGGAGTTCCTGCAGTTATCAAGTCTCTGTTAACTAAACTGCAGAGAAACCCACATAGATGATATCAGTGGTAGATCCTAAACTGGACACCATTCAATGACATGGAGTTTATACAACATGGAAGAATGTGTGATCCATTCTCCTGTAAGTACTTGCAGAAATATAGCCAGAAAGAGGAAAACATATTCCAAACCAAAGAAAAAGCTGTCTTGTAAAAGTAATTTCTGTGTAGGTCCCAAGACTGTTTATAGGCTGAGCTGACAATTAAAATGACTTTTTACTGAAGGAAGTTTCTTCCACTTGTTCCTCTGCAGATGCACAAAGAAACAGCAATTCTGCTACAGGAGTTTTTTTTTTCTGTTTCGCGTGAGTTGACTAGTTGTAAATAAAACTATTTTGGATTCTGATACCTGGCAGAGGAATTTAGTTAAAGCACCTAAGAACACTTTACTGATCTTATATGAAATGCACATTTGTCTTTTGGTCCCCATTGCTGTAAAGGTATTTACTGCACACACACTGGCATTGCATCTCTTTTGGGAGGCTGAGACCAAGTCCCAGGTGAGCCCCAGCAAAAGAGGTCTTCTCTGTTTTTACATGTGTTCTTTCCAGTTGCTAAAGTAATTTGGGGCATAAAACAATCTTTTTTTTAAAATTTGCTGTTCTTGTTTTTAATACTTCCAAAAGCAATTTCATTAAATGTTGGTGGAAGGGTGAAGAACCACAATTTTGTCTTTGTTGACTGCAAAAGCTGAAAACTGGTCTCAGAGGCACATTTATTTTTAGTTTTACAGGACATAGTTTAATTGATCAGAAATGGTCGTGATCACGTGAAAACTGTTTACCTTCTGAATCTATGCCAATAACGTAGCAAGATGGCACTCAGAACCTTGAATAAGCTCTCTGAATTGCTCTGAAAAGACTTTGTAAGTGCCTGTCAGTCTTTATTTATTCTAGATACAAACTTAGCTAAAATTCCACTTAGTCTGAATGTGGCCCTTCAGGCAGTATCCTGTCTGCCTTTTAGAGAGCATCTCACAAGCTTAGCTGACATGCCAGTTACAAATGGTAATGTTCAAGAGAACTGTGAGCTGAAACAAACTGCTTGCTATTCAGGGCTGCAGAGTTGGCTTTTTATTCAGCCAACAGAGACGCAGGGGCTGTGTTTTCCAACCGGTACTTATAAAGTGCCTAATGTGGACACTGTGACTATTTATCTCCTCAGGCTCTGTGAGAAGCCAATCCAAACTGGATGGCTCCTGCTCCCTTGAGCTTTGACTCCGAAGCTGGAGTGTTAGGTGCTATTTTAGGTAGTCTCAATATAGTCCTAAGCAAGTGTTTATTATAATAGCGGGCAGTAAATGTTTGGAATTAATAATGGTAGTAAGTACGAGCTGCAGTTTTTCTAAGCTTTCAGAAGTCCACAATTAACCTAGTACTGTTGGAGTTTAAAAACATAAATAAAAATATACCAATATGACCATACATTTCAATCAAGCCTTTTGAGAGAGTAGGCAAAGAATGAAGACAAGGACGGGGTGCTTGAGTTAGTGTAGCCTAAGAGATAAACAACAGGACAGATGTATCAGATATTACCTGCTTGACAACCAGAATGTTTGCCAGGTATCAAGAATGATGAATATACAACAACCAGTTAGGTTAATCATTTTTATTTATCAGCAAGAAAGCTTACTGTGCTGTTCCATGTCAATTGGCTACTGATGTAACATAAAGTGAGTTTTGTTTTCATACACGGGTGGTGACATCTCCCATGCTGCTCCAAAGAAGCAACAACAACAACAACAGGAGGAAGCCGGAGGCTGAAGTGAGCATGGGAGCTGCAAGCAGGAAAGTCTGAGGAGGTCTTCACATCATGGAGCTCATTTCTGCAGTGGCGGCTACTTATCTTCATGAATGTCAAATTGAAAAGCAGTCTGTGTTAACAGCCTGACAGAGACAACATTAACTGCCTAAAGGCACTCTTTTGTTTAATGTGCTCCTTGGTGAGGCCCAGAGATAGCAGCCCTGATGCAGCAGACCCTGTCTGGGAAGCATTTCTTGAAAGACCCAACTGGACAGCTTGGAAACAGAGCTGTCCCCATACTATCCAGCAGAAGACATGTCTATGGACAGGTGGGTTAGCAGTCCTTGGTGGACGGCCCCTTTCCCTGCAGTGAGATGGGGCTGTGCTGGGATATGCACAGGGGGTGGGGGTACAGGTGCCTGCCATGTGGGGCCACCCCCAGGACCACCACTCTTCTCTCCTACCTGGGGAGGAGGAGAACAACACAGACAGCTCTTAAGCCAACCCTGGGGGCTTGTGGCCATGAACTAAAAGCATGCCAGGAACCGTCCTTGTGGTGTAGTCATTGAGTTTCTGTGCCTGGGAAAGTTCCCTATTATATCAGTGTAACCTGTGCGTCACTGTTTGCAGGGCTGCGAGAGTCCTCAGGACAGAGGAAGATTTTGTACGAAACATCTCTATGGACCAGACGTAGAACTTCCTAAAACTGGAGTTATTCAGGTCTGGGGTTTTGCTTTGGGCCCCTCTCAGTGTTGATTTTTTCTTGCATTTGGGTTGTCTGGGTCAATACTGGATCTTTAAATGCTTAAGAGTACCTATTTTTAGTTACCAAAAGGGACAGTTTTGTTTTATTTTTAGGAAAAAAGATGATATGAGGAGAGGTTTAAAGCTGTCCATCCAGCTACTGTCCTTTGGCACTATTACAAAAAGATTAATGCTCAGTGTGCTGATGTTTGTCAACCTTTCTGATGACCTGCTAGCAAATGAACAGTTCTTTCACAGGCAACCATCAATTCATTCAGCAAATAGAGGTAAAAGCTGATGCGACTGTTGCCTGTATTTCAGCTCAAAATGCAAGAGGTTTCAGGAGTCTTCATTTGGAAAAGTCAGTAATAGTTCCATTGCACTTATTATTACCTTACTCTTATAATTTTTGCTACTAATAATCAATAGGAGTATTAATATAATAGCAGTGTAATCAGTAACACTTTTAGCCTTATTGAAATATATTAATATTTTAAGTACCTTAATTTATTTTCAGAGCATCTGGAGGCCCCAGCTAGGTTGGGACCCTACTGCACGTGGTATTATTTAGACAAAGAGCAAATTCTGATTTCTGCCACAAAAATTATGTGATCTTTGCTAAGACTTTGTTTGGCAAAAACCTATAAGCTTGTCCCTAACTCTGATTATGATGTTTTTTCAACTGGGACAACATATTTGTCTAAAAAAAAAAAAAAATTACTAGATTTGAGGCAGGATAAGTGCCAAGTGGAGGACAAAACTGCCAGCTATTTCTTTGTAAACACTCCTGGCAAGAATGGGAAAGTGTTTCACATAACCTTTAGGAGAGGTTGTATCAGTGGAGTCCTGGCAGATGTCTGAGAGCTCTGGGGACTGCTGCCCCAGCATCTCCCATGTTTGCAGCAGGAGCTGTGGTAGGGCATAGGGACCATGAACTCTCAACTGTCTTTAAGACCATGTGAAGAAGCACCAGCAGCAGCACCAGCAGAAGAACACTGCTATGATGCCTCCACCTCCCTGAACTCCCTGGCAGTGGGAGAGGAGCCTGATTCTGTCCTCTGAAGTCACCCTCAGCTCCATCTGTTTCCAAGAGCTGCAGGTTGGGTTTGGGCATTCCCCCTCTTTACTCACTCCCCCCTTTTTCCTGGCCAATAATTTAACAATTGAGAAATACAGTTTTGAGTTAACTCTAATATTCTGTAGATTTGACTCAAATTAATGGAACAGTTGCGATAGAAAATCTTCCTTTAGGAGATACACAAAATGATGGGGGGAACAATGTGCTGCTCTTCATCCACTAGCTGTGGTTATTACTCCCTCTGATTTCTTATGGGACTGGAGTGCTCCTCCAATCACCAGGTTGTTGAACACTTTGGGTTGTTTTTTTTTCCAATGTCTCATCTTCGGGCTGTTCCACTTTGCACGGAGTGATTAACTGGGAACAGTGAAGGCTGCCTAGATTCCTCCATCCCTGCTTAAATGCTCTGATGCTCAGTCTGTAGGGTCAGTCCCTGGGCTCTGTTTCATCCCATGGAGCACTGAACTGTTTTACAGTGAGGAGCAGCCCTGGCAGGGACTGAGACAGACCTCCCCACAGCTCTTCCAGGACCCTCAGGGCTGCAGTGCTGGCCCCAAACCCCAATACAATGTCGCTGCATCTGTGCAATGTTTCGATTAGATTCATTAACTTGCCGCCATTCTGCCGGTGTATTTTGGCAGTTTAAAAACAATCCCTAAGTCTCAAAGTATTTACAAATGGTCAGCAAATGCTCAGCCTTGTTTGCTACCTGATCTCTCTTCCATTTATTTTTGCCATGTGCCATGGTGTAGCTATACTTAAGAGACAATTGATCTAATAAAAGCATGGTCTATCTCTGCATAAATGGAGATTAAATAGAGGTATATCTATCCCTTCCTTAAGTAGAGTTTATGTCATATTTATAGTCTATTGTAATAATGCTGGATTCCCCCCTTGACAAAGGAAATTTGAGGTGTGTCTGAGCATTTTCATTCTGACATTTCACAATCTGACAGTCACTGTGTGTTTCCTCCTGCAGTCCCATTGCACCAGCCTCTATAGTGTCCTGGGCAGCCCAGGTCGCTCTTGCTGGAACCATCTCTGAACTGCCTGCACTGCTCTTTGGCACATTTATCAATAAAATGACTTGATTTCTTTAATTTGAATTTCATGGAGTAGATTGATGCTGCTATTCCTAAAAGTAGATTTTCCTCAGATAATTTGTGGAAAAATGATAGCTGCAAAATGTCAAATTTAGAAGAAAGTGGGTGGAAACCTGAATTTTGTCACTTCGACTTACTGCTTCAGCTAGCAATAAACCGGAGTTTTCAGCTCCCTTCTCCCTCCCTCACCTCCTTCATGGCAGGAGAGTGTGACTGCCTAAATTTGATGCTGTGAAAGGGTCACGGTGAACTCCTCTTCCCGCGGTCCAGGTGGAACACAGTGTACGGAAACGCTATTGCACAAACATAAGCTCTTAACACTTGCAAATGTTACACCCAGCTACGATTACAGGGTGTACAGGTTTCCATGATGCATTCCTGGTCTTCTGACATAGCTGCAATGATTTATATGTATGCTGAGGTGAGGCAGGGGAGTTTGGGTGAGCAGCAGGTGTTTTGGGAAAAGCCGCTTCCGCTGGCGCACCTCGCTAACCCCTGCACACAGGACACACCGTGGTGTGGAACCACCATAGTGGTTCACTATGCAGAGCGTGGCAGTGGTGGTCTGACCCTGTAGCCTCAGCTTCTGCTCTGGTTCCTTGTTCCTTGAGAGCGTTTTGCTCTAAGGCAAAGGTTTTGTGTGCGGTTCGGAGGGAATGTGAAAGGCAATTTGGGAGTATTATATAAGCAGAAACAGAGATATGCCAGGCCTTGTGGTTTTTGAGAGGATGATGTGAGGAGCAGCTTGAAGTGTACTGAAAACCGGTAAATGTAGCCACAGCAAGTATGTGAATGCGCTAACAGAACCACTTGGCAAGTTTCCCTTCTATGGTTTATGGTCCAGATACAGGAGTCTGACTAGTGCCACTGGGTGGGGATTACCAGCTCCCAGGGGAGATCTGATGGGTATCCTCTGTGCAAGGCATTTGTTCTACATGCCACGAACCAAAAACTAATGTTCTCCAACCATTTAATGACCAATGATGGTGTGACCATGGCACCTCATCAGCTCCTTATGATGGTGGTTCAGGGTGCACTCTGCCTACCCTCCTTCACTCTGTCCGGAATGGCAAGTCTTGTTTTTCTTGTCAGCCGGGAAGGCTAAGTGAAGTGCCTCAGTTATAGTACTTCTTTATTTCTGCCATACAGCCTTGACACAGCTGTGAGAGTCATGGTAAGAACCCAGACCTCACGGTCAGGCACATGCAGTTATGAGCTTGATATGATGACGTGCTGTGATGGGCATGGAGAAGTCTGGCCTGACATGCTCCATCAGTCACCCACCCTGCCCAGCACTAGTGGGTCTTCAGCTATGAGATATATCTGGTTTTGGAAACTGAGCTTCATGACAAATGTAGACCACTCAGGGGGAATTGAGAAGAGAGCCATGTTAGTGGTTAGTGGTTTAGAAAATCTCTGCTGTGAAGAACAGCTGAATGACTGGGATGATTTAATGACAAGAAGAGTACTGGGGAGTGGAGGGAATGATAACAGCCTTCAGATATCTGTAAGGCTGATGAATAATGGAGGGAAGCTATCTGTTTTCCATGTCCGTAGTGGGGAAGATAGGTTGGGTTTAAACAGCAACAAGGGATGTTGAGGTTAGATCAACAGTGGGGATAGTGAAGTACTGGAGGAAGTTGTCTGGGGAAGCTGTGGATCCCCATCTTTTGGCGCCTTTAGGTATAGGTTGGACAGACAGAGCTAAACAGATAGGGGAACCCGAATGGTGCAGCAGAACACAGGGAGCAGCTTCACAGGCTCACATACAACAAATGCTCCTTAAAAGTATATGAGGATATCCCCTTAGCTTTTCCATGTCTTTCTTTCATGCCATCCTTACACTCTTTTAACAAGTTTTAGGAACATTACTGTGACTTCTGTGGAAAAGGCATGTTGCGCACCACCGTGTTCAGATACTGATGCCATATACAAAATGTGGGTTGTGTGGACTCAGCATTTCAGCTCACTCACATCTTCTGAATCAGAGCCAGCAATAAATCAGGTAAAGACCCAATGAGGGCAATTTTTTTTACCTTGTTTATTTAAGGCTTGGTGTGGTTGGCTGTAAAGTCCGTGTCCTTGTGAGAGCAGAATTTGTCTCTTGGAAAGCAGGGGCAGCAAGTCATCTGAGCTTTGGCATCATCTGAGCTGAATGAAATTTGTGGCTAAACGATGCTATGCTGTGTTTTATTAGCTGTGAAGAGCAGTGTGAATAGCCCCACTATTACAGAAGTTGCTGGAGATAATCCTGTTAACCACATCAGAATTTCCTCACCTGCCTCAAGTGTTTTACTTTGATGGGGAGGGACATGAAGAAGGGGAAAAAAAACAAAAAAACATCCAGATGCATCCATTTCCAAGAGGAACACTGAGAAAATAAATACTTTCATCTACATTAAAAAGTTCTGGTGGCTTTTTCTCTGAGAACACTGACCTCCCCTGCAATGTGACATGAATTCAAAATTTGGCAGGATGGTGGTCTTGCATTAGGGATGTACCTTTGTATCTGTGTGGAAATCTGCCTGTGATTGCAAAACTCTCATCCCTTTATAAATAGCCAGCTCAGTGAGGCTTTGTGACTTTAATCCATAAAGGCTTTGCTCCTTTCCACATGGCTGTGCCGAGGGGAGCAACTGAGTCAACGGGGATTCCCCCACAGCCTTACAGCTCCCTCCTCTGCCATGTTCATGTCCAAACAGACACTGGAAGTAGCAATTATATTTCTCTTGTACTCTCAGGGCTTTGCCAACAGGGGAGCAGGAGCAAGCTTTGGGAGAGCTGGGTGAGAGAGCTGGTTGTGGAAACTTGGACTATGTGGATAGGAAAGTCAGTGGGAAGGGATTAAAGAGGAAAGTGGAGATCTAGGAGGAATCACTACAGGCCTGAGAGGATGGTGGGTTGCAGGGTGGCTGAAGTTGGAGGAAGGGTATCGGAAAGAAGCATGGAAGCTAGAAGGGAAGGCAAATATGAGCTGTGGGTCCCATTGCTTGAGGGGAGTTCTCCTTCTCTCTCTCTTCTTTTGATCCATTAAAAAAATAAATTAAATATAAATAAAGGCATTCTCTGAATATCTGCACAGGAAATTAAGGAGCTAAAATAAAAGTAACTAAAACAAAACAAACAAACAAAAGAAGTGGGAGAGACTTTTACTATTTTCTTAAAAGACTATAATATTAACAATCAAAACTCAGTTCTTATATAGCATCGTACTGGGAGAAGATGTATCACAGCAAGACAGGTGTCATTATTGCTGGCCTGCAGAAGAAACTGAAGTGGAGAGAAACTTGCCAAAGGTCAAAAGGGATGGAATTAATCTCTTATAACCATACATCTTCACCTGAACTAGACACCTACACTCCCTTAGTCGGCAATGGAGAGCACTTGGTACTTCTTGAGACTGACTCACTTGACCTTTTTCAGACACCTACTTTAAGATGAGGTGAATCTCATCTTAGAAAGAGATTGTTTCCCTGCAGCGCATTCCAAGGGCAGTCCCTGGGTGACTATGTCAGCTGGAAATGTCTCCTCTGTAGAGGTTTACAGCTAGGTGTAACAAATCCTATCCCTCAGTCAGGGTCAGTGGCAAAGCCAAGGCAAAACGGTGACCTAGCCTTAGGTACTATGTGCACACTGGGTGGGATGAAACACGGTGGCTCCAACGGACCAGCTGGAGGTTGCCTTTCAGGAGCAGGGAGGAATATGCTCGGTGTCAGGATTTTTCCCAAGAGTGTCTGAGCTCTAGGTATGCAGGAGGTCCCATCTCCAGGCTCCCTCCTCCAGCACTGTCTACTTTGAGCCACTGTTTACCCAGCATGCAGCAGCCAAAATCCCAGAATGACCCCATACTTCTTTCTGCAGCCACCTCTCAGTACAGACAGACTGTCAGGCTGGCTTGCTCTCTTTTCCATGCCCTGGTTGGTATAACATGCACACTGATAATGTAGGAAACCCTGGTGTTAGCAACACAGGAAGAGATGCTTCCATCCAGCAGCACCCGAGTCTTTTATTTTTCTCTCAGGTCCCTTTCTTATTCAGGAATCACCTCTGCTAGGGGATTGCCTACACTGCTAAGTTCAATTCAGTATAAAGGTTCAGAACAGGGCTCAAATACAGTCATGCTGGCCTTATGCCCAATTGAGTAGAGTGACTCTACCAAGTCAAGATCATTCAGAAGAGTAAAATTTAGCTATCTTGGTTCAAATGGCTTACAAGTAATTTTCCAACGTACCAGCTCCAGAAATACCACCATCTGGGAATGGTGCTTGCTTTTCCACTCTTTCTCTGTATGCATAAGGGAGAAAAGGGAAGTGGAGGCCTGTGTGCAGTCTTGTACTCCTTGTTATTCTTGCATTTGTTTGATATTTTCCATTAATTCCTGTGTTTTGTGTTTCAGCGCCTTTGTTTTCCTTTCCTCTCTTTTGAGGAGGTTGATGGTGAGGACTATGTTATTATTAGGTTTGGCATTGCTTTATAATTTTTTTTTTTTTCTCTGCATCTCTGTGATTGGGATTAAGTTTTTTCCTGCCTCTATATTGTAACGTTGTATTTATTTTTACAGTCAGCACCTTGCTGTGCAGTTGCTTGAAGGAGGAGGAGAGCAGGCACGTTCCTCGGCTCTTGTTTTGCAAGACATTTTTAGTCCTCTTCCACGTGTTAGTAACCTGGCCTGCTCCTGCCCTCTGGCCTGTTCCTCCTCCTCCATCCCCATTTTGACAGAAGTGAAAAAGTTTCCTCTCTGGGACCGTGTCAGCATTAGGGTTTTCAGGTTTGACTGGGCTGAGTCAAAGTAATGTCTGCTGAGACATGTTCATCTGAGAAACGGCACCACCAACACCCCACAGCAGTTTGTAAGTACTGGAAACAACTTTGACGCTTGGGAAGCAAAAACCTGTGACATTTTGTCATTATTCACTCCAGCTGAGATGATTTATGAGCAACCACAGCCAGCTAGAAGCCGCATTTTAGTGGTTAAACAAATGAATTTGCCCAGCTCAGTTCCCCCAGTTGCAGCTTTGGTCTTGCAGGGCTTGAGGGGGAGCGCCGCTGTCTGCATCTCCTGCATGTGCCAAGAAGCACGACCACCCCAGCTCCTCCCAAAACCAACTTTTTTGGCTCCACTTTCATTTCAAACTGCAGAACAACATGTTCCCTCTGCCAGCCCAGCCCTTGGGTCTTTGTACAGCCAGCCTTCCACTGACGGCGGTACGAGTCTCTTTGCATAGAGAGTGGGTGATAGAGCCTCCCACTCCCAAACCTCTCTGTGGATGGGTGCCAGCCTCCTCCATAAATCATGGCTCTTGTCCTCCCCGCCCCTGGAACAGCAGCCTCCCTTCAGACTGCCTGAGCACTGCTGGGGGCTGAGCCTGCCCTGAGCATCCCAACAAGTTGCATCAGCACTGGTGCAACCCCGCTTGTTATTAGCTGCAGAGAGACTGCCAAGGTTGGCTACCTCTAGGCGCTCTGAGCCCTGCGCTGTCTAGACCAGCTCTGAATGGAGACAGGACAGAGGGGGAAAAAAAATCATTGCCACTGGAGCAAAACTTCCTGTATTTGCAAATCCATCTGCCTACTCGGATGACCCTAATCACCATACATCTGTATAATTAAATCCTATTTCTAACTTATCTTTTTCTCAACCCACCTCAAACTTCTTGCCCTGCTTGATTTCTCTTCTTTGCCTATCAGCTATCATTTGGCTGAATAAAGTATCTGGGAATTCAGTTTTTAGAAGGTAAAGTGTATATTGTCCCCTGAAGGAAGGGAGCTCTGGGAGGCAGGACGGCAGCCAGCTCTTTCCTGGCAGTCAGGGAATGCCATTGTGGAGCTGCCAGTCGGTGGGTGGGCGTAGCACAGCTGCCTCCTTAGGTTGAGTCCAGCCCCTTTGCAAATGTGAGTGAGGAAAGGAGGCTCGGGGTGACCAATTATTCCTCCATGCCACAGCTGAAACTCATCTCTCCCTCCAGTTCCTTTCTGATGACAAGCTGGTGTCTGCGCTTTAGTGCATCAGAGACATATAAAGTCAAAACAAATAATGATGTTCAGAAAAAAAGTTTTTTTTTTTTTTTTTGCACGGTGAGCATGAGTGGCACAGATTTCTCTTCCATTTGTCCCAAGCTGTACGTGTCAGATGTGGTTTCCATATGGCATCTCTATCTCTCAGTACACCCACACTGGATGTATGCATTGGTATACCGGTGGCTGCGCTGAGCCACAGATAAATGTTTAGCATTCCTTAGTCAACTGGAAGCTGTGTGTGTGTGTATGGGGTGTGTGTGGGGGTGAAGCCCAAGGAATATAAAAACAGGCATATGGCATTTTTAAACTCATCACACAGATAAAAAGGAGAAATAAATATAAGGCAACACACTAAAATAGCATCAACGTCTTTGAAGTAAACCCACTAGTGAGAGAAACTGAAGCGGAGGTTGCTGCATCAGCCTACAGCTCCAAGCCCCGTGCATTGTCCTTGCATTTTTTGGTGCCCCACATGTGCTGAGATTTCAGGCTGTGCTCCCTTGAACGGCATCCCTTGGACCCACAGCACTTCCTGCCACATTGGTGTGACTGTGGTTTGGACACCCCAAAAGTAACTTTATCATTCTTCCGAAGTACATGGGCATCTCTGGTTCATTTTACTGAACTGAGGTTGTACTGAGTTGAGCACAAGACCAGCACTCTGCATCCAGCCCCAGGCAAGATGCCTGCTGCGTATATGCCGTAGACCTGATTCAGTTGTTTAAACCTCAGCAACTGGTGCCATCCGAGGCACCCTTGGGTGTCTGGCATGTCCTCTGGCTGCCTCTCCAGTAGGGCATGGTTACCCTGTGCTGATGCTTCAGACACTGTAGGGAGCTGGTAACACTGTTCACCTGTGCTTAGGCGAATGAATCAAGATCTCAGCCTTGAAATGGCAGCTTGTGCTAAAGAGAGGCTGAAATCCTAGCTGAATTTCATCCGAAAAAAATGCTCCAGTGAAGTGATGGTCCAGGAGGATTTTTTCCAGAAGATCTTTTCCCAAAATGTCCAGAAGTGCAAACAAGAAGGCCACTGAAGAAGCAGGGTCAGTGCCTTCCATGACAACTTAAGTGTGATTTTTTCCATACCACACATGAAATTCTGGATAGACATGCTGGTATTCACAGTATTGCTACCTCATCTGCCTGGAGATATCTCCCTTCCCTCTGGCTTGGGAATGCCTTCAGCACGTGTCCTCATAAGATGGAAAAAATGCCTCACAGTGTGGTCTTGGATTGAGTGGATTGAAACATGGGGAAATTCCTTCCTCCTCCAGCATGGGAGGAACCGGGAGAGACTGCTTATAGATAGAAAGATGGAAGTAGCCCAAGCAAGGGTGGGGGAATTCCGGGGCAAGAGCGACCCCACAGGGTTCATGGGATTCCAGGTCTGCCATGGTGGTGGCAGCTCTCTCTGAGGATGCCCTGTGCCTTGCTTCCCCTGGCCACCCTTCTTCTCCCAGACCCTGTACAGAACACGTGGGAAAACCTGAAAATCAACCGTATATTTCTGGGGAGTGAACCTTGGTCTGTGGGAGACTCCTGCCATTCTGGAAGGAGGACCTTCAGCCTGAGTCTTCCCCTTGAAGGGGAAATGATGGCCTTGTCTGGGCTCTTTCTGCTCCTGGTTGCCCCAAGACCTTTATCTTAACTATTTTAGGCACTACTTGGGTCATTTTGGGTTTTACTTGCTTAGGATTAGCAGGGGAAGAACCCTTTGAACAATGGCCTATTATCTTAGGAAATATTCAATTCATTTTGTTCCTTTCAGACAAGCAAAGCTGTTGGTGTCTGTTCAGTGGATTTGAAATAGCAAAGGGCAATGTTTTTTGCTTTTGCCCTGTAACTATTTTTCTAGGCCAAGAGTTTGAGGTTCAGATACAGGATGCCTATGTGAGGAAATAGGCAACCCATGTAATAAAGCACTGGCCTGTGTTATGATAAATGCAAAATGATTAAGAAGTGAGAGGAAATAGACTTGGGAGAAAAAAAAAAAGACAATAACAGACAAGTGGTTTGTCTTTTTGGGGGTGCAGTGGAGTTTTATTACTCGCTGAGGGCCTGTTGCAGAGCAAGATGCCAAAACCTGAATGCTTTCCACCATCTGAGCAGGGTAACAAGCTCTCAGAAGCTTGCTGCCCAGGGCACATTCATTCCTCATGTGTTGGAAATTGGAGGGAAAAAGAAAGAGCATGAGAGAGAGGAAGGATGCACCAGGGAGCTTGGACCCTGATGTCAGTGACACCCCTGGGGACAGGGCATGTTGTCCCTGGCTGGCCATGAGGGTCAAGTGCAGGCAGGACAAGCCACACAGGAGCTGCTAACACTGTCAGTGTGCATTTCCCTCCTCAGCTGATCCCTGTGCTGTGTGGACCGCCAGCATCCCTACTATGGCTGGCCCAGAGCTGTGGCCTGGGAGGAGAAAAATTTCAAGTGGCGATGTGGTCACGTAACCATGAGCAGACAAGTGCCCGTGGGTGTGATTATGCAGTCCTGCACAAGCAGACTAAAGATGGAAATGTGCCTGCCTCTTAACTCAGGGCTGCAGCAAGGTACTGTGCGTGGGGCTCATGGTCACTTGTTGGGAATAGTGAGGTGCACAAGGTTGGAGACAACCCTACTGCAATTTGGGTGAGAGCATGACCACTCAGCTGCAGCCACACAGCACGTTGCATGTCACTTGGGGCTGTTCTGCTGATGGTACAACAGGGTGGCACCCTCTGCGCAGAGACAGAGAAAGCCCCCAGTGAATCAGTGTCCAGAATATGCAATTATTAACCCAAACTGTTTTATTTGGTTAATGAAATCAGCAATAATGCATTAAAACTTCAAATGCAAAGGACTGAAACCTGAAATAGTTGTTGTTACTCAGTAAAACAGTATGACTTCAAAAGCACTGATGAGTTGATGGGCCCATATGGACGTCTTTATTGGTGAAATGTCTGAATGTATTTTCTCTTTTTGTGGAACGTGATTTGGTCCATTGCAAGCAGATGACATATTTGCAAAATCTCAAAGCAAACTCAGGGCTCCGATGTAATACCACTTAACAGTGCCATAATAAGTCATCGAAGGTAACTGTCCATGTATGTACTTTCAGCCGTAGACAAATATAAGGTATTTTGATCAACTGACCTTTGCTCACAATGAAAGAGGATTCAGTCGGATGACTTTGCATGTGCCACTGGCCAAAGATGCCAGGTTAACTGATTTCACACTAGTCATGACTTGATCTTGGGCCTGAGCCCACAGATTTAATTCTCTAATGTTATGTGAAAAATGGGGTGTTTCCTTTATTTTTGTGCAAACCTGCCTATCAGCCTGGTTCGTTCAGTAAGTTTGAAACCATTGGTGAACCCACGGGGAAACTTGCTTCTGAGTTTTGAGTTAGCAAAGCCTAAACTTTAATGTATCCTGAAATATTTTCTTGAAGGGTTTGATCTTTGCAAATATGTGCTGATGACAGCTTGGTATTGAGATCACAGCCGTTCATTACAAAAAAATCTAATAGACCAATACTTGGTATAGTCATTTTTTCAGAAGAGCGGTGTTCCTGATGGGAAGAATTTTCCTCACACACTGGCAATTCTGCATTTTGCTGGAGCAGCTCCAGGACAAACGAGTTAATGCCCTGTGTAGTTTGTTTTCATATTGTGCAAACCCTGCTGAGAAGCTGGAAAATAGTGATTTAAACTGATAAGCTTGCAAAAGACAGCTGACTCATCAAGTGCCATGAAACAAGGATTCCCACACTGTGATACACCTGAAAGTGTTGAACTCATACAAGCCCAGCCCCCACCCTTCTCCTTGAGGTGTTGGGGAATCACCAGATGCTTCTGCTTGTCCAGGGTAGAGCTGCTACCTCACTATCACAAGTCCTTCCTTCTAGCTGTCGTGCCCAGGCAAATGAAGGTCACCCAAACCCCAGAGCTGGTGCTGTGTTTGCAAATGCAGATGGGACTAAACAGTCCAGCAAGCTCCATACCTACTTTGGATGACAGCAGGATTGCAGTAGGTGACAATATTTGATTTTAGACCTGATCAAAGTTTAGAGTGGGATTTTGGGGGTAAAACGTGAAAGAACTTCATTCAGAATATATCCCACTGGGGATACTAGATTGCTGCTTTGAAACAGACCCGGTAAATACTGCTCTCACTTTGCTCTGCACCAGAAAAAGAACAAAACTTCAAAAAGTTGGTTTGGATCTTGTCTGAAACATAGTCTGAATCTCAACAAGAGGGCATTCTCTCAACTACCAAAATGCCTCTGCCTTTTTCTCGACCTCACTGGAGCAGACTCTCTATTGCCATGACGGAGGACAGATGGACAGTGTCTGGGGTCATAGTCAAGACTGGGCTTTAGTTTGTAAATGAACAAAATGGCCACTGGTGGCATCTTGCTTCAGTATGTGGAGCTTGGTGGACATGACCAGGTCCAGCAACATTCACATTCACATTCCTGTGCTTGTGGTTCCTCCTCTGAAGGCGAACACACACAAACACACACAAACACACACCCACCCACTTTCCAGCAGGTGTAGTCAGCCTGTGGTCTCCTCACCAGCAGCATGTCATACAGAGGCTTTCCAAAGAGGCCTACCTTTTTCCAGAAAATACGTAAATGTTTGGACTTTTGTTTTTAGGCAAAAGCACAGCTTCTTCTGACATGCCCTTGGGAAATTTTCCCTGTGACATTATGGGTACAGGTAAATCATGATCCTGGACACAATACAGCTCTTGGAAAAAAGTGGATATTTTCTGCTAGAGAGGTTGCTGGCTTTTTTCCTGATCACATGCGCATTTAAGTGCCTTCCCCTCATAGTTTCATGATCCAGAGAGAAGCTATCAGCACTTAATGCTGGAGGAGGCCAAAAGCCAAATGTCTGTGAGAGGGAAAGCTACAAAACTCACAGCAGAACAAATTTTTACTTGCAAAAGATTCTGTGATTGAAAATTTTTGCTTGCAAATTTTTCCATTGTACTGTGTGCAGCTTGTCCTATGGACAAAAAAGATTTTATATTTTTGTGCTCAATTATCATTTTCCTCTGCTTGGCAAGAATAGCACCTGCCTAACAAAGACCTGATGGATGCTTGCCAGGTTTCTGCATCTTCCCTGACAGCACCTGGTTATGGCCATTTAGCTTCCCTTGTGCATCTGCTGGGCAGCTGTCAGGCTGCAGTAGAGCAGACCCTGCAGAGAAGGTTGCTCTACCTACCCACATGTCTCACTTGTAAATGAGATCAAGGAGAAGGCGAAAGGGAAAATTAACTCCCAAAAAGCAAAGCCTGAAATTGGACAAAACTGATACAGGTCAAGTTGTTTAAAGATGTAGTGAGAGTTTGTAAAGGAAATAGAGGCCATGGACATATCTATCAGTGGACACATGCACAGGGCAGCCCAGAGTGAAGGAAGCTGCTCTGGTTCCAGACCCGTTCTGCTCCCACAAAGCACCCCCAGCCTGACTAGTCCCCAGCCTGGGTAATCCACCCACGAAGAATGAAGAGTGACCTGTCTGTGTACTGACTTGGTGAAAGGGAGAAAACACTCTGTTTGGCAAGGGATATCTCTGAATCATCTGCCACATCAAGGTATAAGAAGATTGATGGTATTTGAATCCAAATTCTCCTGGCTGTGATGTAAGATGCAAAGTGCTTGTCATTTACTTTGTTGTAGGCTCTTACCTCTAACAACTCCTCAAAATTTTCTGCATAAGAGGATAAGTTTTTTTCTAAGTACTTTGTTGGAAACGCAGGACACCCTGTCATGTTATCCAAGGGAAAGCTCAAAATCATATATCTCTGGTATTGTTTTACTTGTTAAGTCCAAAGTGTAAGGTGCTCCCAGAATTCTTACAGATGGCAGCATCTTCTGACAAACTTCTTGATTGGATTATGTTTATGCAAGGAAGGGAAGCGATGTTGCTAGTATCTGAGGGGCTTGGGAGATCCCTCACAGTTATATTCTCCTCCTGTGGAGGACAGGAACAATGCAGTCACCAAACCCCTATCCATTCAATGCACCTCCTAGATGACAGACAGTAATTAAAAGCCAAACCCAGTTTAAAGCCTTTTGAGACAGTGACTAAACTTGTGTAGAATAGTCTGTTGACACCTGAAAGTGGGTGAGCACAGCCAGCCACCCACATGCTGAGCTTTGATGCTGCCATGGCATGCCTGGCACACTGCATGGTGTGGGAGGAAGACCCCTGGCAGCCCCTGGCATTGGAAAGCGGCCCTCCAGCAAGGACCTTTTGGCTGCACACCCTGATGGGGCACTTCCTTTGACTGTGGCTAGCTGGTAGAGGCTCAACCAGCTCCATATGCCTGGTTTGGAAGTTACGGAGCAGGACAGAGGCCACACTGGTTTGCTGCAAGCTGTAAAGGATATTCCCTGCCTTGGGGAACCTGGTGGTTGGCATTACTGTGGTAAATGATGGTGGGTGCTGTACAAATGATTTCATGCTACTGTCTCTGTCTCCACATCAAGCAGTAGCTGCTAGATGGAAAACATGTAGTCTCTATATCTGTTCTATTATAATATACACATATTTGAGGCTTATAGTTCAGCCTTCTTCAGGATGTTGGAACATCTGTTTAAAAAATGCACAAGAAAGGGGGAATATCTGTTTCAATGTTAATACTGAACATACTGGGAGAATATATCCACAGAATTTGATTATCTAAAAGATTAGGACACAAGGGAGATTCTGAGAGGTTTAAACACCACTGTTTAGATTTACTTGCTGATCTATTGCCAAATGCACTGAAGAAAATTGGAATAGGATAAAACGTGAATTTGACCAATTGCCTGTGCTTGTAGACAGAACTACAGATCCCTATGCTTCAAGAAATAGTTGGCTGTCTTTGAACAACTGCCTGTTTTGAAAGAATGCAGTAAGGCATTATTTCCTGGTGATGGGATGTAGAAGTGGGTGGAGATTATGTATAAGGAGGCCACATCGATAAACTGCCGGCTGATTGCATATTCCTCCTTTCAGGCTCTTGGTGGTGACAGATGTGACAACTATTGCTGTTTTTTCCAGCGTCCCAAGTGGAGGTAAGCCATGGGGCTATGCGTCACCATGTGCACAGAACACTAATGTTCAGCTAAAGCCTCAAAATATTGTTGAGGAAACCCAGGCACCACAGGGTATCAGTCTCCTGACATGTTTCTAAACCACCATTGGCTTCTGACTGTGTTCGCCAATCAACTTTATTCAAGCTCACAAGGTCTCAAATGGAAGAATGTCATCTCACTGCTTCTGTGTAGGGAAAGCCCTCCCACAATTATCAATACTTGATTGAAGAGGTAAGATGATTCTGAGATGTCTGTGGACTGTAATCTAGCTCTAGCTGCTATTACTGGAGGGTTTGTTCACATTTTGTGTATCGCCAGTTCCTCCAGCGATGGCTATCTATTAATTCCTCTTCCTTCATGCTCTCCATGTTATGGCTTGTGTGTTTTAGTCCACTGTAGGGGCAGGGAAGGCAATGGTTTGGAAATGCAGGATGAAATTGAAAGCAGCCGATGATGACAGTATTCTGGAGTTGTTTTCTTAATTACTATTAGGACTCTGATGCATTTGCTTTGAAGGTGGGTGTTTTTTGTGTCTGTTTCTGTCCTGAGTCACTTTTATGTCATGGCAATCTCACTCCAGGATAAGTCTTCAGCAGACAAATTAGTGACAATACTGAAAATAGCATAGTGCTGCTCATGATGAGGACAAAGAGTGGGCTTTCACAGGGAGGTTGCCCTTATCTCTGCAGTTAGCATGGACAAAGGACAACCCTGGCATCCGGAGTGCCAGAAGATGTGTGATATAAATATGTATCTATCTGTTTCTCCCTTCTTCTGTCTTCAATGGCTGATGAAGTTTTGTTCTCATAAAAATGTTCTAGGAGGGTACAGCATAGGTGGGAAGAGAAGACAAAACATTGGAGCCCAAAGCATGGGTCTTGATGCTTCTGCTCTGGCAGTGTGAATACGTCAGCCTGTGTTCAAAGATCACGAGAGGCTTCCACAGACTAAGGGCTGCCAGAGAGAGAGAGGGACAGTGACCAGTGGCAAAGGGCTGCTCCTGCCTGCACTGGAGCTGGTGGGTCATATTCTCCCTGTCGCCCTTCAGGGAAGGATGCTGCTACAAGATGAACAAGGAGAACTGTGGAACTACCCAGCAACACCTCTCTTGTGCGTTAAGGCAGGAGAAGGCAGGGTAGAAGAGGGGTCCCAACCGGTGTAGCACTGGATGTCTGATATCTGTACTTCATGCCATGCCTCCTTTCAACCTGGCAGATCTGGTCAGACTGGTTCCTGAAAGCAGGCAGGTCCTCAGGAGCCAGCCAACAGGTAAGGTGCAAGGAAGGCCTACAGCTTAAAAACAGAAAAGGTGGTAGTAACAGCTGGTGAGCTCCGTTGCATTCCTGAATTACATTCATGAAACCTCTTTCTGGATGCTCTGGGTTTTCTGCTGAATTAAACTCAATTGAATTGACCGTCCATTATAACCACTTAAACCATTAACATTTGCTCTAGCAATAAAGGAAAACTTAACAATAAACTCCTCTCCCCTCCTTTTTTTAACAGAGGTAATTTGCTTTTCTGGGAAATCTCAGTGATCTGTAGTGGAAAAAAAACAAGAGCAAATTGTGCAAGACATCCCAAAGGAACACCAGGCCAAGCTTCTGACGCACCATGTGCTCAGCGGCTGCAACATATTTTACACAAAACCTATTAGAAAAACGCTCAGAGTCTTTTTAAAAATAGCATTTTCCCACTTATTTTTTCATGTGTCTTACTTTCTAAAAGCCAAACACTTCCCCCCCTCAGGCTAACTATCTCAATCTGGCAGGGAATAATAGTTTATGGCCAGTAAAATTTTAGCTCAAAATATCTATCAAAGCTTTACATATATGCAATAAGATTATGCTTTTAAGGTCTCCTAGATTCGCCACCTGAGAAACTGTCTTCCATTGTGAAAGGCATTACTGGTTTGTGAGAGATTCCTTTCAATTAAAATAGACTCATAAGTCATTCAAAGAACTTCCATGGTATTTTGGGAAGTCCGAGGGAGAAAAAGAGTTCTAAAGCAAAGAATTTTCTTGTTTCATTCACTTCTGGTTTCAGCTGTGATTAAGATCTCAGGACTCATCTTAATGCCAATTAGCAACTTGTGCACAGTGGATTACTGGACATTGAGTACTGCTTGATTTCTATGACGTTGTGAGATACTGAAATGGAGCAAAGGAAATCGGCAGATGGTTATTTTGCTTTATATTTTTATTAAATATCAGTAAATTGAAGCTGCCCAGATTGAATACTATGTAAGTGGATTAGTGTACAAAGAGCAGGTGAGGCAGTCAAAAATCAAGTGACTTGTTGCACTACTATGCAGTGCATGCCTTTTGCCTCCATAACCACAAAGAGTATAGCAGGAAATAATTTCATCTGCAGAACTATTTCTACTGTTTCTATATAAATGCATATATAAGTATGTAAACATATTTCTCTATGATTATAAATGTAAGTACATGTGTTTACCTGTAAATATATGACAAATCTGTAATATGAATTGAATATAGGAAATACATAACTGCTAATATATTTACTTATGCAATCACTATCGCTTCAGTTTGTCATACCAGCTTTTTCATGAGGCAAAGCATACTTTTTAATAAACTCAATTTTTCTTTACTATTTCTACTTTAAAAAAAAAACTCAAAAAACATATTTGGGAGATTCTGTTGAAGCACAGTCCATTGCATAAGGGAAAAGCCCAGCTCTTGGCTGAAGCTAAGTTTTTGGTGCATGTTGTTGAACTGGGAATTGTATCCCAGCGAGCGGTGACCAAAGCTTCACATTCCAGGCATAGCAAACCTTCCCGTTTGCAGCAAAGAGGCAAGGAAAAAGCCAAGAGGGAATCAGGGGAAATAGCTTCAAACTAGAAAAAATTGCTGGATAACTCTGCTGTCAAAAGGTCACATTCTTTCTTTAGGCAAACCTGCACAACTCTGCTGAGGTCAGAAGAAGGAGAATGAGGAAAAGGAAAGCATACCAAGGAAATTATCCTTCCTGTATGACCTCTGGGTGCTGCTGCTTGACCTGAGTGTAGCATAGACGAAGGGAAGAACTGGAAGGGAACACACACAGCACTCTCAGGTGGTGAACTTTCTGACAAACTTTCAGCTGCTTACAGAAATGTTGATTGGAAGGGACATCTCAAGCTCACCCAGTTCAGCTGCCTGCTTAAAGCAGGACTATCACTGCTACTAGATTAGATTGGCCGTGGCTTTTTCTAGCCAAGCCTTGAAGACTGCCTGAGATGGAGACCTCAAACCCTGTCTTGGTAGCCAGTTCCAGCGCTACATGACTTTCCCAGTTGAGAAAGCTTTCCTAACGTCCTACCTTGAACCTTCCAAGCTGTGATTTTTGTCTGCTGCCCCTTGCTATACCATCTGTCAGTACTAAAAAGTTTGGCTCCATCATCTTGGTAGCTATCCTTCAAGTAGGCTGAAATTAGATTGCCCTTTAGCCCTCTTTTGAAAATGGCTGTTGAAGGTAACTGCAGAAGGCAGTCATGGGACTGCTCTGTCAACTCTGGGGATGATCTTTCCTCCCAGCAGGAATCTACTGCAGCTGAACTTTTCTGAGGTGGTGCTTATAAGTTGAAGCTGAATGGCTGGAAGGTTGCAAACATAAAGAAAAATCATAAAATGGAAGATGATGGAAAATGAATCTGTTGTGTGAGTACTGAGAAAAGCTTTGCTACTGTATGTCAAAATGCGTGTGCTACAAGTATGGAAGTACCAACTTCAGAATGGAATATTATGTCTTCTGTCCAATAGGCTGTATCTGGCTAGTACACTGTGGTCTACACCTATAACTAATAGGACCATTCTCTTGCATTTGGGTAAACTGGCACTCAGCAACGTATGTCCATGCTGTTATGCTTTCTTATCCTCCAGATAGAGACTGCATCTAAATTCCCTGTTGGGAATGGATCCTGCATTGCCCTAACTCCCAAATCAGTCTATGGAGAAAGTTATTTGGCAGGGGCCTGAGCCAGGTCAGTGACTGTTTTAGCAGCAAAGATGAATAAGTTCTGATGCTTGGGAGCACTCCCTCACACCATTTAATGTCTAGACATGGCCTCAGTGTCTAGCTTGGTTGACAGAAACATTCTTTGTCTCTTGTGCTGTGGTTGTCTTAACATAGGGATTTTTTTTTTTCATAAAGGCTTGAAGCCTACTTCTTGTCCGTATTAGAAGACAAGGTCTGGCAGGATGGCTGGTGATTTAAATGTGGACCCTTGTTAGTGGAGACTTTTCTTTGTGCTGTGAAGAACTGTAGGTCCTGATCAAAGCAGAGTTGCATTTAAACTGTGCACACCTGCCCCATGGGTGTACATGCGAACGGAAATGAAGGATGGCTGGCCTCAACAAACAGGACCACAGCAGCTGACTGCTGCCATCAAGTCCCGTTGAAGACCTGTCAATTGGCAAAAAGGTAGGCCATTACCAGGAGTCATCTGAGTCAGCTGTGTCTTCTCCAAACTAATTGTCTGTACTCTCTGCAATCAATGGATATATGTATCTCCAGGGGGTGGTTTGTCGTCTTCCAAGGGGTGTCTAATAGTAACAGAATGAATTGCCCTCTGAAAGTGCCTATTTTTCTCCATCTTCTGCAGACAAAGCTTTTAAATGACATGCTTAAACTAGCTACTTAACTTCTGGAGTGCTAGCATTAGGTGAGGCAGATCTCTCCCAGTAGAGCTGGATGAATACCAAAGAAAATATTTGCAAACAAAGATTTGCAAACTTGTTCTGGCTTTCAGAACCTCTTTTATCTCATTTCCATAAACAATATTTCAAATAATATTTTATATGGGAATATTTTACAAGCAAATGCATTATTGTGGTTCAAATACTTGCATGATACCTGCCAAACTGCAGGTGAAAGCTTGGCAGTTGGTAAGGTTTGCAAGCCGCGTTGCTGGCTCTAAAAACTGGCTTCAGTTCTACCCCCTGAAGAACTCTGGAATGTTTACCGTCCAAGTCAGGGAGGGGGAAAACCATTGTCTGTCTCTGAAGGCCAGTCACTCTCTGCGACTTGCACATAGTGAATTCTTAAGTCACTACCCACAGCGAACAGGCTGACGTTTGTTTGTGGAAAATATTTGCTGGGTCATTATGGATAACACGCCATTTTCCAAAAATCTACGCCCTCTTTCTGATTGCTATGCAAGCAGAAGAGGCTAGCTTAGTTAGATAATGTGCAAGTGGCTCACCTCACTCTTGTTCTTGCTAACCTTGATTCTGCCTGAATTAGTTACTGGGAAAAGATGACTACTTCACCATCTTCTAAGCCATCTGTCTTTACTCCTCCAGATAGTATTTTTGTTAATGCTTTTTATTTTATTCCATTTTATTGCATTTTATTTTATTGCATTTTATTGAATTTTAAGTCTGTCAGATTGTTCTCTTTGTAAAATGGATCATTACATTTTCATAATTTAATACCTCCACCATCCACACACAGTCTGGAACTTAAAGCAGCTCTATACTCTGCATTAGTAGATACAATTTTCATGATTTCTGAATGGACGTTGGTGTTGAGATAAACTAGGAAATATGACTGCTTCCAGTACTACTACCATTACATACATACTTTGCTGGAATGAGTTTGTGTTAATATCTGTCTGTTTTCATTATGCCCTTATTGCACTAATGAAAATAGCTCATGCTCAGACAGCTTCACTCATAAATGACATTACAATCATCAGTATTAGAATCAGTTTAGAAAAGGGATTTCATTTCCCTGGTGAAAAAAAAAAATAGAAAAAACTGTAGTCTCTGAACTTCTTAATGATTTTAAGTTGTTGTTGACAAAGGAAATACCAAATCCACGCGTATTCCTGCTCTGAGTCGTCAGAGCTTCTCTTTCTCCTTCCTTTCTGTGATCAATCTTGCTTTCTTTTGGGGAATTATATACCTTTTTCAGCTAAGATCTTGTAGGCTTTGAGGGAAATTTTCTCAAGTATGTTTTCCTGGACTGGTGGGTTTTATCCCAGTGAAACATAATGTAAAAAAAAATTAGCACCAGTACTTGAACAGAAGTATTACTATGTTCAATGTTACTGACAAGTATTACTGGTCTTGCTTCCTGTTCATTCTTAAGTTGTCCATGCAGAGAGCTGTCCTGGTTAATTTGGGGTTTGGGTCTGTTACTTCTTTCAGAATTTATATCTTATAATTGCATCAAAATATAATATTATATAATAATACTTATATAAATTATATATAAAAGTAACTATGTATAATACATAACAACATAATAAAAAACACTTCCAGTGTTTTCTAGCAGATTAAAATTGTGTTAACTTCTTCAGCCACACGTTTCTTCCACTTCTGTCTTATTCCCCTTCTTTTTCCGTTCTGATTAATTTGCATTCTGGCCATTTTAGATGACCAGTGTATCCCCCACTCATTCAAAAGAGGTAAGTTCTCAAAAGGAGATGAAAAATCTCAGGTTTATTGGTCTCCTAGTATGTTTAGCATGTGGAGCTCCTGGATCTTATCAGCTTTACTTGCGATCCACCTCTTGCCATGACTGTTCTCTCTCCTGGGACCTCCAGCTGCAAGGAGGTCCTTGTCTTACCAGTTCTCAGCAGCCCAATGCTGATTGTTTCCTGAGCTGAGGCCTGTCTGGGATCCTTGCTCCCTTCAAAATCCATCTCTTCGTCATCCCTGCTTCCTCTCTCCCCCAGGGCTTCATCAACCAGGTGCACACCAAAGGCTTGCTCTATGGAGCTACATACTTGGTGTTCAAATTGCTGTGGCAGTACTTCTCAAACCGTGGGAGGAGAAAGCAAGTCCCATATGAGCATATCCCATAGATTAAAAAAAATTGTCTGAGAGCTGTTGACAGAGGACATTGCAGTCTTCCAACAACTAATCTGCACTTGAGGCAGATAAAAAGACATAAGAGCCTCATACTTTTATTTTTTGCCAACTTTTTCCTTCTACTTAATATGCATGATTGCTACTTTGGAAAGAAAAAAAAAAAAAAAAAAGCAAACATCAACAAGCCAGGCTCAGAAAAGCAGTTTCACAATATTTAAGGCTTTAGTGGCAATCTCTGCTTAGACAGTTCCCACCTCAGCTGTTCCTTCTGTCATCAAAGTTTACCTCCCTTTGTCATTTTCATCTAGAAAGGGGGGGGGAAACGATCATAGTTTAATGTGGATTATGTTATTCATCCAGGATATCACACTGCTCTACAAACAGTTGTGTTGGCACAACCGAGAGGTCAGAGAACTGCATTGCAAAGGCAGGAGAAGGGAGAGGGGAATTTCTTAATCTGATACTGCTGCCAAAACCAAATTATTGTGAAACTGCACTGTCACATTCCAAAAAAACACTTTCTCCCAAACCTTATGAGACCATAGGAAATGGTGAATATCAGTGGAGAAGGCCCCTTTGGACCAGGCTGAATACTGTTTAAAGCTTGGTGGTAGCTGCATAGTGGACCAGGATTGTGAGCATCTCTCACAAGCCAAATCCATTGGTAGTCATTCAGTGCTGAATAAGACAACATGAATCCTGATCCCTTCAGAGCAAAACCATGGCTCACGCAACCTAGTTCAACTCTTACAAAACTGGAAAGAGTGAATTATATTCTTGAATACACACACGACCACCCAAGTGAGGTAATCCCACTGGTTGGAACTGTGCAAATGAGGCCAACATCTGACCATAAGGCCGTAAGAACTGCCAGCATATCCAATTAGCAGGATAAAAGTGACTGCCCTCCTGGCTCACTAATTATTTTCAGTACACACAGTGTGATGGAAACCCTTCCAAAAATCAAATCTGTCTTACAGCAGTTTGACTTACAGGCGGTGCAGAATGGAACGTTACTAAGTGCATTGCAATTAATTATGCTTTCAAATGCAGCGACTAAATTCAGCTGTGCAATTAGATAAATAATAAGTGAAGGGAAAGGTTGCATTCTGGAGTTACATATTGAAGTAGATGAATACGCCTTTTGCCCCAGCTGCTTGTTGCTGTGTCATGGCAGGCATCTTGCTGTGAAGCCCTGGCTGCTGCAGATGAAATGCCTGTACAAAAGCAGCTTCCACGTCCATTTAAATGCGCAAATGCCATTTTCATGCACTCAGCACAAGATCTTCCTTTACTTTCTTTACGTATCTGCTTCGAATATCAAAGAGGATGACATTTCATCAAAACAACGACCAAACCGGTAACTTCAAAGAGCTTGGCTTGGCAGCCTCCACCCTCTTCAGGCAATATTGACTCAAGCAGTGGATGTCACTGATTTCAGTCCAGGTGTGCCACAGTGACAAATTGAAATCCACATGCCAGACCCTTCCGTGCTGAGCAAATGGGTAAGGGTGACTGACACGTACACAAAACATTGCCTTTTCTTTTTCTGCCTCCAAATTACCCTTCCATTAATTGCACAATTCCTGAATACAGCCAATATTAAAAAATGGCCCACAGGTGTTCAACAAACAGTTTTGAAAACATAATTTGAAAAGATTGGTTTAGCTCACAAAGGTTAAAGCACTCATGGAGTGTATCCTTGGCTAAAGGGGAAACCACAGTGATGGGAAGTGATGTCCCTGTCATCGGACCTTTTGTTTGTGGATTCCCACAAGAATCATTTCTTTTCTTACCTCTTTTTAATATTCACAGCCACCCACAAGGCGAGGTGCTTCACTAACATTAATTCAAGTGCTAGTAGCAGGGGCCTGGTTCATATATTAGTTACGTTTACTGCCCCCTGGTAACCTTGCATCTTGGAAGAGCTCAGCTGCAAGTGAAGACCAGGTGGCTGAAGGTGAACCTGAGCAAGACAAGAGTGTTGGTGAGCAGAGGGAGTGCATTTCATGGCCTTGGTGAAGATTTGGCTGGAGAAAGGGCATGTTGGGGACAGATCAGATCTGCCTGTAGTTAAAGAATGTGCTTGAATTCATGCCCGCATGAACCAGCATCAGTGAATAGCACTTCCCATGAGGTTGAGCTGGCTCAGAGCCGCATCCCACCTATGTCAATAATAAACTCACTTCAACTATTCATGCTTTTGCTATGTCTTCGATGGACTGTAGTAATTCACATGGTCTGGGGATGAAGCCCTCTGAACCTAGCCTTATGCAGAACACAGCAAGGGGACTCTGCAGCAGCACAGGCTTTGCAGGGTACCTCAGACCTGCTCTCCACTTTCTCCAGTGTCTTTGCATAGATCATCATACCAAGCTCAAAGTCTCCTGATGAGGCCCAGAAAGGTACTGAGATCAGCTGACTGCTACAGACTGCCTAATTCCCACTGCCTCCAAGCATGGGATTCATCACTCCTCCCTTTAGCTGCCAAACAGCTGGGCATCTTGTTTAAGCCAATTCGCCATAGTCAATGGGTAGAGGAAGAGACATCTCCTCTCTCTTTAGGATAGGGTAAATGTTCCCTAAAGAAACTTGTCTTTGACTATGGGCAGTTGGGAAAGCTTAGTGAGTTCAGAGGAGGTACCAAGCTTTCAGATAGATCAGATGAGGTGAGAGGACTGAATCCCAAATGAAGTAAGTGTGCTTGAGGTGCCTAAATGTGCTTTTTCTGAATGTGTTCCTCAGTGCCTCTTGAAGGTTGTTTGAATTGCTGAAGTTTCCAGATGGTCATCCTCGTCACTGATTTCACTCTGCTGGAATAATAAAATTTCTGGCCATTCAAACAAGCTTCAGCATATCTTCTGAACATCTAGACTGAACTCCTCCAGGAATTAAAGCGCGTCGCAAATCGAACCTCCTTCTGCTCCAGGTGTAAGGGCCATTTCTTTGCTAGTTTGTTTCTTTGGTCATCCCTATCATAAATGCACAGCAACATGTCTTCTGAAAAAATAAACAGCTCATAAAAATGCCAATGCAACAACGAAACAAGACAAAACCCTTCAAGCTCAACAACAACAAAATTACATGTTACCAGTACAAGGCACTCTGCTGCATGCATTTCACCTGCAGAGGGGATGAAAGAGAAAACTCCTCAGGACTGGTGCTAGTGACACTGCTGAAGGTCTGATGGGGAGGTATATATGTGCAGTGGAAGAACTCATAAAAATGGAAGAGGGACTGAAGAAGAGTAGGGGCTTGACATCTTCCCATGAAGTATGAACTGACCTGGAATATACTTGAATTTCCATGAGTAGTTGCAGAGAATGGTTTTCACTACTTGCATGACTGGCAGCTGTCTCAAGATCTTATACTTACGGCAGTTCTGACTGAAACGGGTAACTCTTAAGTCTTTTCCTGAACATTCCACGTTTATTCTGAAGCTTAAAGGAAGTCTGTCCTATTCCATATATGTGGAATATGTTTCCAGGATGAAAAATCTGGAAATGCATGAAAAAAACCCTTTGAGGTAGAGTTCTTCTCTACCTGACTGCAAAGAAACACGGATGCTTCTAATACTGTCATGAGCAGAAAGCTCTGGCTGCTTAGCTGCTGCTGAGCACTCTACTTTAAATATGCATAGATTTGGACCGTTTCCCAGATGTCACATTGTCACTTCTGAATGACACATTGGAAGAGGAAGTTGAATGAGGAAGCGGGTTCAGGAGCGAGGAGTGTGTAGTGGGTCCCTCTTGCTTGCAGGGACCAGCCAGGAACCTAGCAGCTGGCTGGGGGTGGGAGTGGGGGGGTGTAGTCATCATGTTGATTTTAGGTGCCTAACTTAGATGCCTTCTTCTCTCCGTTGCCTATATAAGGAATAGAGTCTGGCAGCCATGGAGCGTGGGGAGCCCGAATTACCCATCACTGTCTTACTAGTTGTCATGGCAACTAAGGCAGGCACCTAGAGGAGATGGTCTGAACGTGGTCCCAACCGACTTGCAAATAGATGCCACAGCATGTGTGCAAGTGAGACAGCTGTACGTACCCCAGCTCACAGTTCACACTCCTGCACACCGATGACTGGAAGGAGCTGTGGCTCGAAGCTGCCCTCTGAGAGCCTCAGGCAAAAAATCCTTGTCTCTCCACCTGGTTTTGCTTGGTGTTTTGGGCAAACTCAGTCATGGAGGACACCTAGTGCTGCAGGAGGCAAACTCTCCATCCTGGGCAGTGCTCTTCTGGAGCTGCACCACTGATGGGAGGGAAATGAAACTACTTTATTCATGGGACACACTCCTACATGGGGAGATACCCTTGTGAAGCTGGCACTGCATCCCACGCCTTCCTTTGTAAATTACAAGATAGGCTTTAAGCTCCTTAGGGAACTGATGAGTTAATTAATCAGTTTACCTGCCTCTGCCCTACATTTAAACTTCAATCTTTGGGGAAATTCCATTCAAATCTCTTAAGCTGTGCTCAAAAAATCAGTAAGCAGAAGCACGGGTGCCTTGCAAATTACTTCTCCCACGAACCAGATCCATTTCAGTTACTGAACCATTTTTTGTTATTTGGAGATGCTCTTGCACCTGCAGAGGCTAAGTTCAGTCTTGATTATTGGAAGAATTGTGCAAGTGAAGGAATTAGGCAATCTCGTAGTGATGCAAACTATGTAGTTTTCTATGAAGGCATGAGCAAAGAGTTGCAGGCATTCGGAATTAATTTCAATAATGAGCTGGGATTTCAAATCTTAATATTCGGTTTCTAGCTGCATTGCAAATTCATCCCCAGAATCCACTAATCATATTACTCATCACCTTTTGCAGCCTTTAACAATAGTAATAGATTTCTTTTTAATATAAACACAAAAAAGCAATGCAATTAGACTTTAAGCACAGCTAGTAACGTGTTTGAGCTCAGCTAGGATCCTGATATACAGAAACTGCTAAAAGCCAAAATTTTTGTTTTTGTATATTCAAGGAGCAGCCTTGAATTTCAGAAGACAGGCTCATGTCATGGTAGGATTGTTGAGATAGGTGTTGAGCTCCTAGCTGTGCTTGTAGCCATTGAGGAGCCTGCACAGCTCTAGTGGAGGCTGTAGACTTTGCCTTGCTGCTTGCTTTGGAGCTGTCTTCTCGTCTGTACTAGAACTACATCCATCTGAACCAAAAATCTAGTCTCTGGTTACAAAGTTGGAATTGCAATGGGTCAGGCTTTCAGAATAGTTCATTAGTTATTAATGTGCAGATAGATCGTTGTTTCCATGTGCAGATCAGGTGGAGATATTACTGTAGAACGAGATGCAATTGTTCAACAGTACTTGTAACAAATGTTGTCTCTCAAGCCAGGAAACAAGGAATAAAATTGTTCAGGCTAGTACATGTAGAACTTCATAAGCCTGTGAGAGATTTTTGTCTCTTTCCTGCATATAGACAGCAAGTTTCATGTTAACCATTTGGCTCGTTAATAACTGATTTACATTTCCCAGACAGCAAATTGCTATCTGATACAAATTTATAAAAGAGCTTCATATTGTGAAATTCTCTTGTACAGTGACTCCTTTGTGATTTTAACTTAAGGAGTTTGTGATTAAAATTTTACTATAATTGCAGTCTCCTGGGATGCTTAAGAAAAAGCAGTTCTTATTTCCTGCATCTTAGAGTTCATTGTGGTGGATGCATTCAAATGCCATTGGTGGGGTTCTATCTGCTTCAAAAATTACATAAAATAGAAAGTCCCTCAAACCAAGCAGAGAGGCTCAAGGATTCTCAATCACAGCCGAAGCATGAGGGCTAACGTAGTACATGGTGTTGTCTCAAGTTAGCTCTCTGTGAGCCAAATTGTCAGAGCAGGCTCTGCAGTACGCTGCAAAATCAGGGATAGGAGAGGTAAGGAAAAGGCAGGTGTAAAGGTCCATTCTGCCCCTGAAAAAGCACCTTTTGCTGGATATTGGCCAGCTCACCTAAATAAACCAGGTCTTGGTTTGCTGCTTACATCTGCAGCAGCTGCTAGCTCAGAGCAGGGTTTAGCCAGTAGCTGGGGCTAATGGATGACCTCGCTGCACTGCCTTTCTCCCAGTCCTGCTCTCCACATGGGTCAAGAGGGAGGTGGTATGGGAGCTGTCACTGCAGGTGATGCTTCCCACGGGAAATTCTCCAGCAGGCAGATCTTGAGATCTAGCTGTGCCTTTGCATTAATGAAGCCATCCTAGCGCTCCAAGAAATTGGGACTAATGGCCAATTTAAGGAACCAAGTGCTATTCCTTAATCTATGATGCCTTTGTTCTACTCATCCGTAGTTCTTTGTGAGTTCTGTTATGATTGGCTCAAATGTGGCCTTTCTGGGAAGCTGTAGGAGGATTTCCTGTCCACAGTTTATTCTCTGTAGGTATGTGACATTCAAAATCCCAAATGACAGGACTGCTTTCCTAAAGCTATGTTGTCCTGCCTGTTGAGGGAATAGTTGAATGTAACTGTTCAAATACTTTTTTCAGTGCACATTCAGTGTTACTATTAGCTATGGCAACACTTGCAGGTGTTGGTCAGGACTGTTGTTTGCAAAATGAGTGTTGCATATATACGTGCATATACGTACATGCAAACTGACCAGACTCCTATTGCCCCGTCTGGCCAGGTCTGTGCTAATAAGCCAAACAGGAGAAGGGCACAGGCTTGAGCATGGTCTCGTGACTGTCCATACTGCTGAATGATTGGCATGTTCCCTGGCACAGGTTTGGCTGGTGCTCACTGGTGCACTCCCCACCAACACCTGGGCATGGCTTGTGGGACAGCAGGGCTTGTATGGGTGAAGCTCTGGGAAGGGTGTTCAGCTTTGTGAATGCAAGCTCTGCTTTTTCATTTCCATTTAGAGCCAGAGACAAATCCTGGTCCTTTTTCTTTGCTAGTATAGTTGTGGTCTTTGAGTCCAAGTCCTTCAGGATGATTTTAAACCTGCATTTAGACAACCCTGGCCCCTGTGGAGGTCCTGCTGCTTCTGTGCAAGAGCTATAACTACCTCAGATCTTTTGAGAAGAACTGTTCTTGTAGGAAATGTTTTTTCTTTCCCTTTTCCCACATCAAAAATACCTGTTGTGTTTCAGTGGAAAATACCTCTCCCTGAAGTTCAAAATCCCTTGTTTCCATTCTTTTTTCCTCTCCTTCCTGCAGTGACAGATGGTAACAGGACATAGAGATTTGGGGCCAAAGAGCAGGAGATGCATACACAAAAGCTTTCCAGGTTTCACCTCTTGGCAGAAGCTGTGTGATCCTCATTGCAGTCCTGTTAAGTAGTTCTCCAAGTAATGACTATTGTAGGATCATCTTGCAGAGTTACTGTGTGTTCTCGAGGAAATTCAGGAGAAATGCTGCTCAGGTGCAGAAGTAACTGGGGTGCTAACATGGATGCAGAAGGGACTGACCGGCCCCATTTTCTTATCATGTGAACTGTGGCAAAGTGGAGCACAGGATACTGCTAACCTGCCCCGATTGTTATCAGCTGAGAGCGAAATACCAAAAGCATCGTTTCCCAAGGCTTGCACACTTTCTACTGTAAATATTAACTTAAAAAAATTAGTCTTGAGAAAGCAATTGGATAGAAGATGAAATGTCTTTATGTTGCTGCTTACATGTGCAGATGTTGATGTTTTCATCAGAGGTGACTTTTTAGCAAGGTTGTTAAGATATCTTGATGAACTAAAATGGAAAAATAGTAATTTTCATTTTGGAAGCTGGTGGCATCTACACTGCATAAACGGTACCACGTTTTCTCTATTAATCACGTTTGAAGATCCTGAACATGGTTCCATTCAAGTTTCAAGTATGCTGAAAATGAGCCAAGAACATAATATTCAAGTTGCATTATCGTGGTCATGTCACTTTCCGAACTATCACTAAATTGTTCCTTCATTTTGTCCTTTGCCAAAGAGGTAGGAGACTGTGTTGCTGTCTGGAAAAATGCCTGCCTAGAAGTAGAGGTCCAGGTCTTTAACAAGGGTAAATTGGCAAAACCCCACTGATTGTAAGGGAGCGATGACGATTTTTGTCAGTTCGGGATCTGGCCCATCAGATTTTCAACTGTTATCACCACAGGCAGAATTCAAATTGACACAGCGTGGGCTAACATGATTGAATGCAGAGCAGGCTGCCTGGTTTCCTAAATTATTTTAATAACAGAAAGAATGTAGCTGGAATGCCAGGCTAAGATCTCTACCTGGATAAGGGCCCAGATTTTATTTAATCTTTAAAAGTCTCTCTCTCTCTTTTTATAAATAAGCCCATTGCAAAGTCATTACTTTTTCATTACAGAGATTGTCGTGACAAGGTCCCCAGGAAAAAAAGTCTCAGATTCTGTTCAATACTGCAAAATCCCACAGCTTGAAGTAAAAAGTATTGGCTTGAATAGATCTCGTAGAATAAGTGAACTATGGAAACAGAGAAGGAACCTGCCTCCATCCAAAACCCGTATCAGATCAGCTACTATATCCAGCTCTCAGACATACTCATGCCCAGTATTACATTTCTAGGGACTTTGGTGGGTCACCACTACCGTGATCCACCCAAAGCCATGTGGGATTCTGGCGTCCACTGACTCCCAGGGATCGGGCTGGTCTCAGGCTGCAACTTGTCCATGCTGGCATGGTTCCATCCCAATTGCCTGCTGGTGCCCTGGAGAGATGGGAGGGCGCAGCTCTGCCCGTGGGAGCTGAGCCACGGTGCTGCTGAGAACCTGCCTTGGGAGCTCCCACGCAGTGTGATGTGGATGGTACAAGGAGGGTGGGATGTTGTCGGAGATGGGTGGGCAATGGGTAGTGTTGGCTCAATAGGACACCTGGAATACATCATCTCCGTTGACTGACCGCGAGCTGGGCCCCAGTGCTTCTGTGTGGGCTTCAGACAGCGTGGACTGAAATGTCTGCAGGAACAGTGATAGACTGCACATAAATAAATGTGCCCATTGAGGGAGCCAAATTAAAAACAAAATCATAACCATTTGATTTCTCCCCTTAGGAAAAAGAGTTGTGTTTTTCCTACATGAAAGAATTTAAGCATTTTACTTTCATCTGCCCTTGTTGTGCCTGAACAAAGCTAGCCGATTACTCGATATTTCGGCTCTGATTTGGAGGGATATTTTTTATTCCTCTAAGAGATTCAGAGGGTGGTAAAAAGCCTCCTTGTAATTCAGTAATTAGTATGTCTCCTTCTTCTCTTGACCAGGAATGCAAGGGTATCCTTTTCTGTGAATGTCATTTTCTCTCTGGGCTCTTGTACTTTAATTTCCTAGATGTGAAAACAGGAACAGAAGATGAATTAGGTATTGAAATGAGAGGGTATGAATGACTCTGTTCTCCTACAGAACTTTTTCTTTTAAAGAGAACAAACTTTTATAGTTAAGCAAGAGAGAATAAAGGGCTTTATAAATCAATTGTAATAAACAAAATATTTTTATCCTTCAAGAACTTTATTCAGGAGAACAAACTTAGTTTAAAGAAAATCTGAAGCTTTAAGGCACTTCGTTCCTGTGCCTTTTCTCTTCTCCCACCTACCGTCTTAGCAATCTGGCTTTACTTCCCTTGAGTTATTCATCTGGGTTCTGTGGTTTTGGTGGATAAATATTTTATTATGCCTAACACAAGAACGCTTAATATGTTACTGATACACAAGTATTAAACTAAAAAGGCAATGTTCGGTACCTGGATGAAGGGGTCTTAGGTGAGATAAACTTGTCTACTTCTGCTTTCAAATGCACAGGGATTAGTTTGAAAGAAATGAAATATCTCTACTTGATGAAGGAGGGGACTCATACATTGCTTTGTTTTCTTGGTTATATATATATTTTTTTCTTAAAGGCATATTTGTATTCTGCCTTTCCCGGTTTCACAGAGGGTTCTGTCTCATCCAAGCTTCACCAGTATATTGCCTTTTCACCGCCTGCCTGATGATGGCTGAGCTCTTCTGAGGTTGAGTGCCACAGTGCTAAAACACTACGGGCAGCGTGGGAGAGGGACACGTGCCTCCCTCAGCACTGCCCGCCTGTCCTCTGCTCCTTCACTGGCCTCTCTTACACTGCAGTGCAGATGGGAGGACTTCACCTTGCTTAAAGGGTTGGCTTCAGGATTTTTAAAGGATTGCTTAATTTCTAAATAATTCTTCATGTCCCTGAATCATGCTGAATCCTCACAGGAGATGATTGTCTTGCCTGTTGCAGCAGAGATCATCTTTGTGAAGGAATTGGGCTATTCTCGGGGGTACCCCAAGAATGTGGAACTCAGCCCAGAACGACTGCAAATGTCACTGCTTTCCGGCACGTACAATTGATGTCTTCGCCCTCCCATCCTCCAGGAGCAACAGAGGTTTGCATTTTTTATTCCAAGGACTGGACTGAGACCTGACAGACACTCATCAATTCTCTATTTCTCTCCTCTGGAAGGTGCTCACATATGGCATGAAGACCTGAGCAGACGATGGGAAAAGGCACCATCACCGCCTCGCTCGGCTGCAAGTCCCTTGGACGCCTCTATGAATGCCGGATGCCTGGGTGCCAAGAGCTGTGCTACTCACCCAAAGTCTAGCGTTAGTCCTGCTTATCCGAGGGCTTCCTGTGACATCTTCCTTGGTAGTCAGAGCAGGGAGTATTCACAGCAATGCTGCCCAGTAAACACTCATTTCATGGAAAAAAACAGAGACTTTTGTTGGAAATTTTTCATGAATTATTTTTGTTTAGGAAAACATGATATCATTCTGATGGTAAGAAAACAAACCGGCAGGCCAGCTTTCTGTTACTCCTAAAATATCACCTCCTATTTTTCATTTAGGAATATAAAAGAAGAAAGTGGAGAAATAAAATAACCAAGACCAAACCTTAAGTCTGCTTCTTAGCTTTTGCTTCTTTTTCTGCCTTTGGCCAAGTGCTTGAAAAAAAAATATATGAAAGAGAAAGAGAATGTGAAAAGAGCAAATTTTCCCCTTGCAACTTGAAAATGTAAGAATTGAAAAAGGATAGATTTCTTTTTATTGTAAAGTTACTTTTTCTGAGGGGGAGAATTTCTTTTAAATCAAACCCCTATTTTTCGGCGAAGGCATTCGAACCAGTTTGGCTCACCGCATTTCATGGCTCTGCCTCCTCAGACCACAAATTATAGATGTCATAACAAATGTCAAAAATACAGCAGGACATAATAAATTATATATGCACAGACAAAAGTGCAGTCAGTCGTATACACACACATGCATGTGTGTGTATATATATATAGTCATCTGTCTGTATAAATACATGGTTATGTGTGAATAGATGTGAAATAGACATGCAAGCCATGGAAGCCCCTGAGAAGTTCTGCTTCAGGAGGGTCCTCTTTGTCTATTAGGAAGATCCCTTTCCATGCAATATTTATCTGTGTTCCCCCCTGTATTTATTGGCTCTATCAAATTTGCTGATGGAAATAAAGTCTATCCAGGAGCACACTGTGAGGTTGTTTCAATCAGTTGTTGGGTGCACCTACAAGCTGTGCGAGGAAAGCCTGAAAGCTTTGCCTTGCATCACGAGAGAGTGTCAACACTACCTAGACATCACACCTGGGGTGTGATACAAAAACTCAGTCCTTACAAGAGAGCCTTTCAGATGAGAGTGGGAACACTTCACACCTGCCAGTGCATTTTATTAGGCTACATGGCAACCATATGAAGAAGGGAGGATACGTGAGAAGCAAGTTCCTCCACTTACACTTCCTCCACGGGGCAGCCAAGGCACGTCCTGTGCCCTTCTCATCTTCCAGGCTGGCTCCTGAGGTCTGGGTGGACCGAGGCAGCTCAAGGCATGTGCATTGTAGAGCACGATGTAGAAATCTTTGGCTGAACACCGAGTGACCCAGTGTGTCCTCCCAGCGTGACTCTAGGCAAACGGGTCTCTTGGCAGGGCTCTTTCTCTCTGGTGCAACTTCGAGCTGATGTGTTTATGTCGCCTCCAATTTTTTCTGCCACCTCAATGGTAGTTACTCCTGGGATGTCTGCTCTGCACTGCGCTGTGTCTTCAAGCCTGTCCTGCTGGTCTGAAGCCACTGCTTAAACTGGGCCCAGTTATAATCCCAAAGCACTCGTGAAAAGCCAGCTCGGAAGACAGCTCCTGCATATTCTTTCATTGCTGCAGGGACATCTTGCTCCTAAGGTAATCGCTTCCTACCTGGGTTTCAAAGAGACAGATCAAGAATGAAGGGGCAACTTGATAAGATGCTGGCAGATTCTGCCCTCTTCCAATCTTCCATACTACTCCAAACTTTGCAGTAGCTCCTCTGGCTTTCAGCACAGGGCAGTGATTGCAGACGCAATTCCCACTCTGCCGTCACCCTTGATTAACACAAGTCCTGCAAATAACAGATCAAGGGTACCTGCCTCCCACCCAGCAACCTTTACACCTTGATCCTCCCTCAGTACCCAGCAAAAGGGGAGATGGTCTTTACAGCATGATCTGAAGGCGAACTTGTTTGGGCTCTGACAGCCCAAAGGGAAGGGAAGGGATCAATGTATACCTAGAATGAATGTCCTCCATGCACATCTGGGTTTGCAACACTGTTATGGTCCAGAATATTACTCTGCCAAAAAAAGCTCCCTTGGTTAATGATTCTGCATCACGTTTATTTAAGCCTTGTATTTTGTTGTGCAACCCTCCATTGACAGATGTGCTCACAGCATTTAGGGTGTAAGCCCAGTACTTTTTATCCCTGTTAAATAACAAAGAGGGATGTGAAATGCAATCTGTTTTTAAAAGACATTCGTTGAAATCTATTTTTGTTGCTGCTAAAAATATGTATTTATTGTGTGGCTAGGAAAGAACTTCTTGGTCTGGCTGAGCAGCTGCTCTAAGCCATCTATAAATGTGCTCTTAGTCTCAGGTACAAAGCAGTGGCCCAGGGACTCTGGTTTGACCCTTTGGAAGTCAGTCTGAGCAGTGAAGCTGCTCTTGGCATGTCTGCAGTACAGCTACTACATTTTCCCTCCCAGTGAATTACTTTAGCTACTCAAAAGGATTTTCTGCTGCCAGGCAGATGCTCCAGTCCCAAATCTCCCCTCCTACGTGTAAGATGGGTGCAAACCTACTGGAATAAATCTGGCTGTCCTAGGAGCAGCAAGGCAGGTTCACACCAGTCTGAGGGCTGGGGCAGGAGTTCAAGGCTTCAGGAAAGAAAGAAAAGAATATTTATCCTCATCTGGCATGCAAAGTAATACCCCCTTAGAAGTGCAGATAAACAGAGCTTCCAGGTGAGCTGTTGGGGATGATGTCCTCCATGAAGCAGCTGAGAAGGTCTCTCCCCAGCACACAGGACACGGTACAGCCTATGAGCTGTGCCAGACAGGGCTCCCTAGGGAAAGGGGAATATGACTGTTACTACCTTTCTGACTCTCACTCTTGGGAGCTGGTGTCTACCCCTGTCTTCTGCCTGTCCCCCACACTTCTCAAAGCAGGTGCATCTGCACAATGGCTTAGGGACACCAGCACATGCAGGCAACTGCAATGTGCTTTTGAGAGGGACTCACATGGACCTCTTCTGCCAGGACATACAGCTGCTTCACAGTTTTCCTGGTTTACCAGCTACACTTCAGGAGCACCCAGAGATCCATCCCAGGGAGGTAATGTACAGGTCCTATGAGAGTAATTTTCATCTCCTGCCCTCAATATATCTTAAAAAAAAAAAAAAAAACCACCCCACCCCAAACAACAGACAAAAAACCAAACCAAACCAACCAAACAAAAAACAGAGCACAGTCAGGTACTGGCAAAAAGACAATGTTGGTACTTACCCAAAATCATACATGACAGTTGTCTTGTTAGGTCAGTAGAGAGAGAGATCTCGTTTGATCTTAAGATACTATATTAATATTACTGGCTGACAGGTTTTTTTTTTTTTTTGTAGTTGAATAATCAGGTTATGGAGTCTCACAAATACAGCAGAGCTATTTAGAACCCTTTGCACCGAAGACGAGCTTGGGGTTTGACATAAGTGATGGGACACACTTGGGATTTGTTCCTTTTATCACACCTGACTTGTTGGATTTGCAAAGTCAGCTGGGATGGGTGGTGCTTTTAATTAATGAAATGCTACACTGCTGTCCAACACAAAAGGTAGTTTTGCTTTATTGGAAGGGGTCCTGAGTGGCTCAGGTCAAGTAAAGCTACCTGATGTAAATATTCCTTTGCTAAATAATCTCAAAGCAATTTCTTGCCTCATTATATTGCTTTGAGGTCAGGCAGAGAGCTTTGCTTGTGGTGCTGAAAACTAGTTTTTAGTATTTCCCATAAGATCTCTAATATTAGAGATTTAAAACAGATTGCTATTTTAACTTTTGCATTTTGAAGGGGATGGGTCTGCATGGGAATGCCATTTGTGCTGTGATGTGGCTGGACTGTGAACCTTATCACACATAGTTTGCTTCACATTTCACTGACAGCTCTGATGCAATAGAAAAGTCAGAGGGCAAGACACACATTGTATGCAAACAGGAAAATCATTTCTTCTGGGATCTGTTAATAAATGGTAAATGGTTTCACACCTTTGCTGTAATGTGTTGTCAGCAACAACAGGGTGCTATGACAAGAACTGTACACAGAGAAAGGTTTTTGAATAAATTACGCCTCTGTGAGTAAGAGACACCCAAGACGCTACCTGGCTGCTCAAAGACAGAAGCCTATCAAAGAGAAAAACTGGAAAATGAAGAACATCTATGAGCAACTCTTGTTGGCTAAGACTAAACAGTGAAGGAACAAGCCTGGCCAAAGGGATTATAAAAGGATAACTGAGAACAAAAGCTATTTAGTTTTATAACTCTTTTTCAATTAAGATAGTTACATACTATTTTCCTGAGAGAGAAAAAAAAAGCAAACCATAACCTGGTTTGAGATAATCTCAGTGCTTCAGAGTCAGAGATTCTTTTCTTTGGATGTAGCGACAATTTTTATTGCTCATGGCATTGTTGTCTTTGCTTCTGGATGGACCTGCCTGGTGACGTTTGAGGTGGTACACAATCCCCAAGGGTGCCACTTCGCCCCTAAATAAAAGAGGGACAGGGAACAAACTGACTGCCCACACTGCAGAGCACACACAAGCTGGGGATGACTTGCCCCAGGACCGCTCCCAGCCAGCCCCAGAAACGAGCCAGCAGCAGGTGAGATTCCCCCCAGCCCTCCCATGCCACCCCAGTGGGCTCCATGCCTTCAGCGCCTGCAGTGCCCGCCCCACATCAGGGCACGCAACCCCTCCAGCACCGTGTTATAGAAGCACCACTCTACTGGGATTCAGGACCATCCTCGGGTTATCATGCAGCATAAATTGCAATATCTTAGCGTCAACAGGGCACTGGTTGGAGCCCAGGAGGAACCCATGGTCATGCACTCAGTAGGGTGGTCATGGGCAGGTTTTTGAGGGAGCTGCAGTTGAAAGCAGCCAATGTGTGAGCCGAGCTGTGCTCCTCAACCTGGTGGGAAGGAGAGAGGTCCTGCATGCTTTTTAATTTAATGTTATAGATGTATCCCATCTGATCACTGGTGGGACAACGTTCTTGTGACTCGTTTTGAGCTCCCTGATATGGCTTCTTCTCTCCTACAGGACAAAGGAGACGAGTGTGTCATCTGCTGCACAGGCAAGGGCAAACCCAGCTTCATCCCATGCATCAGAGGGTTGAATCAGAAAGGAAAGGATTGGAGTTGCTCAAGCAAAGGTAAATCTGGCATTTCTTAATTCTACAAGTGAAACACTGTTCTTCTATGTAAGCATTAGTGTTATAAGTGCTTTGCTGTGCAAGCACTGAGTATGAGACCAGATCCTACCATACAGCTTTACCAGGCAACGCTTCATCTTTGATGAGCAAGTGCTATTGCTTGAGTCATTCTGAAACAGATAAAAGAAGCAAGAGAGAAATCACTAGGGAGGATGCAATAAGGAGCACGGGTCACTTTCGGGTTCCCACAGACTCTGCACAGTTGAGGGGCTTGTTCTTGGTGCCCTTATCTAGAGATATACCTTTGATGCCTGCTGCAGCTTGCTTGGGGATTTTAGGCCCGGATGACACCTGAGTGGTCCCTCTTTTTCATGGAAACCACAGTTTGGGATGGCAGAAGAGACTTGCTGCACACCATGGTCGTGCCCTACTATAGGGTTCAGATGTAGCCGGGGAATAATTCGTTCTAGATCCTGGGGAGAGCAAAGTCTGGTGCGATAGGGTGAAGCAGGAAGAATAGCAAGCTGTTGTTTTTGCTGAGTCTCTTGCTTTCTGTTAGAGCAAAGCCCAGCCTTCCTTAGACAAGTTCAGTGTAAGCACTGGTCACGAACTTAGGAGAATTAGCTTTAGTATAAAACAACACTAATGGTATTCTGCCCCTTCCACTTCCTTCCTTTACTGCTGTGTTAAAAGGTTAAGGACAAATGTTAAAGCACTGAAGAGCTTGCAGCAAGTGCTTCCTTCTCTCAATTTCACCCCTTCAACATGTTTAGACCTCTCTTTGTTAACCTGAATGACTTGCCAGAAGCTGCTGCAGTTTCTGTGCATCGCAAGAGAGCTGCTTAGAATTGATTTGTGAATAAAATTTTGTCTTTTGGTTGAAATCAAACAAACAAACTGAAGTAACACAAATTAGTGTGGGCTTTCTCTGAGTTTTGGCAAAAATTGTTGCAAAATTTTCAGTATTTTTTCACTAAGGAAGTTCTGGGTTTGGACCAAGAGCTGTTTTGGTTTGGCAGTTTTGGGGTTGCAGTTTTTCTGTTCTTGACTTTTTCATTTTTTAGTTGGGAAAGCTGATGCTGTGCAAGTTTTTGTTAAGCTGAAAAATCCCCTTTCCTGTGGTGGTAATTTCTTAAATGGTCCTCCTCAGAGGGCATCTGTTGGCAGGCCTTGACATGGTGCAGGAGGATGGGAAACCCTGAATGCTTGTGTGTCTTAAAAGTTGGCAAATGACAAAACCCTCAAATGGCCTTTGTTTCCATCTTCTCATCTGACACAGAAACCTTTATTCTCTTCCCAGCTCTTCAGCTGGTCCAACAAGGCATATAGGCAAATACAAACCAAAATTTATTTAAGGCTACAGTCTGTTTTCAGACTCTTCAGGGATGATATGCTTGAAACTGTTCTGATATTTAAGAGTTTGTCCTCCAAATAGATTCAGAAATAGGTCTTTGCACTGGCCCCTGCTAGCAGTACATCTCATTCCTTCAGCGTTGGCTTACCTTGGCCACCAAATGGTAGCATTGGTCTGATGTTGCCTGCCAACCAGCGGCACTGGGAAACAACAGTGACATGAGAACAGGTATTTATTCCTATGTCCTTGAACCTAATCTCTAAATAGCTTATTTAGGTGTATTGACATACCTGAATCCTCTGTGCTGAACTCTGCTCTCTGCCTTTATGCCCTGTTACTCAAAGTGCAGATATTCAACCTGTGGAGTAGGTTATTGTGAAGGTGAACAGGTTAGCCAGGGGTTAAATGGCATAAGGTGCCATCTTCATTTCTCCTAGCTGCCCAAAGCAGGTATGATGAAGAGAGTGTATGGCAAATGAGCCAGGAGTCATGAACAAATGTAGAACTTGAACAACTGACATCCAGTGTGGACCTGTATTGCAGTTGTCAGAAGTATGATCTCACACGGCTTTCACCTTTCTCCTCTCTGCATACCCTTTCCTTTGTAAGGAACTCCATTGACAGACTATGTCATCCCCTGGGTGTTGCCATTGGCCATGTTTGATTTTTAAAGGAAGTTTGGCTAGGTTAGCAGAAATCAGAGTGGTGGAAGTTCATTATGACCAACTTGCCTCTTGTCATGGGAGCACGATGTCATAACTTGTCAGAAAACTTGTTCTAATGGACTTTTTTGGATATGGAGAGGTCTGTCATTAGATGTTCACATAGCTTTAGCTTGAGTTAGAAACTAATGTGGGTAATGATCTTGAAACAATATAATAGGGTGTCATCAGAAAGAAGAAAGAAGCCTTCTGGCTTCTAGACTACTGTTAACTCTCTACCCAGATCTGGTCAAAGGGAAGAGGACTATGTTGGGCAGTCTAACTTGTCCTGTTAAGCTTGCCTGTACTCACTTTTTCCATGATCCTTTCAGCTATTCATCACAACCCACCACAATGAAGGTGATCTGTCTTTCTAATCTTTTTATGCTCTGTGCTGTATTTCTCTTTTGTCCCCATGATTTCTCTTTGGGGATCTGTTGTCCTGCTTGTCCAGCACGTGAAACAAGAGAATCATAAAGGCAATCTGGAAATCCTTGACTGCAGTGAGAGGTGAGCCCAGCCTGAGCACAATCAAAATATGCTGAGAAAGTAAAAAACAATTGACAGGGCTGAAAACCACCCCTGCAACAGAGGGGCCATTCCAGTGAAGAAGAATGGTTTATCCTTTTCTGGGTGAGGTCTGCATGAGTTTCCACATTTTTTCTCAAACATTTTTCTGTTCAAGGTATGTATGTGTACTGAGCTACATCTCTAACTTTCAGGTCCCAGTTCTTTTTTTCTCTGCTGCCCCAGATTCACCATTGCCTGTGTGAGTGCTCCTCTTCTGTCAACAGAAAACTTGTCAGTGGGATTTTGGGTTGGCCTCAGTGGTCAAGAAGTCAGTGTCCTCCCTGGCTTTGTTTAGAAGCCTTCTGTTGTTTCTTTGGTACTGACCTCAGAGATGGTTGTGGCATATGACTCAGACAGCAGGGTCAGTATCCTCTTGCTCAAGTGGTTTTGGGAATAAAGAGGTGGCAGATTAGAGAAAGCACTGATAATATATGTATATATATATATTTTACCTACACTGTACCTTTTCTACTTTCTCTCCCTTTCTTTTCTTTTCACTTTTTTTTCCAGTAATTTCTGTCTTTTTTTTTTTTCTTTTTTTTTTTTTCCCCTGGTGATATCTGAGCTTGCAGTTATTCTAAAGCCAAGTAGCCATTTACATGACAGACAGCTGCATCCTCTGGATGTCTGTTATCAACCAACACAAACAGACATCAATGCAAATCTGCACACTCTGAGGGAGTACTCTCCTCACCTGGATGATCACAAGTGCATGGGGGCATTCTTAGCCTGTACACATCACTTCTCAGGAGGACTGGACAATGTGCAATGTTATCTTGTACCTTGTGCATCATGCCTGCTAAGCCATCACACTCTGTGTTCACAAGCTGTTGCTTTGTCAGCCTCTGGAACACACTGTCTTCAAGTGGATTTAGGATCCTTGTGGTTACTTCCAGGTCCTGACTACTCCATGAGCTCTGTGATGCGTATTTAGGAGAAATAAATTGCTTGAATTTTTCTGCCGTCTGCTGGATGGCAATCAATTAACATTGCACTTAGATCATGTAGGATACAATTCTTCCCACTTAACTTCTAACGTAATTACAGACCTAGGTTGCCTCAATGGCTGGTGGGGCATTGGCACTTTCGATTTGTCTGATTTTGAGATGAGGAGGCTACATGTCTCCTTTGACTAAGAAGGGGTCTGGGTCTGCCTGTCTCACCACGTTGACAGCCCTGTCAGCTGCAGCAGAACAACTCACGAAGGAAAATGTGAGGTAGGAAGGAGGACAAGGGCAGCAGGGCAAAGTCCATAGTGACTCATGTTGAGGGTGAAATCAAGCTTAAATCTATGTGCAAGGGGAATGGCACAGACCTGTGCTATGCTCTTGAGGCTCACACAGCAGGCTCCTGCCTTCTGTACCTCAGTCTGAAGTTGACACTGCAGCACATCTCTCCATAATCCCTTCGTCCTGATGCAGCTGTTGCCTGGACTCATCATCTCCACTTCAGATCAATTGACAGGGTCCATCTAGGGATGTGTTTTGAAGGGGCTGTGGTGCCAGTTTGCAGGTGAGGATGAGTAGCCTGGTTGCCAGTCCTTACCAGCTGCCTTCTGTAACTTAGCCCCTCACATGATCTGAAGCACTGCACCCATCATGCTCTGTGGAGAACATGATACAGGGTACTTAGACACTAGGAAATTTGGGAGGTCTGGAGAATGAAACAGGCTGTAGGGAACCTTCTCCATCTTCCCACCCAGGTCTTTTTCTGTGGCTGGTTGCTGCTCCAGCAGCACTGCCTGGAAAAGACTGGGTGTGATTCGACCAAAATGCCTTCTTAGACACCCTTTGCTGTGCAGTGTCTGTGTCTGCCAAAAGGGTGCAGTTAACGAGGTGAGAGAGAAATTATTTAGGGTAATTTTTTTTTTTCTTTCAGAAATAAGTTGTTGAACTTTATTAACAAAGAAGACAATGAAGGCTGAATATCACAGGGGGGAAAAGTCCTGGCTGTGAGACTTCTCTAATCTTCCAAGGGAAGTGGTGGAAACCTTATCACTCAGGACATTAAAAATAGGCAACACAGAGTACTGCAAAAAATGCTGTTGTGAAATATCCTTAATTGGCAAGTAGGTGGACTAAAATGGCTTCATGTATCTTTTACATTTATCAATCCTTCTCAGAGCTATCCTCGGCATCCTAAAGAAATATCCTTTGGCTGTGAGCACTTTGTCTCACAAGTAATTAAGCAGAAATGAGTATATCACTAAGTACATTTCAATGTGTGTCCTCAACTGGCTGGAACTCAACCCGGGGATTCAGGATCTGCTTGTAATTAACATTCCATAGTAAGACTCCACACCCTCTATTTGTCTCTTCCTAATTATGTGTTGGAAATGCACATTTCTCCTACCATTAGAGATTTCAGCAGAGGAGTTCTAGCTGGGCTTTAAATTGCCTTCTACCTCAATTTAAATATTCCCTGTTATTTTAGGTTTGTAGACGTTACACAAGTAAGCCTTTTCTCAAGGCGTCACAGGAAAACAAACCACTGACTCAAAGAAAATAAAAAATAAAAACCAAACCAAAAAACTGCTGAACTGCCTCTCAGGTTGACGATATCACAGATTTAGGCTGCGATCTGTTAGTTCTTGTGGGTTTCAATGCTGCCTGTTAAAGGTGTCACTCCCAATTAGCACAAGAACCTGTGGATGCAAGGGGCAATTGTGAATGGGGCTGCTCAGGGATCTTCTTTCTGTGAAACTGCTTCTCTTGCCAGTTCATCAGAGCAACATTTTCATGGCAATGTATCAGCTGGCAGGGCTTGCCATTGGGAAGATTTGACTGCATTAGGAAATGGAGAGACAGAATGTTTCATCTTAGGCTGAATGGGGGCTTTAACTGGGGTCTGGCTGTAGGAGATTGAATGGTTCATACTCCCTGAGCCTGCTGTGCCCAAAGGTATATGTGGAGGGCTGGGGGGAGATGTGGCTGTCACAGCTGGCACATCTGGCTAGGGACTGGCTGATAGCGGAGCGGCAGCAGTAGCTTTTACCCTGCACCTAGAAAAAAGCCAGAACAAGCATCTCTGGATCTCTGCATGTCTTATGAGGGGCCCCAGGGAGATGAGAGGAAGCAGCAGCTTCATCCCCTCGTTTAGTAGGAAAAGAAGAAACCCTCCCAACAGAGCTCCTCCAGCTGGGTACCGCTACCACGCCGCTGCCAGGGCTGCGCTGGGATAATCTGTGTCTGAGGGAAACCAAAACTGTTTGTTCCCAGACTCCACACAGCTTCTAGTGCCCTTGACTGTAATGGTAATTAAAAGCAAACAAATCTGGATGAGCCCTGTGAGACTGCCAGATCCCCACAGAGACACCTCAGCTTTCCTTTATGTTTTAGATGGTAATGGGAGGCCTGATGGTGAACTCCTCACTGCTACTAGTGAATGGTGACATACGAGATGTCGCTTTGGAGCCCGTGGATGAAATCGTGGCTCTGCTGAAGCCGGTGGCAAAACTCCCATTGACTTCAATGGAGCCAGAGCATTTTGTGCAGTTGTTTTCCATATATAATTCACTTAGGGGGATGTCGGCCCCCCCCAGCCCTTTTTTTTTTCTTTCTCTAATGAGTTTTTGCTCTAATATGTTAACAATAAGAAAAAGGCTTTTTTTTTCTGGAATGGTTTGTATTTGGGAAATCCAATTCTGACCTACTAAGCCTGCTCTGACTGTTTTAGCCGTGAGGCAGATTTGCAAACTGGCCTAGGGAAGCTGGTACTTGTTATTGTTGCTTCAAAGACAGTCTATGTGGGAGAGGGAATGAGATGTGTTGGGATTAAAATACCCGAGCCGTAAAAAGCAGTAATAATTACCGTCTACATGTGGGCAAGTCAAAAGGGGTTATTACCAAAAGAAATTTAAACTCTTTCTGTTTGCAGAAAAAAAAAAACAAAACACCAACCCTGCCTGAAATCCAGTATTATTCATGTGTGCAGCATGGATTGTTTTTAAATGCTGTTTTCTTCAAATGTCACTTTCGTAAGGCCAATTCTAAATGGATCAAGATGACATTAAGAGGTTTGGCATCAGGTAAGTGAGGGTATAACGGCAATTACAGAGGAGCTCTGGGAGCTGGTGGGCCAGTGGATCACCTCCCGTGAGAGGGCACGGCTGACCCCCGAGAGTCAGGCTGTGGGCTCGAAATCTCACCTAGAACCTGGATCTTGACAGTGTCCATGTGTGCACTGAGCAGCTCCTCTCTTAATACAATATCTTGCTGTATTCTCCTGAATCTAGGTCAGGCAATCAATATATCAGATCATCTGGTGAGACTTCATACAGATACTGCACACTTCCATATATTCCTGCCTGAATTCCAATAACTTGTGATCGAATAGTTCATGCTTTCCCAAAACACACTCAGCCTTCATGTGAGAATACTGCTGTTCAGTATACCGCATAATTTCATGCTGATTATTTTTGCACTTAGCCTCTTCTCATTGACTTTGGTGAAAATGTTCCTCAAACTTATTCATAGAAATGAGATGAGAATCAGATCACTGATGTCCATGAGGGTATCTTCTAATGGAGAGCACTTGGCTTAGTGCTGTCCCATCTTCTGCATGGACTTTGTCAGAGAGTTGTAACAGAGATCTGTTATTTCTGTGGGGTTTGGGCTGCTCTGTTTGTTAATGAAGTCACCAGTCCAGCTCCAAACATGAAGATCGTCCGGTGTGGTCAAAAATATTAACTGAAATTGTTCAGAGTATGAAAAGAAGGGCTTCTCCATCAGCTGTAATTAATAGGACAGTTTCCTAACCTACAGTTTCTTGTGTGAGAAAATTCCTTATGCTTGAAAAATCTTGGCTGATGATGCCACATGCCATTCCTCCAGCTTCTAGTTTTGTGTCAGAAATTAAAAGTGTGTATGTGTGTGTGTAATACTACCGCTTCATTATAACTTCTATTCACAAAATGTCATGCCACAATTCTGTCAGCTCCAAGATTAAGATATTTAATAGCATCATTTGGGTTGTGTCTTATACCAAGATTCAATCAGTTCTTTGTTGCGTACATTGTTGGCTATCATTTGATTGGGCAATGCCTAAATGTACATTTGGTTTGGAAAAGCTGTTGCACAATGCTGTATTCCCTGTTGCTTCATGGAAACTTGGACTTCCTCTTAGCTTCACTTTCTGTGAGTTACACACTGCTGGGGAGCTCTCTTTGAACCAGAAACCAGTCATGATGAGAGCATCTGTTTTATTTGTTTATTTACTTTTTCTATTCCAGGTCCACAAACTCACTCCAGTGACACATGGGTTTCATTTATATAGTTATCAAAGTCTATTTCTTCAGTTGCTTCCTGGCTGTACACAGGGCAGAAGCCAGAATATTTTCCTTCCTTAAGGCCCTCTTATATAAAATTTGGCAAATATCTGCCTTTTATTTTACTGTTAGATGTATCTTTTTCTTGCCATCTGTTGAAAAGATTCTGCTTATATAACAACTGTTTTCATCATTTATCTCACCACAAAGTAGAAATCACTATAGACACAGAATTTTTCTTGCACTCGCTAGCTATTTCACACCCACCTGTTTATGAAGTGGTTCGAATATGTATATCTTCAGCAGCTCATGGATCCAAAAATATCCAGCTGCTTTACAGATCTAATGAGAGCTCCACTTGTAGACATGAAGAAATACTGCCCATGAATTTTGCTATATTTTCAAGAGTCCTGCTGGTTCACACTGGAGTGACCCAAGAGGCTTCTGAGACTGGCTGCCTTCCTGACCCTCTCTCTCTGGCACTGTGAGGGGTTTCTGCTGGGTGCCGAGAGGGGCTGGATAGGCCATGCTCCTTCTCTTGCATCCCCATGAGTACTTCTGCCTTCTGTGCTCCTGTCCTTGGAGAGAAATAGCACCTTCTGGGTAAAATTTATCACATCATGTGATATGCCCAAAGCAAATGTCCAAAGCAGGCAGATGGCTTGCATGCTGGAAATGATCTTTTTCACTACCAGCGGTTATATAGGGTTGCCAGGCCACTGGAGTCTTTGGTGTTGGAATGTTAAACTGAATGATACAAATACTACACAAGTACCCCAAGTGAGTAAGTGGCTCCATTACCTCCAGCAAGTGTCTGTTTATTCCTTACATTAATGCTTGCAAACTCATGGTTGCCCCTGGTTGTGAGGGACCACAGAGCCTATGGAGTCCACAGTCTAACTCATGGCAACTGAAGAACAACTATTGAACTGGGAGGCCAGGAGCATGCAAAGAAGGTAATTTCATTTGATAACACTGAGGCATTCTTCATACTGTGCTGACCCCAAACCATACAATAGAGATTTTACTGAAAGCAAACTTGATAGGTCTCTACCTGTGCTTCTGCTGATCAGATTTTGTATCCAAGGTGGCTCCGTTTTTCACTGGGCTTTGATCTGAATGACCTTGTACTTCCACTCCATTCCTCTCCCAGGGTCCAAATAGACAGCTATGGCAGCTGAGATGGTCTATCAAATAACACATTCACTGGTTTAGCTGTGGGTGTAAGCTGTATCTACCAGTTCTCCCACACAACTTCGGCCTCTTGAGTTTTTTTTTTCCTCTTGTGAGTGCCATAGCAGTGTGTGGATATGACGAACTGGCATTTCAGTTGCTCTGGCATCCTTGTCCTGAGTCTATGCCTTCTATCATCTGACTGTACTCTGCAAAGATTCTTCTCTGGTTGTCACTTGCAATATCTACTGTTCCAGTAAGTGATCCCTTACAATACAGGAAAGTTGCCAGTAAGTCTCCAAGGCAATTGATATGTTTATGTCATCATCTGAAAATTGCTTAAATGGCCCCAAAATCAACACTTGCTGCCAGCTGGTCACTTTGAAATCAGCGGGGCCTTTAAATCAACAAACATTTACTGCCTCTTGTGCTTTCCCCATGCCATGAGCTGAGGAGCAGCTGTTTGTTTTTCCTGTTTTCTTTCCCAGCTTTTATTTGCTCCCTTGCTGTGCAGTTGTCAAGGCACTTGTACCGCACCTATACAAGCTTTTTCATTGTCCCAATGTGGCAGCTCTCCTGGATGGCTGAGCTGCAATAGTTTACAGGGTGGAGCGTTCCTTCTGCTGTAGGCAGGAGGGAATTCTGAATGCAAGACAGAAATGTAGTAGTTGTAGGTGTCCACCTTTGTCATATCAATATGTTCCTGAACTAAAGAGAAATATGTATATATCAACCATATATATATAAGATACTGTTTTGGGATAAGGGAGATGGATCAGATGGGCCATCTCTCTCTAAGTCCTTACCCACTCTGTGGTTCAGTACCATGAATGCATTACATGTGATCTGGGCTTCCTGATGGTCTAATGAACGTTAACCTTAGAGCAGAGGTGGAAAAATAATGGCCATTACTTTAAGTTAGGAGCATTCAGTATTGAAACCTTTGGCTGATGAAAACAAAAGCATATGCTGCTGCTCTCGCTCTGCACATTCTGCAGAGTCAGGGTATCCCTGGTGTGGATTGCTGAAGGCCAGGATATCTTAGTTAAAAATAAGCCCACAGCAATCATGACAGGCTTGTAAATTAATGTGGTGCGTTCTCTGAGCACCAGCTCTCATCAGGGTTACTCCGGTGATCTCTCAGTGTCGTCCATCACCAGGGCCCTATCACTCTAATGATGCATTTCATATTAAAGTGGCTCCAGTTGCTGGGAAGAGATTCTGCACACTCAAATTGTAAAAAGTAATACTGTTGTTAACCTCAAGTGTTCTCCTTTTTCCTATGGTGCCCTGGAGAATACAGCAAATAGCTTCCACAGACAGAAATCCTATTTAACGCTTTGGCTGTATTCACAGCAAAACATTTTCCTTTGCTGCAGCCTTTCAAACTCTGTTGAGAACTTCTGATGATGTTTAAATGATGAACTGTTTTATAAAGCTGGTGCTGCCATCCAGATTAACCTTTATTAACACGCTTTTGGGCTGGACTGAAATAATGCAATCTGCCCTTGAGAAGGGGGCAACCATGTGATTGCCCAGGCCAGAAGCACCATGGGAAGAGAGCAGTGACTCAGAGTCTTGCTTTGGTGGCTGGTTCCCCTTTGTTCCCAGGGGAATTCCTATATACTAGCTTCTTCCCAGCTGTGGCTTACTTCTCTGTTTGCACTGGGTCAGCACTGCTGTGGCTCAGCCCTGCATGCTCGTGGAGCTGGCTGTGTTTTCCTCCTGCTCCCCCCTTGCTGCTTGTAGCCCTCCTGGGCTCTTTGCTCCTCTTCCCCGGGTGCATGAGGTCTCGTATCAGTGTACGCTGCCACATACTGTTTCCACTCCTTTAGACAAAAACATCTCCTTTGTACATGCAGAAGCAGGAAGTCAGACGTCTGAATAGTCTTCCCACAAATTTCAAGAATTACTCACATTCATTGTCATTCTCTCTGCGCTGCACTGCCCGGGGCGGCCTCGAGCTTTGGCGAGATCTGAGGGCACACCCATCGATGTGAGGAACAGCAGAAACCTGCTTATGCCAGGCCCGACGCTAGCCACCCGTCACTCACATGCCGCAGATCTTGCCCTGCCTCTGATGCCCAATGCACACTGGATCCATGCGCCCTGAGCCCAAGCTTCCTCCCAGGACACCTTTCCCACCTATCTACCACTCTGGGTGGTGAAGAGTAGGCCTGAGGGCAGGCTTAAACATGTTTAAACATCTTACCCTTGTGTTTTCTGCCTGCATTAGATTGCCTGCATTAGATTGGCCACAGCTTCTCTGTTTGTGGCTTGGCTGCATGGCGTTCCCCTCTGTGCTGAGAAAGACATGCTGACTTGCTGTGGAGGACATGAAGCCCTTCTCAAAGTGGTCATTTGGGGTGGGATTCTTCCCACATGGCAGTATGCATTGCAGAGTTGGGTTCCTGGTCTAGGCTACTGGTGTGGGCTCGCTGTGTAGGTACCGGGTAGAGATAGGCATCTCTGGAGGCTGATTCCTCCCACATGCTGTAGATATTTATGTTAGAGTGGAATGACTCATCCCTTGGACATGCTTCTTGCCATTGACTATAAGGAAAGGCTGGACAACCGGCTAAGACTAGACACCTAATGTTTTATATGGCCACATTTAGGCCAGATGAATCCCTGCTCTAGGTTTCTCAGAATGCCTGCTGATAGCTTCATCCTGAGATGTCTTCAGCCTGCCCGTTATTGATCCATCCAGGCTGACTGGATGGGAGATCATGGATCCACATACAGCATGGCCATGCTGTGGCTCCTCATCTCCAATGTGCTGTTAACAGCATGAGCAGTGAGTGGGTCTGGTCCTCAGAGCAGGCTTGGACCAGAAGGTGTTTTTTGTAGTACCCACTCGAAAGTGTGGGCATATATATAAACATCTGCTTGTTCTGGTCAGTTCGAGCCATGCCTGCTGTCTTACCTCCAAATTCTCTGGGCCAGCAACCCAGATCATCCTCTTCAGAACACACCAGTGATGTTTCAGAAAGAAGAAATGGCCCAGATAGCTATTGCAGAGCTTCCAGGTGCCCTCACTGGCTCCCTACTAGTTGAGATAGCTTGAGACTTGAAGAAATGTGAGGTAGATGTAGCCTGAGTTTCTGCTGTGGTTGTACCACAGATCTTCGTAACATGCAGCTCATCACGACTCTGAAAACCAAAGGTATGTTCCCTTCGGTATTCTGAAAGACCAGCTTTCAGAGAGAAGGTTGACTTCAGACCTGCCATGTATAAGGCATGTGCTGACTAGTGAGTGCTGCAGTTCAACAGCCGTTCATCTTATACATCACAGAATCAAGCCAAGAAACTCCTCAACTCTGTTTTGCAGGCTGCTTTCTCCAAGCAGTCAGGTATTTCAAGCTTCTGATAAACACAGTGATGGTAGAAATGGATGGTGGCTGAAGCCTGTCTCCTGGTCCCTTGTATTCTCTCTGTCTCTGAACCTCATGGTGTCCCTCTGCTACCTTTTGCTTGAGAATCAGTTTATAAGCTATTTGGGGTGCAAAACATCTTTATTCTGTTTGTCCAGGACCCAGCACAATGACCCTGCCCAGGCCCAGCACATGGGCCCTGAACCATGTTGTTAGAGTAATATAAGTAATAATCACTGAAAGCTTCTGAACCCACGGAATGAAAACCACATGCAGGATTTGCTATACAACTGTTTTGGTTTGAGAGACTCGGTTAAATACTGACTCAGTGATTAGGATATGTAGGCTGGGATTATGGTGATAAACAGTTCAGCATTACATCAGTTAGTCATAAGCAGCGATGAAAAAGGGCCCACACTATTTCTAAAGCTTCCCCGATGTCATTTAATTGGAAGGAACTGGGTTGCCAGAAAGCATGTTGAGATGGTCCATGTATAGTCTCTGGCAGGTCAGGGGGAGATTTCTACTTTCATGCCATTGTTTTTACCACAAATAATGTTACCAGTAACTCCTTTTTTCTTGCCTATCAGTTATGTTTTGTATAATTAAAGCTAATTACTAGGTATGAATAAATCTAATTCTGGTGGGAGTAAACTGCATTTACCATATTTATTCTCTCCATGACTGACCTTTTCTGTGAAAGGCTTTATAAATCCACACTTCTGAGACATGGGGAAAAAGTGTGTTTGCTCTTGTGTTGACTGATTTGCAATGCAGTTCAACACTGCATAAATACGTGTAGCCTTAATGACTCCAAATCACAGTCACTGGAGCGTAAAGAGCTCCTGTTGAGTTCAGGTCTTGAAAGAGAAGAAAGGTAAGTGAGACACCTGGTTCTGGTCTAGAAGAAAGGTTCTTAGATGCTAGCCTAGGAAGCGAAGCTGGTCTGCTGAAGACATTCTAGTTGTTTGGATGTCTGCTTTCCATTTCCGATTACTAAATGACAAGAAAAGACAGCTGTCAACAGGGCAAGTATTTTGCTTGTTTAGTGTTGCATGTGGCCTGGGACTGTTGCCTTCGCTGGGAAGTTATCCCTTCACTGGGGAGACTGTGAACGGAAGAAGCTGGGGTGGAGGGAGAGAACAGGAGGACCCTCCACATGATGCTGTCTTTTAAAGAGGATATTTTGGCACTTGATGGCAGTAAAAAAGTATTCAGAGCCCATCTTACCGGGGCAAGTTTTGGAGGGGATGCCTTTCTGGGGAGAAGGTGCTCTGTTAAGTCTGACCTATTCCTGCCTTGTCACCAAGGGGTGAAGTCTGCAGAACTCCATTAATGATGAGCTGTGTGTGTGTGTGACAGGGAGAGGGAAGGGCCATATCTATATGGCTAAGTCTTTATGCTAATTCCTTGGCTTCTCTGTACATACATATTTTTACACACTTCCATCACAGAATATCCCCAAGGTGTTCTGAAATAGAGTCTGGAGCAAGACAGAAATTTCTGGAGCTGCATTTCTTAACATTTGGATTTTTTTTTTTTTTTGGTACTGGACACCTCCATTTCCTCCTGCTTTCTGAACACGGTAAACAACCCTCAGGTGGAAATGACAACTGAACCTAGGAAACATTGAGAAATTCTGGCTGGGCAAGCAAACTCCCAGTCCTCTCACCCACTCAGTTCACACTGTCTTCGAGGTAGCCTTTCTCCTCCACATCCACTCCTACGTGGGCTCTCCCAGCGCTCAAGGATGAGACCCATGCTGACTTTTGCTCTCCCTCCTGATTTAAACCGAGAAGCTGTGAGCTGCAACTCTACATTTGCTTTGCCAGCAGAGATGTAAATATGACATAACAAATCTACCCTACTGCCTGGTAAGTGCAAATGGTTCCCAGGAGGTAGAAGCAATGTTAGAGCTAGCAGGTGAAATCTTGACCGGTCTCAGTGCTGGAACCACCTGTGCATCCAAAGGAGCGCTCCTGGGAGGGGGTCTCCTGGCAGACCTCGCACTGTGGTGGTGTCTGTGGGTGGCCTTGCAGATCTACCAGCCTCAGAGTGGACCCGAGGACTGCACCTTAGGGTTGATTGTGCTTGTGAAAGTCCTGAGCAGGCAGATTGATGCTCCTCCAGCCTGTTTCATTTACTATAACAAAGATCACTCTGTAGGAAGAGAAGGAAGCCTCTCGCCTATTCAGGAGTTTCACAAGCGTGGTACGCTTATGTTTCTGGTTGTGGGAAAGCCCCAGAACGTGGGTAGGGCTGAAGGGACTGTGCAGGTGATTTTGCAGAAGTCCTGCCTAAGTCCTGGGTAAAACTCAGTTGCATAAAAACCTAGTTTCTCTTTAAGGCTTGCACCTGTGGCATTCAGACATGCAGAGACTATGAGGAATAACTCTGATGTTTGTCCATAGAAGCTCCATCCCACCTGCTAACTGGAGAACAGTTTGAACTAGGAGGAGATCCTGGGTACTCTCTTTTTGAGAAACATGCCAAATATGAGCAGGAAATAGGGATGGTCGAAGCTGAGTGCAGCCTCTGTGACTGTGGCAAGCTGCACAGACCCTTTACCTTCCTCCTCCGCCCACCCACTGCAGCAAGTCTGCCTTCAACACAACACATGCACTGACCACGTCACTCTAGTGTGAGTCAACAGGAGGACAGAGGGAGAGGCAGGAGCTGCAGAAATAAATTTGAACACCTGGAAGCTCTATTACACTGGGCCTTGTAGCAATATGGCACCTGATGCACAATCTGTTACTTACCTGTCCAAAGGAAACTCCCACACACAGAATCATACAAAGTGGTTATTCCTGCTGATGTGCTCATAAATGACCATGCATAGCACAGCCCACTGTGGGCTGGATTTGGAGCCTGAGGTATTCCTATGGACTCGCATAACAGATGTAAATAAGTATCGGAGGCTGCTGTTCATAAAGAGTTGGTCCAGAAAAGTCGTTCTCCTCACCTCCCTCTTTGAACAGAGTTGGGAGAACGGTGACTCCAAGTAGGAGCTGTGCAGAGCTATTAGGTGCTCTGAATTGCCGCCAAAGCTGCCTCTTACCTTCCGTTGACTACAAAGGGAACCTGTGGAGACTAGCCTTCTCAGGCTAATGTTAGCCTTTGTGATTATTGCCCTAGGCTCCCACTGTAGCTGTTGAAGAAAGACAGCAACCTACCTATGAGTTACTCCTTCTTGAACTTTGGAGACTTCTTGTCTTTTGGTTGATTGTAGAGGGGAATGCTTATTGAAGGCATCTAAGCAGGACCCTCCCCAAGTAGCTGGTGTGGATCCTCCCTCAGATCTGTTGTGTATGCTTTTGATCTGTTTGGTTCTATAGATCAGCTTTCAGCCCAACTTGACTGAATAGAAGAGATTTTTGTCTAAATGGACCTTCTGGTGGTTTCAGGTCATGAGAGCAATGCAGGTGCCACTGTGAGGAAGAGCGGTCAGAGAAAGGAGAGTTGGCCACGTTCTTATTTTAGCTTTCAAAGCAGAAACAGCTACTGGATCATATCATATGGAACAGAAATTGGAAGCATTCAGATTTCCCTAATCTGTCACCCCAAGATGAACTGCACTGTTGTTTCATCAGCTGGGACACTTTTCAACCACTATGGGATGATTTCAAGCTCCAAAGTGTGGAACAGATTGCGTCTTGTGTGCGCATAGGGCAAAGTTGCTTTCAGCCTTGGTAATAGTCCTGGAAGTTCTCGGAAGGACTCTGAGGAGGAAACGAGGCACAAAGAGTGTCTCTGTCCTGATCCAGCTCACATGCCGGGTCTGAGGAACATGGTGGTTGGTGTTACATCAGTTCGCTTTCCCTTCCCCCAGTTTTGGGAGGCTGGTGCTGTTGCAAGCAGTGGAGACAATGGTGCTCCTGTGCCTTGGAGGTCAGTGGAGCCTGGTGGAGTGTGATTTCCTTCTGCCTCACACATATCAAGTCTGAGTTCACAACATAGTCTGCTCCATAAATCTTGTGTTTATTTTCTGGTACATCTTGTCCCCAGCAGCCCATGCGCTTCATAATGTACTGCTGCAGAGGGCAGCTCTCAGACAGCAGACGAAATGTATCTTAGGCATGTCTTTCCTTTTGCTTTCCCATCCCAAAACTTTTCCCTAGTTTTGATCCCTGTGATTTGGATTCGTTAAAAGTCTCTAGAAAACCTTACCCTCTCGTGCCTCCTAGGACATCTTTCCCAGGATTTCAGGGGTTAATATCCTTGGAGCATCACATTGGGAAGCAGCGCAAGTCTGTTCATGCAGTTGACAGTGCCCTTTTATTATTGCTTCTATCTCTCCTATCAGATGTCTCACTCTTAAACAGGGTTGTTATTAAGATAATTAGTTAATGTGGGTTATTTTATTATGGTAGTCTTATTTGGTTTGATTGCACGCTCAGCTGACACATGGCATAAAAGCAACAAAAGCATTAAGAAGTTGCATAATTGGCAAAACTGAACTGTCAGTGTTGTGGAGTTCAGAGAATCGCGGAGGGAAGAAATGTACAGACTCCATAGAGACTAGGGTCCTTCCGTGAACCTTGGATTTCTCCTCCTAGCATTTATTAGTCAGGAAAACGACTGGCATTTCCTCTTCTGTGTTTTAATTTTCTCTGCTTGTGCTGTATTTTCAGATCTTTGCTTGAGCCTGCAGAGGAAGGCAGCTTAGTCTTGTTTATCTTTGCCAGAGATTCCTTCGTTTTGGGAACCGCATCGGAAATAACTTTGGATGAAGGCAGACAAGAGGCTTTAAAAAGTATCTGTCAAGTAATCAAGTGGGTCCATGTGTCATATTTCCTGACCATCTACTGCCTTGGTATCTGCCATTGGCACATGTCCCAGTGCCGTCAAACTAGTACAACCCTATTTTCATTTACATCCAGCGTTCCTCTATTCAAATACTTTATCCAGCTTCGTCAGTGCAAAAGCCTGGCAACTTTCATCTTCTTAACCTTGTGAGTTTTCCTTGTGCACCCTCCTGACACATAAGTTGGGGAAAAGTGTTATGTTTTCAGTCCTGGTCTGAGAAGCTGCGTTTCAGCGCATCCCAGGACTGAGATCTGACCAGTGCAACCATCTCTTTGTTTGTGTTGGTCTTCTCCAGGCTCAGACTGAAGCTGCGAGTGGAACACTCCCCAGGCTGCTAAACTCTGACCAATTTGCAGCCATGTCGACCTGCAAATATTTCCTCCAGAGTTTGAGATTTTTGGCATCCCAAGTTTCCTGGATGTGCTTACATCATCCCTGTGCGGAGGAGGACTTGGCCGTATGGCTTAGAATGTGCTCTGTGTAATTGAACAAGTTCCCTCAAAAAATACCCCAGCAATTTTACCAGTTCTTGCCCTGGGTTATGAGGCATGTGATGTAGCCCTCTGGGTAGGGGAGGAAAAAGTCCTCCCAAGAGGCATTTCCTGAGCTAATCTGATAACTTTAGGGTTTGAAATGGTGGAGAAAGAAAAATCTCAGCCAAGAAACAAGTTGGTATAGCACCATGGATATACAAAAATTTAAAAAATACATCTTGATTTTTTAGAGCATGGCCAAAGGAAGTTGATCCCTAGTGCACTAAACAAGCTTCAGTGGATTATGAGCAGTTTATATCCAGAGTAACTGCATTCAAACCATGGGCATTGCTGCAGTGAGGATTTGGTCTTTGGAATACCCTTTTGCAATTGCTGCTCCGAAAGAAGGATTTTAGAGACAAGCACTGCTGCATACAAAGAAAGCCTGAAAGTCCCTTCATGCACATTGCTCTTTCAAGGTGTTCTGCTAAGGCACAAAGCACCAGAGAGGAAGGCTCCCGACAACTTTCCAAGATGCTGAACATTGGGCATTATGTTTTTTTAGGTCATCCCTTAAAACCCGCAAAGCAGCAAGGAGGGCACACAAAGGCATTTTAGCTGGAGCTCTTCTCAGTCTCCTAGAAGAGACAATGGGAGCAGTTCACGAGCAGAGGCGCACAGCTGCAGCGTGCTCGTGGGGAGGCTGCGCACAGGGTAGAGATCAGAATTCAGAACCATTAAGCAAGTCGCCTGATTGTTACCAACAGATTAGAAAAAACCCTCTGCCAACTTTACTCATTCACGGCCTCTTGTCTTTGTGAGTCAGGAGGCAGTTCCCGTTTAGAGACACACACGCTCTGTAGTACAGGATGATTTTTGGCAAAGTCCGGGTGATCGCGAGCCAGACGGGGCGGGGATGGCATTCCAGTTTTATAACACAATTCCATAATAGGAGACAGCATTCTTTTCATATTAATGTTCATACAATAGGAATTTTAAACCCCAGCTTTTGGGTTATGTGGGAAAAAAAGTCATATTTCAATGCAGTAACAACATTATTTTATAACTCAATGGAGAGAACTGCTAGTGGACCAACCACTCAGAGTGCACTGGTTATTTTATAAGATGCTTTCATTTCAAGAAAAATCAAACTGGAAAGCACTGATGTAGTTATGTGCTTGCTACTCCCACCATGATGTCCTCCTTGGATTTACAGGTGCTCGTTCCACCTGCTCCGGCCCTGGGGCAAAACCGTGCCACTGCTCTCTGCGCACTCCTCGTGAGCACTGTGAAGCACATCATTGCTGCTCCAGAGTTTACAGGCCACAAGATGTGTAGGCATTTAAACGCCTTTTGGTATTAGACTGCAACATGTGGCTGCTTCAGGACCATCTCTGCCATACACATCACCATGGACACTTTCTACCTCACTCATTTGGTGGCCTGCAAAGGAACCTGAGGCTTTGCAAGATGTAACTCATGCTGTGACTTAGATAGCCCAGTGCCTTGCCAGGACTGTAGGAGGTTTAAGGGTAAATTTCTCCTCTTGTGGTTTTGACCAGTCTTTGAATTTCACAGCAGAAATAACCCCGTGCTTTCGAAAGCCATCACTACTCTTAACTCAATGCTGCAGTTTGGCCCCTCACTGTACCTCAGATACCTTGCTACTGGCATCAGTGATAAAGGATGAAAAGGGTGAAGAGACTCTCCATGATTTTCTTTCTCAGACTGTAGTAACAGGAAACTCTTTAAAACTCTTTAAGGCTTCCAGAATCAATTTGGACCCTTCTGATCTCTGTGAAAAGGGAAACTTCATAAAAATGTGTTTTTTGGCCAGCAGAATGCCACCCCTTAAGCTAGCATTTGCCAGGCTGCCCAGTTTCCAGCAGACCAGAGAGATGGTTTATAAGAAGCTCCTTTTCTCAGTTGTACCATCTATTACTGAGACTTCACAGGGGGCTTAACTGCATCAGGCTGTCCAGAGCAGCTACAGGGACTGCTCCTGCTAGTCACAAAAAGTTCACATTAGCCTAACCTAAGCTATTAAATTCAGCTATGTTTTAGATGAGCAAAAACGAATGCTCTGAAAAGGGCAGAGCTATCAGTAGTATTTAGAGACACACTGGTACACCCAAAGGAGCAGAACAGGGCTTGTGAACCTCCTGAGAGGTTCTTCTGCACCTTGCCGGAGCAGCCAAGTGGCTACACATATCAGTAAGGGTAAGCATATGTCGGAGACAATGCGACTCCAGGCTATAGGGAGGTCTAGCCCTTGCGAAATGGTGGGGTGGCGTTCAGAAACACAGTGGGAAAACCTCATTAAGCACATGCACGCGAATTTGGTAAGTGCCAAGAGTGCTCTGACGTGTGTTTTCACGTACAATGCTGATTCCAAGAGGAAGGTTTACTAGTGACAATTTGGTAATGATGGTATGATATTTGGGTAGTGTCCAGTGACAGAGCAAACAGAAGTCTTCAGGACATACGTTCGTGCAGGAGAGTGTATCAGTAGGGTTTGGCAGTTGTAGCTTCTGGTTTTGAGGCAGGATGCTGCAATGTACAGCACTATGATATGATTGCAAGTATCACGTTGGGTAGGTAAGATTTTGAAGTATGGTAATACAGAGCCTGATCTGCATGCATGTTCTCCACTTAGCCTTTGTGAGTTCATGGGGAATCTCTGCTCAAAAAAGAGTTTACAGAGCAGGGGCTGTGTGAGAATATTCCCTCCCTCATGCTTTCTGCAGGATCACGCTTGGACAGGTTGGTGGGCAGCCTACAGACCAAGCCTGGTGCTGAACATCACTGAAGGCGCTGTGATCTCCAAGCCAAGGGAGGCAGCCCCATCCTGGGCTGAGCTGGGGACAGCCAGCCAGGGAAAGAGACAGCTTGGGACACTGATGTGAGCACAACACAACTTTAAAAAAAGAGACTTCCTGCCTTGGTAGAAGTGTTGAAATGTCTCGGTGTGTTTCCCTGCCTTCAAACAAGAGCACCGTGCGCCTGACGTCACTTCCCCGGGCTGCCGGGCCGATAACAGGATGAACCTGAACTCCCTCTGAACCAGACGTTCCACTGTGTCACTGCTTATTGTGCTCTACGGTGGGGCCGGAGACTTAGCTACCAACATTGTTTTTCTGGCTTACGCTTCACGCACACTTTCCCCCCTCCTCCCCAGCAGTTTGGAAGGAAACGGCATAGGAACTTCTGCGATGTGCTTGCAGGCACATACAAGCAATGTGACTCATCAATAGACGAGGCTTTGGGAGCTGGTGCCTGTTACAGCGTGAGGCCAGCCTGCTTCTTCACAGAGCTCCGAAAGGCAGCTGGCTATGTCAAAAGGGCAGAGAATAAAGCGCGTAGTGTAAAATGGAGACACAATTAAGCAAAGATAAAAAAAAGAAAAAAAGCTATAAAATTTTTCGTCTCTACTCAAAGTTCCCTTGGGTGGCATTTGCTGAAACAAGTAGTTCTGCAGCTTGTTGCTGTAAATAGTGGCACATAGGTTTTGCAATAGTGCTAATTTATTTTTAAACATCTAAATGAGCAATCATATAACATCTACCTTCACACGCACTGTGCTCGTCATAGGGTATGTCTTTATCAGTTGGTAGCACTGAGGAAACAGCATTTAAGTGATATCTCTATGTGAATCTTATCCTTCTGAAACCTTGAAATGTTTCAGCCTCATTTCAGATTTTGTACTATACACTAGCCAGTGTGGATTTAGTGGATAATTTATTGCAATTTATTAATATAGTGGTAGGAGCTTTGATACAGTTTATCTTTCAGGGCTTTTTAGATTGATACTCGTATAGCACTGTCTGCATTTTGAAACCAGGAAAATTGAGGCATTTTCTCTGGAAAGGCCAGTAAGATTTAGATGCCTCCATTTGGTTTCAGGCATACAACCTCAGAGAAGATGCTAAACTTGGGCACTGACACCATTGCTTCTGCTTGTCTAAGAGGCGATATTGCAGTAAACCTCTGTAATTTGTTTGTGTTGGATTGTGAGGCTGTGCCTGTAGCTGTGGGTTTCTTTTACACCTTTGGAAATCCACGCTTTTACCACTCTCTAATGGAACTTGGAATAAATGGAGAAAAATGCATGCCAAACCTTTGAAAACAAGTATAATCCTCTAGTCTGACATTGCTTGAGACATTGAGATTAGTCTGAAATGACCACAAGAGTCAGAAAGATGTAAATTCTGACATTTCTGACTTCAGAGTAGTCAGTTGTATTTGTGCATATGATTGTATTATAGGATTTCTAGAGAAATCAAATTTCTACTTCTACTAAGATGGCAAATTCATAAAAAGAAGTGCCCTTGTTATGTTTTTAGTTATAAACTATGCTGTTCTAGTTACAATAGCTGTATTCACATGTCATGGGATGGCAAGGTCAAGTACTAAATACATCCTATAGAGATACTCAAGGTTATCACTCTTTGATTGGTTATCACTCAAGGTCATCTTCTGTTTGTCATTCATTATATAACAAAACCAAGCAAAATTGGCTCTTTAAGCATAAATAAGAATAGCATCAATACTAATAATTCACCACACTGCTGAACTAATTGCACATTCTTCCAAATTTTCAAGCATCTGTTAAAAAATAAAAGACAACCTGCTTCCTGCTCACTTGAAAGGACAAGTATCAGGCTGCGGGACATTCTAGACAGTTTGCCAGCCCAGTGCTTCAGTGTGGTTAGCAGTCCTATGCCTTTTGTGCTATGAATCACTAGATAAAACTCTTCACAAGATCCTGAAATATTCCACTGTGAGCTGTGCTAAGGCTTGGCACTACCACATAATAAAAAGAGTAAGTCAAATGCTAGGAGAAAATATTGCTCATGAATAAATTACCTGATATGACAAATGACACGGTCTGAGACAGATTAGTCATCTAGTTCCAGTCATCACCTTGGTTTCTCCTTCTGACAACTTTTGGAGTATTTCTGTGGTTATCTAAACATATATTTTGTCCACAAGCAATATTTGGTTGAGGCTTGTATACTCAAGATTTTTTTTTTCTCCTTTTCTTCCCCAGAGCATAGTTAATTTCCCATCAGCATTCACTATGGAGGACATAATCTTTGAGTAAGCCTGTATATCTTTCTTGTACTTCACAGCTTTTACTTCAGTTTTATCTTCCTTGAAGGATAACTTTTTTTCAATATCTTCTTGTCACTGGAACTGGGGAAAATTTACATTGACAAGTAGTGTAAAATTCCACTGGTAAGCAACTTAAACCTAGATGCTTTCCCTGGAGAGCGTGAAATGATGTGATTATACACTATATTTGTGTACCCTTGTAATTTATCTCCTTTTATAGTCTTCTGAAATTCCCTCTTGTTCCCTTGAGATAACTTAATGTTGCCCACAAAGGAGCACGTCCCAGATGCATCTGCATGCAGAGAGTGGCAATGATACCCAGCTGAATGCTGAGTTCAGTGAGTTGGAGACCAGAGTCCCTGTAACTCTCACACTCTTCGTATTTATTCCAGATTAATCTGTGTCAGTCCTACTTTGGTTAGTAGTCTTCACAACAGAAATCAAGGAGGGAAGACACTCCTGACATGGCGAATTTTCTGAGGATATTCATAGTGGTCTGAGAAACGGAATGAAAGTGTCTTTTATGAGAATGAAGTCCTCAAAACATTTTAAAAGGTAGGTGAAGAAAGTTTTCCTTGGATAGGTATTTTCCTTTTAATTTGTCATGTAATTCATTTAGGCAATTTATTAAGGATGCGTTGGAAGGCAAGTCAGAAATGGAATTATTTTCCTAGTTTAAAAACAGCTTGTTTAACATTTATTCATGCTGGGCTGGGTCTCCAGATGGTATAAACTGGCATAGTTCCATTTAATTTCAGTGGATCTATGCCAATTTCCAGCAGCTGAGAATCTTGCCCAGTAAGTCGCTTTTGGTTGCATGACTTTGGTTCAGTGCTAGTAAGACCTAAAAAGTCAGTCCCTGGAGTGATGACAAAAAATTCTTAACTTTACCAAAATGAACCATTCCTTTTTAATGATTGTCATACATCCGAGTGAGCACAAGCATAATCTATTCTGAACAGACACAAGTCCATTTTCCCATCTGCCTTTCATTACTGGTGGTGTTATAACTAAATGTGTGCCTTTCTTCTTCAGAAAGATCTAAATAAGAACAGTTCCACATGCATTAGTTTTGCTATAATAGCTGAGTTTCATACAGAGAGCCTGAGAGTAAAGAGCCTCTGAACTGTCCTCCAACCTGGCAGATAAATGGGCAGGTACCAGCGGAGTTATACCATTTAGTCCATACATGGATCTAGCCCATGGAACGTATCTGCTTTAGGAACTCACCTGACCATCACAGCCATACTTGATCATATCAGCTTTTAATGTACTCAACTTTAGATATTGGTTGTGTGATTATCAAGACAATGCTATGCAGATCGTTAATGTCAGACTCTTCTGTGGTAAAGGCAGATCCTAGCATAACACTTCAGTGTCTGAAATGAAACTTTGTAAGAGGGGCAGATTGTAAACACTCAACTGTTACAGAGTAATCAAGAAAACCACACTTAGACTTTTGAAGCACTGTATTTCCTCCTGAAAACTTAATGCTATTTAATGCGTTCTAGGTGACCCTGGCTGGCAGCCAAGCGCCCACCCAGATGCTTGCTCATTTCCTCCATCAGGACAGTGGGGAGAAAATAGGAAGAAGAGGAGCAAGAAAGCTCATGGGTCTAAATAAAGGCAGGGAAATCACTCACCAGTTACTGTCATGGGCAAAACAGAATCAACTTGGGGAAATTAGTTTAATTTAAAACATTTAATTACTGATTCAGATATTGGGAAACAAAGACGACAAACATTCAAACACTTAGGGAAAACACCTTTTCTTCCCCTTTCCTGGTGCCTACTGCCCCTGTTAACACAACAAGTGGTATCACTCAGTCTGTTTGGTAAGGCAACAGGTGGTGCAGGACAGTAAGATCAGGGTGTAGCAGTTTCTTTCTGCCTCTCCTTGTTCCTTACTCTTTTCTTCTGCTGCTCCTTCTTTCCTGTTTTGTCTGCTCTGGCGTGGGTCCTCCATGGGCTGCAGTCTATTCAGGGAGTACCTGCTCTGCTGTAGGTCCTCCATGGGCTGCAGTCCCTTTGGGGAACCGTTGTGGAGTCAGCTAAAACTGGCTGTCTGGCACAGGGCAGTCCCTCACCTCCTCCCACAGCTGTAACCCATGCGGTGCCTCCCCCCTACTCCCACCCCCTGCTACCAAAACCTTGCCACAGGCACCCTATACAGTCAAGAAGCTTTCTTATTAGCTGAGCAGAGCACTTGAGCCATAGGTAATCTAGTGCTAGGAATATCACTACATGCTTCATTTGTGCTCTTCATTAAAGGTCTGCAGTTGGCCATTGTAAGAGACAGGATATTGGGCCACTTACATCTTTGGTGTGACCCAGTAAGTTTTGTTATTTTACTTAAAGTTACATTACGATACATTATTTCAGTCGTCCACTGAAGATTAGTGGCAGTCCAGAGTTTTTGTAGCATAGAGCAGAGGAACACACGTCTTTGGAAGTCCAGGAACAGTAAGCTGTCTGGGACCATGGAGTTAGCAGTATTCAAACTGAGCAGCTCCATCTTAAGGCCATACCAATGCATTATTTTCATTTTCATTTTTTTTTTTTTTTTAATATGAAAGCTGAAATGAAGAAAAAAAATCTTTAAAAAGTTTTGCCATCTTCATCCCCATGATCAAAAATTGCAGCCATTTCAATAACATTAATCTGCTCTGATATTAAGCCATTGAATGAGTAGTTTTGATTTAATGAATTTCTCTCATCTCAGCTTATTTTCTACTCCTCTTCTAGCTTTAATAGCTAGCTGCTTAATATGAAAGCTGTTCCATTTCATTACCTTTCTCCTGTTTTTTTTTCTTGAGGTGGAACTAATGCAATGCAAATTGTGATGCCTGCCTCTGATTTTTCTATTAGGCAACTTAGGATTCCATACAGCCTGTGTTATTGAGTGTGGAGCTAGAAATATATTAGAATTTATGATGAAACCCTGCAGTTTGCAATATCTCACTTTTGGGGATTTTTTTCAAACAAGTAATGATATTCAATGATACTCAAGTTCTTGATGAATGCATTTTCTGCAAAGTATGTTACACACACACACACACACACACACACACTTCAGTTCTGTTTTTTCTACCTGGTGAAATTCCATAGCCGCTGCCATATAAAATTTCTGACATACAGCTAAGCACAGTATGAGCTCGATAGTGCACTAAAGTTGCAACAGTGCAACACGAACTCAGGAAGACTGTGTTGAACTGCTGGTTGGGGTTAGCAAAACCAAGTTTAGGAAATGGTTGAATGAGTTGTATCATGCCAGAAGGAATGGGAAAGTAGCTATTAACGCACATTGGTTCCTGGAGAGCTAGTGTTACCTCAGCAATCAGAGCAATTTCCTCTTTGAGTAAAGAGGAAATAATCTTTGGATTAAGCTCTGTAACATATGTATATGCTCTTTTGAGTGTGTAGTCTGTGCAGGAGATGCCGCAAATTGTTGCTTTTGAAAATCTTGGATGTGGTGTGCATCTCAGCTAACACTTCTGCTTCATTTGTTCCTCACTTACGCCTTTATTTCAGAGCATAATACTTCAAGGGATTTCCTGGCCTGTTGTGTTCAATGTCCTGGTCAGTCATATCAAAGAGTACCCCTTTCACATCTGTCTTGAGACCAGTGAGTTTCTTTACCCCAGCATTTTGAAAGAGGGGTTGTTCTGAAGATTCATTTTCCTGATGGTTAGAGACTTTATTCCCAAGTAACATTTTTAATGTATGCATAGCCAGCCTCTCTCCATTTATAAATCAGTTACTCTTTTTCTGCAGTAAATTTAAGATGTTTTCACTTCAGAATTTTGCTTCACTTTTTGTAGAAAGCAGTCCTACCCCTTGTATGCATTTGCTTTAATGCTAAATGAGCCCAAACTCTCTTCTTTTCCCAACCTACTATAGCAATGGTCTTCCTGATAGTAACAGTAGTGATCAGTGTAGTTCTATAGTCACATCTGGATTACCTAAAATGCCTCTGACCTCTCCCAAGTGAAGAGCAGAATGATTTTTTTTTTTTTTTCCCCAGAAAGTTTTAATTTCTTTGCTGACCCAGATCATCTTGAAACTATCCTTTCCCAGCACTCGCTGTCTGATGAGACACGGCTTTCTTCGCTGTTTGATACTTTTTCTTCCATTCCTTGTAGTCTTCTCTTTTCTTCCTAATAAGATGCAGAGAAATGTATTCATCAGTGTAGGTGTCTAAACCTCTTCTAAATGTTTATTTCCTTTCAGAGAACATGCGTATCTTTTCCTGATTTAAACTTCAAGGCTCCTTTACTAGACCATTCCCCTCATCACTAGATACAACAAGAGATGCCTGTGAGAAAATGACCAAGTCACTGCACTGGACAGCAGTTACCATTTTATTAGTCAGGAAAGGGAAACTCTAAGGAGGTTTGGGAAAACCAGCAGAAACAAAACATGTATAGAATACAGGAATTTGCAATGGAACAAAAAGTGTCAGTCCGGTTACTATTTCCAGGAAGTAAATTTTTGGCTTAGTGGCAAGGCCACTAGGAAATCCTATAGAAGTGTTAGACCATGAACATATTTGGTAACTATGCCTGAAAGGAAACCCTCAAGGCAAACTTGGCTTGTGAATACCCTATGAAATTGGAGAGAACCTCAAATAACCTTCATGATTCAGGAAATATCAGAGGATACAGATGTTGCATGAATGAATTGGTCAAGTGCCTGGAAGGAGGATGAGCCTGATTCTTGAATGGGATAATCCACTTGATTGGAAGAGAAGTAAATGCAAGGAAGAATTTTAAAAAAATATGTCTATTTTCATACTGAGGTCAGGAAAGACTGTGTGTGTGTGTGTGTGTGTGTGTGTGTGTGTATGTGTGTGTGTTTATATCTTGTTTTAAGGGATTCAACTCTCATGTGTCAATGTTATAATCAAATAGCAGAGGATCAACAGCAGTTATGTAAGAAGAGAGATAGTCAAACTCATCATCTTAAAACCGTATCATAACGTGATTCTTCCTCAGAACATGTAGAGGGCTTTTTGTTAGGATAAATGAATAGATAGTTTGGGAGAGCTGAACTTGTTTCATCTTGGAGCTGTGGTAGAGATCATTACATGTTTTTCTGTTGTGAGAATGAAAAGAATGTCAAATTCAAATGTTTGTAAGCAGGTAAAATGGGAGAGGAAAAAGGTATTGGTGGACTATTTTCTTATTTGGCTTAAATATTTCTCAAGTTTTATTTCAACAGCTAAGAGACAATCCAGATGCAACCTTTGGCGCAGAAAGTCTGTATACTGATTGGTGTGGGAATGATCTCTATTCTGAAGCTGTTTGTTTACTCTTTCCCTTAGTGTTCACCACTGGCTATTCTTGGAAGATATTTGCCAAATGTACTTTTTGTCTCGCCAAGTACAGCTGTTGTGATACAGCATTCTCTAAAGTATGTGGGGATACATGCTTGCAGATTTGGTTTATGTGATAATTTATAACGTCTCTTGGAAGGAGCATCTTCAGTATCTGCAGAAAGTGTTCCATCTGATCCATAAGGTGAGGTGTTCATGGGTCTCAAATATCAGGATTACTTCTGGGAAGTAGAGCCTGCAAGGTGGAAACGTGGAAGCCATTCTACAGAATCCAAGCCCAAGACTCAGGCAGGTTTTAAGGAACAGTGGAATAAAATGCTAGGAAAAGAGATTAAGGAGAGCTGTAGACATGCATGTGAGATCTTCCAAGCTACAAAGAAACACACAGTGCTTTGAGATCCGTATGTTTTGGCTGAAGTTACAGGCCAAGCTGGTGATTTGTCTTGAGAACACTTTTAATACTAGAGTTCTGAAGCAGTACAATATACTGTGGCAATGAGTGTAGGTAGCTACACCCGAAAGATCACTTTTGTGCAGGAGTGATTAGTTTGACAAGCTCTGACTCATACTGAAACCACTGGGAATACTTGGAGAAGTAACTGGTTGCTAATATGAGCAAAGACTTCAAAATTTGCATCCACTGTCCCATAACAAGGTTCTTATCTGGGATCATTTCTGAGTCATTGGTGGTTTTACCACTCATTAAAATTGTGACCTTCTTGAACTCGTGGTGAGAAATTTTAGCCACTTAGTTTTTGTGTCAATAATCTGCAATTCGGATATCAAATACTTTTCCATATTTGATCTAATCTAATGTGTACAGGACATCTGTTTAAAATAAATGATTACTGAGGCATCCTGAGCTACAAAAAGTAAGCTAACATATTTGTTAACTTTCCACATATTCCATGATTTTAATGTTTTTTGAAAATCTGTTGAGGATTTCTGATCCACATTGCTTGAAATATTTGCTAACAGAGTAAGTCAAAAAGTCCCACTGAAATTTTGTCAAGGCAAAGTACATAACTCATCTTCAATTCTAGCAAAAGTCACAATGAGTTTTTAACCAGATTCTGAAGGGTATATATATTTTTTCCAGCTGAAATAGAGAGGTGTCAGAGATGCTGCATACCTGACACACAAGTCAGATACCAGATGCCTAACAACACCAGTGCTCTGAATCCCCAGCCCAAGCATCTCATTAATGTTTTCCTTGAGTTTTGAATAAAACTGGTTTTCAAAATCCGGCTCTGGTATACCAATGAAAATAATCCTTTCTGATGCTTGGTGTTGAAACAAAGTAATCAGGCCTGCCATTTTATACAGTGATAAAATAGAGATTATTTGGGGTTCAAAATGTGGAGATGAAACTATAGTTCATATGTTGATGTTTCCACGACTTCTGACCTGACCACCCAGTGACACCTTGTAAGAAATGCCAGGGCAGAATTACAGCCCTAATAATAATTAAATGCTTCTGCTTGACTTTCAGAGAAGATCTTTTTTTTTTTCCCCATTTATTTTTATTTCATCTCTCCAAAAAAGAGAAGAGGACGAAATTGCTAGAGGCAGGTTATGATTCTAAATGTGTAGGGCACATACATTTATACGGAGCTATGACCAGGTGACCTATGTAACACGTGAAGCATGTTATAGCATACTCTACTTACTGGAGATGCTGCAACAGTATTGTAATGCTGCTTCCTTGAGAGGTGGTGTGCAAAAATTACTGAAATGAATATTTATAAGAAGTGATGGCCATTACCTATTTGCATTCTCAGAGTTCCTAAGAATGCAAGTTAAAGCTCAGATACCCTTTGCCTTAGGCAGTGTCTCTTCAGTCTGAAGATGTGTGACCTATGGTCACAAAATCACAAAGGCTGTTTCTGCAGCAGTGCTTACACAATTTGACCTTGAGGTCCTTCCCAACCTTACTGCTGTCCATCTTAAGGTCCCACATTCTGCCAGCCCAGCCTGCAATCATTGTTGCTACATGGATAGTTTTGTTCTTCGCTTTACTAGAATGTCTTAAAAAACAAGCCAGATGGATTCCATTGACATCCCTGTCTTCATCGTTATCTGCTCTTTCTCCCATCACCATCATGTACAAATTTTGTCAGCAATAGTTCTTTATTAAATCCTAGGTCATTGTCAAAACATTGCAGAACATTTTGCCTGTCATCCACCCCTGTAGGAACCTTTATTCAATGACCAGCATTCATCTCCATTCATGACTTCTTCAGGTTTTCCCTCCATTAATCCCTTGCCCATTTACCATTGCTCTATTCATATTACCATAGAATAATTTAGCTTGGAAGAGATCTCTGGAGCTCATCTGATCTAACACCCATTCAAAACAGGGCTAGCTTTGAAGTTAGAGCCAGCTATTGTGTAGTACTGCTCTTTAATGAGTGTGCTGTGCTAAGTCAAATGGATTATGGTCTATCATATGTGCTGAGTTACCTTCATCAACCAAACAATGCTCTAATGACAATATGAAAACTTAGAGCTCCTTCCATACCTACTTTTCTGTGTTTCTAGTGATTTAAAAGGTGTTAGGCAAACCTATTTTCCATCATCTATTGGACCAACATTTACTGTATTTCCCACTAACTAATTCTCATAGCAACAAGTAAACAGGAAACTAGTGGGTAGGTAAATTTGCACTCATTTAGAAACAGAGGATTTTTTGCTCTGGATCACCCTTTGTTTCTCTCCTTGCCTGATATGTATGAGTTTTCTATTCTTTTCTCAGCTTTTCCTTCCCCTGATAACTCTTAGTTCCCTCACCCTTTGGATTTCATCTGCACTCTCTTTGGACACCTCAGGAGTGAGCTGACTTCTGTTTACAACGTGTAGTCTATACTCTGCATTAGCTGTACAGCTGTAGTTGTTTTACCTATATCCCTATAACACATTTGTGTGTATACTTCACTTTCGCTTTCTGAGAAGTTATGCCTAGTTTTGGGGAGAAGCTCATGCACATGACTGGAATCCAGAGAAAGTCACAAAGTGAAAAGGGATGAAAAGACCAAAATGTGTGTGTTTTGAGGTTGGGGGCTGCAGTGCTAGGCCTGTGTAACAGCTCAAGACTTGGTCCTTCCCCTAGAAATAAGCTGTACTATGTAGCTTAACTTATAATAAACTACAATGACAGAGGTAACACAAAATGGAAGGGAAGGTGTAAGAGAGGGAGGTAAGACTGATAATTCTATGGGACAATTGGTCTGAAATCTTTGTCTATACCTGTGCTAGTAAACTACACAACATTCGGCCAGAGCAAGTGGCACAGCGTGACTCACATCTCCTCGGCTCACTTCTTTCCAGCCATAAACAGGTTGGCCTTGTCTGTACTGCCTGGTGGGCACATGTCATGGTTTTGGCTGGGACAGAGTTAATTTTCTTCATAGAGGCTCACACAATGCTGTGTTTTGGATTTTTGATGAAATAGTGGCGATGTTTTTGGTTGTTGCAGAGCAGTGTTTACAGAGCCAAGGACTTTTTTGCTTCTTGTGCTGCCCTGCCAGCGAGGAGGCTGGGGGTGCACAAGGAGCTGGGAGGAGATATAGCCAGGGCAGGTGATCCAGACTGACCAAAGAGATATTCCACACCATATGGCGTCATGCTCAGCCGTAAAAGCTGGGGTAAAGAAGGAGGAAGGGGGAAGACGTTGGGAGTGATGGCGTTTGTCTTCCCAAGAAACTATTACGTGTTATGAGCCCTGCTTTCCTGGAAGTGGCTGAACACCTGCCTGCCCATGGGAAGTAGCGAAAGAATTCCTCGGTTTGCTTTGCTTGCGCACACTGCTTTTGCTTTACCTAGTAAACTGTCTTTATCTCAACCCATGAGTTCTCACACTTTTACCTTTCTGATTCTCTCCCCATCCCACCTGGGGAGAGTGAGCGAGCAGCTGTGTGGCACTGAGCTGCCTGCCGGGGCTAAACCACAACAGCACAGAACTAGTCCTTGAGTCCTATACATTTCTGTCTTATTAAACCATTAGTTAAGGAGCAGTATGATTTCCCTCAGTGGCTGACCTAGACGCCAGATTACCATGATCCTTATGGTCCTTACCTCCAGCTTTTGGTGCCGGAAATATCACACAATAGCCCTCTTTTTGATCAGTCTTCAATTAGTGACAAACCTGTGATCCAGCTGGTAGTATGAACTTCTGTTGCCATCTGGTTCTTCAGAAAGCTTCTCTCAGGAGGATATCCTTTATGTAACGTGTATAAAGGATCCATTATTACCCATGAATGTAGTAAGAGGATTAATTTATACACCTACACATAGAACACATCCTGTACAAGATGTATTTTGCCCTTTCCAGTTCTATTTCTAGTCTGCAATAAAGTACACATGCACAAGAAAATATACTCATGTGTTTTGAATGAATCGTGTCTGCATACCCCTCTCCTAAAATGCTCTCCTCTTCCTTTCACTGTCCTCTCAGTGTTCTTTCTTTGAAGATGATCAGTGAGAAAATTAATTTGCCCAACTCTCAGGTATCACAATTGCAAATATAATTTTGTTTAGCGATAGTCTTCGATTTCATTGAAAGAACTCAAAGACATGGACAGAGGTAAATGAGTTCGGAACAGAGAAGCTGAGAAGATGACAAACTGGAGACATTCTTTAATGAAAATTGTTAGTGATCGTTGGAGTTCCAACTTTTTTCCTACAGTGTCTGCAAATTTTGTTCTTTTCTAAAGGCTATGCCTGGACTGTACTATTTGCTTGATTCAGAGAATATGGAAAAGGTTGAGTAGATTCTCATCAACTGTCTTTTTTGGCACTGAAACGACTTCTTTAACATGCCATAGCTTTGCAGCAGGGTTAGTATAGAGTATTCTGGCTCCAGCTTGTGACTTTGCCTCAGGGTCCAAGGTGTTCTTACAGCCTTTTGAATATCTGTGGTTGGGACAAAAACTTGTCATCATGGTACACCATGAAATTAGCCAGTAGATTCTGAACCTGGTGATAATCAGAAAAAAAGGATAATTAGGCAGCTGAAGGGGAAAAATGCATGTTGCTCAGAAGTGGTAGACTTTCACCTCTTGGTTGTATAGCAGAATTCCTATTAACACAGCGGAGTGCGTTTATTACCTCCTAAAGCAAGAGAGGGCAAGTTCAGACTTGAACTTCTTTCATTTTACAGAGGCCACAGGCACAACATTACTGGAAGCTTTTTTAATGCTAGGTGTGTCACAACGATGGGAGGCATGAGAAAGGGTGTGTTTTGGAATACTGTAGCTGAGTTGGGTAAGGGCCACTGGCCAGCTTCCTTTTCACACCAAAAATGCAGTTGGCTTGTCATACGGACCTATGGCCAGCTCTAGATTCAAACTGCTAATAATATGTTATTTTTCTCCTTCAGGCCCCTTTACAGTTTTAATTAAATGGTACTTGCAAAGTTTCGCTTCCTGGCATGTGCAGTTGTGTCTGTTCAAATGCTTTTATTGCAAGTAGAAAAGTTGCAGGCCTGCCGTACCGCACTTGTACAGGCATGGGCACAAATCACCTCAGGCAAGTATTGGGGTTAGTGCAACCACAGAAATCTTTGGCCCAGAGATGGATTTACCAACAGAGAAAGATGGGGGGAAGAAAGAGTGGGAAAAGGGGACTAAGGTAACAAACCACATCTATCTATCTATTCTCTGTCACCACTAGGTCACAAGGAGCAATGGGCCGTCTACTGCAATACTGTCCAGTCTCCATACAATCACATTCTACCCTACAGAGCTACTGAAAGCTTCTTCTCGGTCAAAATACCTCTATTGCTTATAGGAGCGACATTGAGTTTCCATTTGCATGATCACTTGGGTCTTGGTCACACTCATTATGCCTAAAAGAATTAATTGGAGCCGAGTCAGGCCACATCATTTACCTTTGGATGTATGCAGAGCAGCATTAGCTTGTTATGAATTTCAGGAACTGGCAACCAGAGTGTATTTGAGGTGAATGACATAGAAACAAACTCTGTATCTCCTTACTCTCAGCCATTCAGTAGGATTTACTTAGTGGGACAATTTGTGGCCCACCCTGCTTTCTGAAACTGTCAAAATCTAATATTTTTGACACTGACCTGTAAAGTGTGTAACTGATACTTTAAATGAGGAACATGACAAAAATAGCAGAGAAAGCTTTTAATTATATGGGATTATTCTTAACGTACTAAATTTTCCATAACCTCAGACTTGGGACTCAGCATTTGTGATTTCAGTAATTTGCAGTCAGATAATACTATGTCTGTGGGCAGGAGGGACAAATTTAGATCTGAAATGAATGACATGCATTGTGATGAGGTGCAGGCAAGGTAAGGGATCATCAGCAATGAGTTATTTAGGGGGAGATGAACTGGAGGGCAATCCAGGAAAGATGAGGCAAAACACTCTGTTTGAGGATAGAGATTCCAGTCACTTTAGGAAATGATGAATAGGCATTCTTCTCCAGATAATGTGAAAAGTGGCTGGTAAGCCATTTTTAAAAGATGATTGTGTAAGTGGCAATGAAAATGCAGAGCTAAACATGCGGCATTAAGGAGCCTGGCAGCTCGTTAGGGCAGTGGCAAAGCAAGATATTTATTTTGCAGATCTGCAAGAACAGGTTGATGGAAGGGTCATGGAAATATGCTTCCGGATAGGACAAATTATTTAAAGGTTTGTCAGATTTTGTCTGGGCCCAGTAATAAAATAGACCCCTATGAATCAAATGACTGGCTCACCCAAGAAAAGGCCGAGTCAGTTTGATTCATGAGACAGCTGTCATCTTTTTGAGTGCTGGAGAAAGAGTTACCAAACCATTGCAGGAACCAGTGAAGAAGAAATCTTAGATTTTAATAATTTTTAGTAATAGATGTCAGATTCATTTATTTTTCCTACCTGTGTCTGGTATAATACTCTGTTGTCTTGATACTCAGTACCCAAGAATTTCTGTTCTTTTAGCTGAGAAACTACATTGTCCCCTACCAGGTAAATTTTCAAGTATTATGGAGACAATCATTATGAGTAAGCCTGAGCCAAAAGGTCATGTTGAAAATGGTATTCTTCAGAGAAGTAATAGACTGACAACTCCTGGATCTGTAATAACTTGATCTCAGTTGAGTGACAAACCTGAAAACTTAGCAGCCAACCTTTCCCTTCCTTCTATGCCACAGTGTCATTAGGTGACTTTCAGTATTGACACAGAAAGTGAAGAACCACTTATCAATTACCAAAAGGTTTCCCCCTCTGAATGTTCAAGCAAGGAGTGCTCCAGGTGACTTTTGGATGATTCATCAGTTATCACTGCCTGAGTCATGCATCCCACTGAGTGGGTGAGGCTATGAACTTCTTTGTCTTCTGATATGGTGACTTGCTATGCCAAAAATTACCTTGTGGCATTCAGGTTTTTACAAATCCATGTGAGGACAGAACACAGCAGAAGGTCTGAGAAACATAGTCCATCAGGGACAGTCACAAGAGTTTTGAAAGGAAAAATAAGTGCACATTGAACATGCCAAGTCAGCATATCATGTGACAGTTGGGTTTCAGCATGTGTTATGAACCACCAGTTATAAAACAAAGCAGGTGCCCATGTAAATAATTCCATAAAGGGACTGCTGTAATGGCACTCACCCTTGAGTGACTCTTCTGTAACGGAGACAGAGGCATCTGCAGTTGTTGTAGATCTCCAAAATCAAAGTCAACAGAGAAGCCCGGAAAGGTGAGACTGCAAGAATGGATGGGAATTTTTTCTTACCAGACACATTTTTCACGTCCTCTCTATTCTCCCCATTAAAACAAAACAAAGAAACAAATAACAACAATAATAAAACAAACAAACAAAAAAACCACCCCCCCAAAAAAAACAAAACAAAACAAAACCAAAACACCAAACATTTGCAAAAATGCAGTGCAGTTTTCTGAAATGTGAACATCAGATTTACATATTTTCTGCTGTCTAAGAACGGGAGCTTTTATTCCTGCGATTCAGTACTCAGACTTTTCCTGTTATTGACTGATTTATTTGCAGTTGATTTGAAATATGAAAAACACAAATACCAGTGTTCATTGGTACTTTTGGATCAACATAAATGTTGCATTAGCAGGTAAAATGCAAAAATGCTCCTCTCCTCAGTGATAGGCACTGCCGGACTGCACTTGCAGGTATTGATTTCATCCTGGGACACTGCAGCACTGGCTGTGGAGAGACAGAGACCTGGAGGTGAATTTGCACTTTTTTGGCATTGACTTGTTATTTGCCTACAAAGCTCAGTACCCCTGTGTGAATGTGACTGTGGTGGTGGCAGTGAGGAGCCTGGTACAGGAGCAAGTGTGAGAGCCTCTGACTAAGAGCTTCTTACAGATAAACACAACAAAACCAAGTTTTACTCTCAGGTGAGGAGGTTGTGCTGCCTCTGCTTATACTGTGCATTCAGGGTGTTTTAAGATAGAAAGTGTGGGCCACAGGAGGACTTCAGTGATGTAAAATTGATATAGGGACAACAGGTACTAGCCCAATGGCAGAGGCAGGGAAGTAGCTATGATTAAAAGTAGCCTACAGTCTCAGTCTTGCCCTATGCCATTAGATGTATGCCAGAATGAAGGAAAAGCTGGCTGAATAACCTCCAGAGTCCAAGAAATACTCAGAATGGTGCAGCAGTCAGGGAGGTGAGGTGTATGTCTTAAGTCTTTATCAGAAATACTGAAAAAATGGCAGGTTTCACTATGCAGTTTGTCCTCTGTGCTGCAACTTGATCACATTTGGGGTGACCCTACAAAAACTGTCATCCATGGAGTAGGAAATGCTCTTTGCATAAACATGAACAAGAGCAATGTTGTTCTACACATGACCACCATTTACTAAAATGTGCTGCAGAAGCTTCAGAGCTGGAAAATTATGCCTTACACCAATTTGCACTGTATTCACTGACTGATAATGTGAAAAAAAAACCTCAAATTGCAGTGAATATAATGAGCAATGGGCAAATAGCATCCTTCACCTGCAGTGGTTAGCCGGGAGGGAAGCAAGATTTTCCATGAAANGGGGAGAGGGGTAGAAGAGGAAGTGTATGTGGGGTAATACTGTTTGTTTTGCTAAAATAAACATATATAATTTATCTCATACTTACCAGGCATAGTTTGTGGCTCCACAGAGATTCTAACAGCCACAAGATATGGCATCTTTTAACTAAACTAAGCCTTCTAGCACTGAGGTTCCAGCTATTTCTCTAAACTTTGAGAAAGCAACAAGATGTGTATGTTTATTTGTATCTGTTTCCAACTATTTTGATGTTTTCTAAGTGGTAATAATATGAAATATTATTGCTTTTCTCCATATAATTTGCCCGTAATATAACAGCTAAATATATCCTTTCTCTCCCAACGTACAGGGAAGACTGCCACTGTAAAACTTGTCAACTCATGGAAGAGTTCTGTGGTGATTTTCCTGCCACACAGAGCATTTTGCATGCAACCTGTGTTTCACCCTTCTTATGTGATGCCAGGTGCGTAGGGAGAGGTAGTAGCTTCTACTAACTGATTGATGTGCCAGCGAAAATGACACATTTCTAAGCACACACATCCTTGACTTTCAGTGTGACTAATGAGTAATAGATACAATACCAAAAGAAACAAGTGACCAGCCACTGAAGGTTGAAAGCAAGAAATTATAAACCAAAATTTTTTTTCTCTTTATACTGGAAATTTACTGTAATTACCTGGTTGGGGGGATACTGCATGTATAGAGCCAAAAGTTGATTAATGTTAATTTTAGAGCAAACAGAGCCAAGAAAGGCCAATGTGCTCTACAGCTAAAAATACACCTTCGTCGAGGGATGTGACATCTGTGGATTTACAACTCAGTAATTATTTGTGAGTAATGATTAGCTGTCCTCATATAATTAACTTGTGAGGCTTCAGCAGTGTCTGGTTATCCTTAGATACACCAATCAGTGTTGATTTTCAGATCAGAAAACTAATCCAGAAACATCTATAACCAAAGTGATCCTGCTTTCCTCATTCAAAACAGCTGGCTAGTTTCTCTAGGACATAGGACTAGAACTGTGCAGTAAAGCAATGTTATATTAAATAACCTTCACAAAGCTGCACTTATCTTTGTGTCAAGGAAAGCCCCAAAATTCAGTTTTGCTGAATTAGAGATGTATGGATTTTGCTCTGACAAACTGTCCACTAGTTTATTTCATGCTTTCATACATCCATTGCTCTGGGGGTTACCATCATATAAACAGAACACCATTGTTTATAGATATGAGGTAGAGATAAAAGCTAGGGTGGACTATTCTTTAGTTATCTAGTCTGACCTCCATAAGCTGGGGCATGTGATTTCACCAATATTTCCTGCACCACACTCAGATTTTACTGTTGGGCTAAAGCACATCTCTTAGTCTAGGGTTTTCACACAATAAAGAACCCACTATGTCCCTCATTAAGTTGTTCCAAACCCTCATGTCTCCTTAGGGAGGTATATATAATCCAATCAACTAGAGGCGTCTTTTGGTTCAATTAAGTCCATGGAGGAGACCATAGTCACTTGGGATGAGATGTATCTTCTGCTACCTAAATATGAGAAGCATCTAGTCGAAGATAGTTTTCTACAGTCCTCCTGCAGTCAATGGGGAAAGATGATTCATTTAGAAGATTACTAATCCAATTCATTTTAGACACTTCTTTCAGGATGAGATGAATCACTCTCTGGAGACACCTATCTGCCTCCATGGACTGCATTTCTATTTTAGACTAGGTATCTAGTTTTTTGGTGGCTGAAATTATGTGAGATGACTGTCACTATCACTGTTATCCAACACATTAGCTCTTTCTCTGGTTTTATGATCCTTTTTGAAATATGTTTACTTGGGCAGATAATGATAGGACAAGGGAGAATGGTTTTAAACTAAACCAGGGGAGATTTAGATTAGATATTAGGAGGAAATTCTTCACTCAGAGGGTGGTGAGGCACTGGAACAGGTTGCCCAGGAAGGTTGCGGATGCTCCATGCCTGGAAGCGTTCAAAGCCAGCTTGGATGGGGCTTTGGGCAACCTAATCTAGTGGAAGGTGTCCCTGCCCATGGTAGGGGAGTTGGAACTAGGTGGTCTTTAAGGTCCCTTCCAACCCAAACCGTTCTGTGATTCTATGATTCTATGATTCTACGATTCTACGTGGACCAAAACTGCACAGAATTTATAATAATTGTCACTCTATCACTAGAAAAAAATCCTAGTATTGCTTCCCTACTTCATGATCTTCCCCAGCTTATATTCCCAAAGATAGATGTAGATCCCTTAGGCATCATGTTATGCTAAAAGTTCATGTCTAATTAAATATTGGCCAAGATTCTCAGGTCCATGTCCCAGCCATTAATCTCAGAAAATATTAATATGTTATATATTCTCTACTTCTATTGAGGCTATAACATGCAAAAATAAGGCTGCATTTGTGAAGGAGAAAGACAGAGTGAACGAAGCAGTGTTGTCTTTAAATTAAAAGAACATAATTTACCTTCACCTTCTGTATAAAACACACCATACTTTTTATCAACTTCTTTGTCTAGTTTAAAACATGCCAAACTCAATCACAGGTTAGAATATGCTTTAGAAATATATCTGATTTAGCAATTCCTAGGTCTCTGAAACAAAGAATATGTGAGGAACAGAAGTTTTCCTGTTCTTACTTTAAGGGATTAAATGACTGGCCTAATGATTTAGATCAGCATCAGAATTAGAGCTCATCTGCACAGTTGTTTTTTAACGTGCTATCTTTTCCCCTGGGAAAAACTTGAGATTTTTTGTCGCTGTTGTACTCAAGAGCAAAACAACCAGTTAGAGATGGGCAGAGGTATGAATGCCCAAGTAGATTCAGCAGGGCTTAGGAGCAATAGTCAAAAGCAGTGGAGAATTCAAAGAAAAGAAAGGAATAAGCAAAAAGCAGATATTCTTTGGTTTAACTAATAGAAAACCAGTAGAAGTTCATTAAAACCTGTTGGTTCTTAGCAAATCTAACATCTGGACTTTTGTGTTCATCTGCCATTTATGTCACCTGAAATCATTTCTGCTTCCTAATTGGGTAAGATTTATAGCATGAGAATGAATACTGAATAGTAATTTCTCTAACCTGGAGGCTAAGTCCCTTGTTTATTGCAAATACTGATATTCAGTTAGTCTCCAAACATGTACATGAACCTAAAAGTTGACTTAACTCTGATTTGAACATACATCTAAATATTCTCTGCAGCAACACAACTGCGTATGAAATCTGTGAAGCTGGCACATGCATTTTCATCTTGAAGCCAATGTTGTCTAAAACTTAATCACTTAGAGACAAAGAAACCTCAATCTAGCCTGTTGTTCTGGCCTGATTGTAAATGTTTTATCATTGAGAAATAGTTCTGGTTGTCAAGTCCTAATCACCAGAGTGATACAAAACCAAAAAATCTATGGCAAGTGTCTGAGCCTGGGAGATGGATTAGTGTTAGGAGAGCTAGGGCTACTTTCCTTTGAGAAGTTTCCATTTTAGCCTGATCTCTTTCTTCTGTTCCTCAAAGGAAGAAGTTTGCATATTTGCAGCTGCTCATTTCACCATCAGCCTTGTAGCCCTTTGATGCAATCAAACATGAGCACTATACTCTGACCCTTATACTGCCAGGGAAATTGATGGAGAAAGGAAGCCAGTGGAGATGGAAATGTAATAGCAGGTCTCCGCCTACCAGAAATTTTCAGAGAGGTGGACCTCTGCCTAGAACTGAGGTCCTGCTTTCTGACCCTCCAAAGCCATGAAATTAGCTTTAGCATGCATATTTTTGCTTCTGAGTTTTTTGACTGCTAGCCCCAGGAAGAACAGAGTCAGTATTTTAGATTGAGAACACTGCGCTCTTTCTTCCACATCTGTTTTTTCTACTGTCAGATGTCAGCCCTTGCAGCTGAAGTCACCTGGTTAATCATTCCTGCCTGGCCAAATGCTCTCACCTCTGCTTGACTTGGGGTGCAGGACATATAGAAGAAAAATGAATTGGTTGAAACAACTGTGGAGCATATTAGAGAAGTGATCAAGGCAAAAGCTGCTATTTCTACAGATACATTGCTATGTCTGATTTTTCAGTGAGTTGCTTCCCCTTGGTTAGCATTCTCAAGTGCTGTACCCGTATCCTGTGGTTTGGTTTTGTGCTGTTGGTGCAGGACAGGCCACTGAAGTTTGCAAGTCTACATCCGTAGCCTGGCTCTGAGGTGCTGGTCAGGCCAGAGAATACCAGCTCTGTTTTTTCAAATGGGTGGATAGCTGAAACTTGGATGAAACCCTTCTGCCTTCCACCCCTCTCACTTTCCTGTGCCTCCACTCATGGAGAGACCTGCAGGGGGGTACGCACCCCCTAAGCTGAAGGAATTTTTTACATGATAGGGATCTGGTCAAGAGAAGTAAGGGCTCAGCTGACTGAAATATTGGGCAGTTTCCAATTATGAACTCATTCTGCCCAGATAAAATCATATTGCAAAACCACTTGCAGCTGCTTTCTGAGGTTGGTCATTCTTGGACTGTGTCTGCGAGTAGCCTTTTCCGTAGGTTACTCAGCCCTAATTAGCAAATTCCTGTTAAGAATGGACCTACACAATGTTAGCACCGTCGACATTTATGTCCAGGCCTGAACTCCCAGTACATTAGCTGAGACATTTTATGAAGCCCTACCACACATCCAGAGCTGCTCTTTGCTCTCCCCAGCCCCCTTGGAGAGCCTGGCACAGCATCCTCACTAAGACCCTTGATTGCCTGGGTAAACCACCCGCAGCCACAGGAGGCTGAGGGGGGCATAGTGTGGCTCCGCAGCTCATGGGTACGTAATATGGAAATACTGTGTTTTTTAATGGTACAGTCGCTTCATTTTTCCTGCAGCTGCTCCTTAAAGTCATGCCCCAGGCAAAGTGATTAAAATCTCTCCCTCAGCCTGTGTGTAAAAAGTCCAAACAGCACATGAGATTTGTGTTGGCTGTGGTTAGCAGTCGGTAAGTGTAAAGGACCTGAGCATCTGGGTGTCAGGCCCACACAGTGCACCCCTTGTGCAGGAGCGGTCTTACTGGTGATACTTCATCTACTTTATTATGTTAGAACATCCTTCAGAGAAGGTAGTACTGGAAGACAGAAGGTGCTCAGAGCAGTCTGCAGCATGGGGAGTACAAACTTTTTGGCTTCCTATGCAAAGTCAAAATTGGCATTAGTGAGAATTTGTGTGAATTATCACCCATGGAGGGGGATGTTGACCTCCCTGGGTCCTGCCCCAGCACCCAGCCATGGAGGACACAGTCCAGCACCCTTATGCAGGGCTGCACTGGGCTTTCACTCCTGCCCTGTGACCACATGCACACATCACAGCTGGTTGAGGGACATCTTGATCTCCTACTCACCCCATGGGGCAACAGCACCCAAAGCAAGAGCCTAGGAAAGTAGCCAGGGCAATTACTCATTGCCCAGATTAATAATAAATTACGTGGAGGACCTTGCAACTCTTTTTCCACAACAGTGGCATACTTTACTGCCCAGAACTCTCCTGTGCCATGACAGCATATTCTTTATTTCCTCCCTCCTGCAACATCTTGCAGACACCACTTTCTCAGGGTTACCATGGCGGACTACCTGCCACAGAGTAGGGGGTGCAGAAGCAGAGAGAGATAGGACATAAGGGTAGAGAAAAAGAGGGACCTTGAGAGCTAGAGAAAGGTAGGTATGTGGGATCAGGGATCAATAGAGAGGTTCTTGGTCTCTGTGTTCAGAAGTCTCCAACTCCACTGGCACATTCCCCAGCAGCAGCCTTGGTCTGTGGTCCTTCCCCATGTGTCAGTCCATCATGCTGTGCACACAGTAGAGAAAAGGAACTTGAGTAATCTGATTGAAATGTCAACATCAGTAATCAGAGGACCAGACTGTCATTAAGATAGGTTTTACCTTGCCCAGACTTGCAGGAAGCCTACAGAGTATGTTTTGTTTCTGAATAGATCATCTTGTTATCCCTCTTATGGTCCACTGAGATAAATAGGTTCTTGTAAGAAAAAATTGTCTCATTCTAATGAATGTCCAATGTTTTGCACCCTACAAATGCATATTGTCATCTACTGGCTATAAAGGAAGCCCGTTTCGATTTAGATGTCTGCATTTGGCCAGGTGAGTTCTATCTTGTAGGTTACTGATTTTCCCTGTAAATGTCTCTGAGGTGCTTTGACTGTGTAGGCTGCGCTAAATACTTAACTCAAATCTCCAGCTGTGATCTGGCATAGTTTTAAAAGTTCACTGTTGTTTTCAGAGGGTCTCATATTGGACCCTTACAATCAGCCGTAGCTGCTCAGAGGAGGCCCTTTAAAAAATATCTTCACATTTCTGGACCAAAAGTTTATTTCTGGTCTGTGGAAGGGGTCAAGGGCTACAGCACAGAAGCACTTGTAGAGCCTGCAGAACAGTGGTATTATACAGCTCGGAAACAGTAGCCAATTGGCAACATAAGTAACTTACTCCAACTATCTCTAAACTATCTCTAAGCCTAGCTAAAGAGTGCATAAATCAATCAACTCCTGGAGGAAGGGGGAATCATAATATCATAGAATCATGGAATTGTTTGGGTTGGAAGGGACCTTAAAGACCACCTAGTTCCAACCCCCCTGCCATGGGCAGGGATGCCACCCAGTAGACCAGGCTGCCCAAAGCCCCATCCAACATGGCCTTGAACACTTCCAGGGATGGGGCATCCACAGCTTCTCTGGGCAACCTGTTCCAGTGCCTCACCACCCTCTGAGTAAAGAATTTCTTCCTAATGTCTAATCTAAATATCTAATCATGCTGGTCAATGCTGCTAGTTGGAGAGAACTGAGATTCATAGCAACCTCATTATACAGAGCAGATGTCAGCAGTCTCTGGAGTGCTAACAGAAAGTAACCAAGGGGCTCATGCCAGTCCTGTTCCCTTCTGTAACCTGGACAGGATGTTATGCATGTGGAGGGAGTTCGGTGTGGAAGGAGACTTAACTTTGTTCCTGGAGACATGTTAGCAGAGAGTGGAGAAGGAACTGAATCCAACAGGGCAGAGGAAGTCTGCTGTTAAAGACATCTAAAGAGAAGATGGCAGAGTAGAAAACTTATGGGCTGTGACCCAGAGAGATGGAGAAAGCAAGATCTTTAGCATCATCTTATCACACACCACTCATAATCTATTTCTGTAAAAATGGGGGAAAAAAGAGGTTGATTTTGTAGAAGCTGTCAGGAAAATCAAGAACTGTATTAGGACAGACTGCTAGGTCTGCCAAGGAGATAGTTAAAGATGTGGAAGCTTACAGAGAGGAGGAAGATAAAAATGGATGTGTAGTAGGGAGCATTTGGGATGGTATACGACCAGACAACATTCACTCTGTAGAGAAAAGGAATAAGATTGAGGTTGTAGATGAAGGAAATACAGTGCTAGATAGTTAATACAATGGAAAAATTTTTGCAGAGATCTATGTGGGGAGGAGAGTGCAAGAGCTTTGGGGTGTCCAGATAGATTGAGTTATTAACATTTGACTCTCAAGGAAGATGTATTCTAGTTATTTCTTGGACACAAGGCTTGCATTAAGATTTTGGAAGCTTTGTGAACTGCAAATGGGACACACGGCAAGCTGCTATGGACACACACAACAAACCCATCTGAAAGCATCTTGTAGCAGATTCCCTGATTTACACTATTGTTGAATAGCTGTGCACATAAGCTGCCTTTCCTCCAGTCTGTCAAATCCATGACATCCACTCAAAGGCTGTGTATAATTACTCATGAATTTACTGAGCTGAAGCCAGGCTAAATAGCCTTGTTTCTGAGAAAAGTTACTCACAGTCCTGCTCTTAGGCTGCTTATGACTTGGGTAATTTGGCAGTACGGGAAACAAGATTTCTCATGTGTTGCATCTGAAGCATTTGTGGAGGTTCTTGGCTGAGACTGAGAGGTTTTGTATGTGAAGAGGGGCATCATCTGGGCACGACCTGCGTGTATGTGTGCAAGTGCGTGTTTCCGTGTTTGCAGGCACGTGTACACAAGCCGTCTTATGTAATTCTTCCCAGAACTCCACTGCTCATCTGCTCTGTGCAGACATGACCACACAGAGGCCTTTTATTGTGCTTTATAAATATGTGCCCTTGTTGTCTTATCCCCATTGGTTCTGTTTCCAAGAACAGGATGGATAACAAACCTTCTATTCTCTACTTTTTCTTCTTCTTCTTCTTATTTATTTTTTATTCTTGGATCTTTTGAGGTTTTTGTACCCCTTCAGTTTTCCAAAGAATCTAAAGAATTTTTGTGGTTCTCCTGTAATGATACCATGTCTAAAGCAGAGTGCCTGGCAGACCACAAGATATAGTATACAAACAAAGGGTGCATTTGCTGTACCAATCACAAACACTTTAATGACATTTAACTAAATTAAAGCCATCTTTCCCAAGATGATGTCCTATGTCAGCAACTCCTTCAGCTGCAATGTCTTCAATGTGGCCAAGCTAAGGACCATCCCAATACTACCTACTCCATTGTGCTTTTTTCATATTAGACTCACTCATCTTTGATGATAACCTACCCATAATCTTCATGTTTCTTGGTGCATCAACAACAATCTAATGGGCAACCAGTTAATTTCTTCTGTTCCAAATTATACATAGAAAGGTCATCAGTTCAGGCTTCTGATTTATTTTCCACACAATCAATACGTTTATCTGAGAACTACATACCTTACGCTTGAAAAACATAACAACATTGGAAGTTTCCATTAACTGACTAGTCTCTGCTATCGTTTTATGTCACTTCCCCTTCCTCACTGAAGAAACATTCATATAAATGTACAAGCACCTTTTCTTCCTCATAGTGGCAAGAAGTGTGGAAAAATCAATAGTTCACATACCACTTAGGAGAGGCAGAAAGGTTGGCTAAGCGGACAGTGGCAAAAAGCAAAAAAAAGACAAGAGACTGTCCTGTCTACCACCTACTGCCAGAGACAGAGGCAGGCTTAAGGTAAGCAAGCTGCCTCAGATGAAGTTTGGTTGTTTGAGGAAAAGGTAATGAGAAGTGGTGCCTCAGATATCCAGGAACTGGGCCTGATCACGTAGGAAGTCCTGTTTTTGCTAAATGTATCCCCAATTAGCCAAACTTGCTCAATGACTACAGGGTCCGTGTACTTGTCTCTGATGCCTGCCTGTGCCTCAGCCCTGCACCGAGCCCCACTCCGGTACCTGCAGCACTGTGAGACTCTGGGCTCCAAACCGCTTCTGATTCTTTGGGACGAGAGAAGTATAGGACGGACAACTGAGCCACGAGCTTGTTTCCAGGACACTGAAAAATATTTGGACCCTGCAAAGACAGGCAACCTAGTTCACACATCCTCAAAGCCTAGATGTGTTATTTCAGTTCTTCCTTTGGCTGGTATCTCACAAACTGCTGCAGAAAGCATGTGTCTGGTGACTCAGAGGAATTTTATTGCACAGGAGGAACTTCCATCTGGCTCTTGTGTGTCCTGGGCTGGTGCCTTAACAACAACATTTTACTTTTTCTTTCTCTTTCTGCTTAATAGGTTGTAACATGCTTTTGGTTGTCCACAGAGCTGGTCACATCTGTACCTATATAGTCCATTTCCCCTGTTTTGTCAGTGCTCTGCCTTGTAATCAGCCCTGCCTTTACAGAAAATAGTGGAAAAAGCCTGTGACATAGAAATCCACTTGTTAGAGCAGGGAAAGTGTGGATATGGAATTGAGAGAGAGAGAGAGAGAGAGAGAGCTGTGATTGTCTAAGTGTCTCATTTTGTTTTTGATGTGATGGTGCATACGTGCAATCATTTAAATTACAATTTATTCATTCATTACAGTTGAATGATATTAATCAGGAAGTGGCATATTGTTAAGCAGAGCCTAGCAGTGCAGCTTCATAGGCTTTTTTTTTTTCGTTTGTGCTGTTTAAGTGCTCTTGTGTAAATCTTGCAGAGGAGTTCACTTTTTTCTTCTACAGCTCAGATAAGTTTAATAAAGAGAAAATTAATTCTTCTTTTTATTTCAGAGGATGAAAATGAACTCCATAGCTCTGGGATATCTAACAAAATTTGTTATATTTTATGGAATCAGACAAACTAAATTGAAATGGTAGGAGAAATTTAATTTTAAACTGGTTGAAAGTAGTACTCTTTAGGAAGTTGATACAATTTCATAGCATCAGGAAACCTACACATTTAAAACAAATGCAGAAACATTACCAAAACTCCTTACAGTTTACTTCTGTGTGAAAAGCTTTCTAGTAAAGAGGTAAACCCAAGTGCTGAAATGTAGACATAGACACACACACACTCACATACACAAATATTTTAGACAACTTCTTAAGCAGGATTTCCTCTGCCTGAACTTTTAAGACACTTCTAGGAGATCTCTCAAAGGTTCTGAGGACTGTGCTGCTTTGTGATCAGTCTGTCTATATGTTAGATATTCATCCAGTAATGTACCACTAGATGAAAAAACAAAGATAACAGTTGTTGTGAGGGTGTCCAGATATTTATTGGTCAGAAAGAGATGTGAAGAATATTGTCACCAGCTGCAAGCATCTTCTTGTGTGACTTTTGACATTCCAAAGTCAGTCTGACTCTCCTTGGGGCTGAGCCCTCACCTTCTGGAAGAGATGCTGTAGCTATAGGCTGACCAAGTTCTCCTGTTTCTGGGCAAGAATATCTGCTTGCGTCTGCCCTGGAGTTCTCCCCAACCCAGTATTAATTTTCTTTTTTCTTTTCTTTTCTTTTCTTTTCTTTTCTTTTCTTTTCTTTTCTTTTCCTTTTCTTCTCTTTTCTTTTCAAGGAATTTCTTATTACCTAATAGGTAGTGTTTTGATGCCTTTCATTTGGAGTTGGGAGGGTAAGAAAGGACACTGGAAGGAAGTCATACGCTACCAGTAGTTGGAGAAAGTCTTCCACTGAAAATCCCAGGCTTTAGTGTTAAAGAGAACTGAAGGACTTCTGTATCTATTTATTTATTTGTTTCCAAAAAGGCTTTCAGATTGTCATAATTTTACAGAATGGAAATCATACTGTGGAACAATGAGAACTTTGCAAGACATTTTTTTTACTCAGTGCCTGAAAAATATAATGTGTATACAGCATGCTGAACTGAAGCCATTGCTAGAGAAGAAAGTAATGCACAATGCTTGGGAGTGGCTCTGTCCACAACTGCAACAAAACAAAATATTGTAACCCCCAGAGAACACGAGGTTCGTCGGTTTGCTCCTCAGAAGAATGGCCTGAGGCCACAGGAAGTTCTTTTTGGGCAGGAGCAAATTACCAATAACCACAGAGCCTGTATCTACACTGCCACATGAAAGAGGACCAGGGACTGATCCTGGCCCCAAAGTCAGGTGGTGCACACTGATCCACATCCACACTAGCCGGGGTTAACCCTCTCTACAGCAGATATGTCTTGGGGAGAGCTAGTTCAAACTGTCCAAAACAGAGCCAGGGAAAGAGCTGCCAGCTAAACAGTATGGCCAGCAATGGACTCTTTCTTGAGTTAGTATTATTGATGTATCCAGAAAATAACTGGACTTTTTTTATTTAGCGTTAGAGATGTATCCAGAGGAGGCATCAAGTTCAGCATCAGGTAAATCACCATCAGCTTCAGTTACAGCTGGAAATTTCCAAAGGTGTCCGAGAGATCATTTTCCCTATGATCTGGATTCAAAAAACTCAAACACTGAGGCATTAGTTTACCACAAAAATGACAAAATAAAATTATCTGTAGCCCAGGTTATGTTCCTCTCAAGAAAGCAGCCTATCTTTCCTCTGTGGATGAAGTCTTTTATGGTGTGTGAACCCTTCATGACTGAGGTATCTCACAAACCATTAGAGAAGGCTGATGCTACAGCCGTGGCCCATGGTGTCATTTGGTAAAGAGGGCTGGCTCCTTCTCCAAAACCTGTGCCAAAGGACATCTCGATCTTCATACGTCCCTTCCCCTATTCAATGCAAAACAATGTATTTAACACACACACACACACACACACACACACACACACACACACACACACAGTTACAACAGTTAATTAGAGTTTATGGCATTTTCATGAGGAGCAAGAAATGATGATAAATACATGAATAATGACCTGGGAATGGATCTGCTATTTTATCATAAATGAATGTCAGTGATGTGTAATTTTCTGCTTTAGCAGGATTCCAGCACCTGGTAATGTCCTTAATAAACATTAATTAAAAGGTTAATCTGTTGTAGAAATTGCTTTTCTCTGAAGCCACCTGAAATCAATTTGAACCCAATTACAAGTGGTTATCTATTGTTTATGTGGTTAAAGATTAGAGAATACATTCCTGCTTGTCAGGAGCCATTGGAGCAGGTTTTGAATGTCATGATCAGAGGTGATTCTGAATATTTGAATGCACTTTAATGAGATAGGAAAACCATTAGAAAATGTAATCAGTCATATTTGATGACTTGACCTTGGGACTTTGATAACAAAGGATCTAATCCTTTCTGTCTTAAGTGCCAACAGGATTGCTCTCGAAATCAATTGACCATTGCTTGCTCACTGAGAGGGTAATCTTCCTTGGCAAAGGATTGTAAGTTACAAAACTCCAGCAAGTTGTACAAGCAGGTTCAGAATACTATCTCTCACAGCCCCACTAAATATGAAATGCAACTGAAAAGTGATCAGAGGGTAACAGTCTTCAATGAAGTTTGGAGATATGTGGTGCTTAGCTAAGTTCTGTTTAGTACATGCTCATCTGCACTGAACATTGAGCTGCAATCCACTCTGCAGCAATAGGAGTGCATATGTTGCTTTATTTTCATGGAAAAGTGTTTGAGGTTGATAAAATATGGCTCATGTATAGTTTTTATCCCATCTATATGTTGATTGGAACTTGTTCTTCCTGCTGTACAGGAAGACCTGCACATTCATGGATACTATGTCTAGGTGCAGGAGCCAGCTGAAGAAATAATAGAGTGGGTCTTAATACCTTTTCCCACAAAGGATAGGTATAAATTTGTGCCTCTCATGAGAAAGTTATTCCCACATTTCTTGTCATTTCAAGCAGCTGCTTGAGCTTGACTGTAGTTTCACCCACATGAGTAACCACACTGAAGCCTGCATATGTACTTGTTTAAGCACAGAGCTTATTCCAAGTGACTTTGAATGTTTGAAAATTTAGGCATCCCCTCCATTATCAATGAAAAGAGAGAGAGAGAGAGAGAGCTGCAACTCCAGAGAGCACTTCCCTTGTCCAAAGACAGATGTTAAATACAACAGGAAGCAATTTCCCTTTGGAGATCCTTTTTCCTCTTCATTAGCTATCAAGGGACTCCAAAGGAAAGAGGTTAAGATCTGGTTGCCTATAGGTGAGATTTGCAGGACTTAGGTTCGTAAGCACCACAATTTTCAGCCTTTCTGTATTCACCGATTCTTTGGGATGACAATTTTTGAGAAGCCAATAGAATTAACTAAGACATATGAACATAAACAAGAGATGATCTCAGGTATTCCTAGCTGACTGTCCTATGGAAATGAAAGGGTCTCAAAACAATTGACTGTCCACAAAAAGTGAACAACGGTGTTTTGGTACATAATCAGCAACAACATATTCAAACATACACATTAGAACTGTTTGAATGGTTTGGTGTACTCAATGATAAAAGATGCAGACATGCCATAACTGGTAAAATACATTTTCATTGCATTTATGAGAAGGTGAAGAGGTTTTCAAATTTAAAATCTTTTTTTAAAGTCCTCATATACAGTCTTAAGAGCCCCTTCCCCAAACCTCTGAACACACTGCAAGGCAGTTTTCTTTAAAGGTGTCACACTGTATTTCTTGACTATTTCCAGCAATGAATCCTGTGTCATTTGATATAATTTGTAAAACCCAATTAGATTCTTAGCTGGAGAAATGACAGTTGATAGCTTCAAACTAAGTGAAATTTTGCAAAATCATATTCAGCTTGTTGATGGTAAAATTTTCCATTCTGTAATATGCTTCCACCCAGAACGCTGAGTTTCCATTAAATCAGGCTGTATAAAATTTCCAAATTGGACTGTAGAATGCTGGAGTTGAATGGGATAATTATGAATTATCCATTTCTTTCATTCTTTTTTTTTCTTTTCCAAAAGAAACATGGGAATGTTCTTAAGTAGCCTGACAGAAAACCTCTACGAGTACCTCACAACAAAAATAAGTACAGATTGTACTTTATTTAAAATGAGGAAGCACCCAGAACATTGGAGAGGAAAGGGGAAAAAAAGCAAACAGTCATTTCTAAGAACGACTTTCCAGTTCAAAGTCTCCATAAACTTTGCAATAATTTTGCTGAAAAGTATTGGAATTCATTTCCCACAAATCTGTGTAGGTATAAATTGTTAGCTGCACAGCTCATGGACAATTCACTGTTATGTTGTTATGATTACAGAACACATTGTCTTTCATATACTTGTATGCTATAATGATGATGACAGTGTAAACAAATAGTCAGATGGATGTGATAGCCTTTTGTTATGTATTCAATGGATGGCTTAAGCAATATAGAAAAGGGCTAATGGTTTGTGGTGTTAACTGGGGATGAGAAAATTGAAGCGAATTTAAACTGTAAACTAAAATTCAGGACATCCAAACTAGGTTTCAGTATCTTCCTGTCACCTGTTAAAAATCCTAAAATCAAGACTGTCCCTGGAAGGTGAGCTGAAAGGTGGCTGGTACTGATACCGTGAGAACTTTCTCCAGTGACTCCTTTCAGGACAGTTAGTTCATTGTAGCACAGTGTCATGGTGTAATGGTGTTAGGTAAACTTCTTGGGAGGCTGCTAGAGCCTGTCAGCATATTACACTTGAAAAATTGCATGAGAAACTCATCCCTCTGGCCTGTGCCTGTTCCTGGGTGTCACAGTGGTGGTATGTCCCTGGCTGTGGTCCAGCACAGGGACTGAAGGGATGTCGCCTGCTGTGTCACTCTGGCTGTTCAGGGTTTTTGGTGAGAAAAGTGTCTTTTTTGATTAAAACTTCAGTAAATTACTTATGGAATGAAACTGAATTTGGGGAGAAGTTACCATCTCTCTTTGTCGATGTATTATCAGAGCTGTCCGTGAAGCTCCATCAAGTTTTAGTCAATAGGGCTGTTGTGTACAATTACGAGTTTTAATTCCACCTAATGTGTTTTAGTGTAGTACTAATGAAGTTGCTAATATCTTTAGTATCGCTACCTTGATGTTAGAGTCCAACTACTTTCACATTGCCCATTATAATGCACGTTTTTAGTTGATTCTGTAACCTTGTGGGGCTTTTACAGTTTAAGTTGATATTTTCCATGCTGAGTGTCTGTCTCAGATATTGCCAGACTGTTTCAAGCACTTCTGAGAGTTTAAGGCAAAACTCTTTCTCTGTATCATATCCTGGTGAACTTTTTATTTCTGAAGTGCTTGCATTCCCCAAGAGAGGGGGAAAAGGTTTGAAATTTGGCAGGAGGAGGCCTTTAAAGCAGGAATATACCATTTTGCTACGTCCAGGAAAATCTGCCCAAATTTGGCCAAGTTATGAGCCTTTGAGAAATAGTTTGTAGACTGCTGGCAGCTCAGATCTCTGTTCAGAGAATGTTCCCTACCCCCCCAACAGAAGCAGGGGCTGAACACCCATTTCCCTGCAATCATGGGCACAGGCCATGCTGTGGTCATTGTGGGTCTCTCCGTGTTTTTCCCACCTTCTGTCTGTGCTTTCCTTGTTCCTCTCCTTTGGCTGACACTTAAGCATTGAAGAAGACAGAGATGCGGAAAGGAAAGCCAAAGAGATTTGGGGTGAAGGAAAGAGAAGAACTGTGAATTGGTGTAGGGCTGGGAGAAATCAGCAGGGAGGAGATGAGTTTGGGACAGTGACAGGCTGAAGGTGAGGGGAAAGAAGGAAACAATCTGGGAGAGACTAGGCGGAAGGTTGCTGCTCTAGAGCAGGCTCTGCTGCTGGGTCTGTTGGGAGGAGACTCCCAAACTCTTGGTACCATCTGTCATCTGCTATCAGCTACAATCTGCAGAACACCATGGCCAGACTTCATCTCACTAGCAACACAAGGTGCTGGAGGAGGCAACAAACTGCTGTTGTTGTCTGTCAGCCCCCACAGCAGGGGTCTGGACAGGAGAGCAGGAGGTCACACCTGTCCCGGCCCATGTGGACAGTGGGTGCTCTAGGGTGCCGTCTGCTCTTTCTGTCTGCTTCTTTCCTGTCTGGTTGAGGAAAATAAACACACAACATGGCCTGAGAGAACATTTATTAAGGTTGGACATTTATTAAGGCCGTAAAGTCAAGCATTTCAGTGCTAGAAAATGCTGCAAATACAGTTGCTGGGCAACCATAGGCCTGAACCTAAATTAGTGCACACACCTTAAGAGCCAACCATTAATTACATGATCACATGCCATTTTTTTCCCAACACGAGTTACAAAGAATTAATTTGCTGAGCAGTCTTGAGCATGTTTTACCCAGATTCCTTGGACTTCAGCCAAGCTATTGCCAAAGAGAGGTGCACAGAGCTATGGGCTTGTCCTAGCAGTCAAATCTATGTGGATCATGCAGGTAAGGGTTCATCCCACCACACTTATTTCAATGTCAATCACCCAATTTCATCTAAAAGCCTGTGCAGAATAAGAAGTTGTCTTTATTTGTGTTTTCTGAGGGGTCTGGGAGGCTGTAGATAGATTTGTTGTCCCAAGAACCCACCCTGAGAGTAGTTGTTGGTTCCCATCCCTTGAGAAAATCCTGGAGATGGAGCCAGGAGCTAACTGGATGGCACCCCCTGCTTGCTCCTGCTGCCATACCAGCAGCAGGTAAGGATCTGGTCAGAAGAGGGGATGATCCCAAGGTATTGCACTAAATCCTCAGCCAAGGGGTTGTCAGCAGCAGTTGGGTGAAATTAGCATGACCTAAAGGGACGTCTGAAGAGCCAGGAGAGCTGTTACACCCATGGTGCAGTATGTACTGAAGATCAGCGTCACAGTAGTTAGCACTGTGTGCTAGGTCAATCTTTGATGTCCTGTAGTATACAGTATAAGTGCATAGAGGAGTCTCAGAGGTGCGTGAAAGCTTGGGACTGGCAGATAGTAAGTAAGATGTGATGTGTAAGGGATAGGATGGGTCCTCCCTGTGGATATTAATCTAGTTTGGGCTCTCTAGTATTTGCACCGCTAACCACAGTGACTTCCTTTAGGTTTCTCTGAATCTCCTGAAGGCCTTTCCTTCTTCCAGCTGCATCCTGAGTGAGAAATCCCAGTCTTGCTTGCTCATGGTCGAGAAGGGCTTGTTATCAGATAGCATCCCTGTGTGTAATGCAAACATCATCGCTAGCTCCTGCTCAGTCAACCAGGGTATGTGCTGACAAGATGCCAAACCATCGGCTCTCTGGCTGTGGATTTTCCATTAGTCAAATACACAGGTTTCAGCCGGATCAAAATAAATAAATGCATACATTCACTTGCACCTATCCTATAATCTGAGCCAGGTCCTGAGCTTCCTACTGCAGCCCACCCTTGCACTGTTCCTGCTCCTATCTTGTGGGAGGTAAACCTTGCTCTGCCCTCTCTCCTAGGAGCAGCACTACCCATGTGTCCTGCTTCCTACCACTGCTGTGTCATCTCCTACAAATCATGTTACTGATGCTTATCTTGGCCACAGACTACATCCCTTTTCCTTCCCCTTTTGCAGCCTCACATCAAGGAGTAGGGGAAGAGGGACAGCCACTTCTGCTCTCCATCCGAGGTCTTAACCTGACCTCCCACTCTCCTTATCCCTTTCCTTACTCTACTCCTGAAATAAAAGGTGTATAAAACAGAAGAGTCTTCTTCCCTTTTGCCAAGGAAGCAAGGAAAAATATTTCCTACAGCTCAGCCCTGGGATGCCTTCTGTGTTTCACTCCCTCAGTAGCTTCTTCTGTGATTGACTGGTTTCACCAGGGCTTGGCAGCGGGGTATTTGTGAAGACAATTAACTTCCCACAAAAGTCACCCCCAGCCCTGGTAACTGGGGACAAGAGTGACTACTCTTCAAATATCTGCGAGATTTTTTACTCTTATTTGATCCTTTCAGCCGATTTAATTTTGATCAAATGAAATAACCCCCAGTGTGCTGCCAAAGCAACGCAAAGGAAAAAGGCTCTATGGGGAAATGGAGAATTTTACAGATATTTGGGGAGGAAACAGAAAATCTTCTTATAATGTAATTTTAAGCCCTTCAATGGTGAAGCACAAATCCTAAGGCACTGTGTTCTTCATTGTTTAGCTGATGGTATTTCTGGATGGAAAGAGCCTGCACCTTTATTATCAATGATGAGACAGATCATCTCAAGTTTTTAAAATAAATCTTCCCTTCTCTCTGTCACATTCTTCTGAAATGGTGCATATCCTTCAAGCATTCGCTTCTCTGGGAACATGAGGTACCGCCAGAAAACTACTTAGATCATTTGTTACTCCTGAATATTTAGAAATCGTTAACCTTTACACACTCCACCCAAGGAAACACTGGGAGAGGCTGTAGCATTTTTTTTAACTCTTTCACTTCTGCTCCTCCTTTTTAAACTCCCATTCTGTTGCATATCTGCTTATGACCAGGCAGTTTAATGTATGTTTTATGATCTGGGTGATTCTGCGGGGGTATATGGATTGGGAAGCCATATTTTGCTTAGAGGCAGAAAGATCTGTATTGAGGGCTGTTTCCACTGTTTAAAGCATTAACATATCCAGATGTTACCAGAAATGGTGAGGAGGTCCAGCTAAAATGCAGAACAGATGGGATCTTTGCCCCAGGCTTTTTTAGGGTCAAAGACCAAATCTATTCCCTGTTCTGCTTTTTCATATGGAACTAGAAATGGAAACAATAAAACATCTCAAGAGGCCATTCTCCCTCTATTTCTAACAGACAAAACCTGGAGTCAGAGTTAAGCCCAATAAACCCCGTATGCAGTTAAACTTTCCCACTGGCTGATGAGCAGTGGAAGACAAAAGCAGACTGAGTGAGTAGCTCCTTATTTCCTGGACCTAAGTCTTCTGATTCTTCCCAGACGCACCCAGTTCCCAGCACCACACAGCTGGATCCCACTCGCTACACGCCCAGTGTGAAGCGGCACTGCCTGCAGCTCAGCCACGGGATCCCTGTCACAGCCTGCAGTGCATTGGAGTTGACGTTTGCTCTTTGGTCCTGCCTTTGGGCCATGTAAGGACCAAGCCAAAGAAAACTCCCCTTTCCGCCTTCATCCCATGCATGAAGTATTATGAAGAGAAGAGCCATACATTCTGTGGGAAGGACCTGGTTTTGAGAAGGCATTAGTATTAAGAATATCATTGGCTAAATAATGCCATTGTTTCCTTTCTTTTTTTTTTTTTCAGGCGTGAAATTCCAAACGATAGGTAAGTTGGGCCAGGCGAAATCCTTGGGATGATGGTTTTTGTTGTGCAAAATTTTTTGTGAATTAAACATGGAATCTAGCAAACAGTTTCAGCCAAAGACTAAGAGAGCAATTCTGAGAAATTGCAGTCAATATAGTCTGCTGAATTCAAAGTGAAACAGTTCAACTTTTCAGTGTGAAACAACATTTGTTTTTGTTTTGAGGTTTTCCTGCCTGCAATAAATAAAAAGGGGTGAAAAGTTTAAACAGAAAAATGACGTGTTTTGTTTCAGGTCGAACCAAACACTTCGCTTGATCCAAAATGGAATTTCGGGGTTTTATTGTTTTACCAAGAAAATACAGTTTGATTTCCTGTCAACCCAAATGAAACATTTTTCGTAATTGCAGGCTTGCTGTGCTGAATTCAAAAGCCAGTTATTCCTACTGCTCTTTAGGAAAAAGTCTTGGGAATTAATTTTTTCTGGGAAGTGAGGTGAGCTTTCACAGGACAGCGCATGTGTGCGTGGGAAGGTGATGACTGAGTGGAGCTGAAGAGAAAAGTAGCAGTTGGTAAAGGTCCAAATATCACTGTAAGTATGGGATTATGGCTGATCAGGTCTTGAAGCAATGCTGGATAGTTATTGTTTTCCAGCATGAGAGCAGCTAAGGGCTGGGATCCTTTTGCACAGCCCAGCTGTGGGCCAGCTGAGCACTGCTGATCTGCTCAGGCCGCGTGTGCCGTAACCCTTTTGGGAAGGAAGGGGTTGTGCCCTGTGTGCGGGCAGCTGCTGGTGCTTACAGCCATGCTGCCACCAGCACCTGTGCTGCGTCCCCAGCCCGCTCCTGTAGTTAGCTCTGAACCCGATGGAGTGTGTTGGCTTACTCAGCTTGTGGCTTTGGCCCACAAAAGGCAGGACGGCTACCTTTGGGGTGCAGTATGTGGTGTGCAGATGTGTGTGGGTACATGGGAAACAACTGTGTATTGTACTTTGTTGTTTTAGTTGGCCTGGTACACTCTAAGTTAAATACTTTCACATTAATATCTGTTGGGGATGTCCCTTGGAAGTCCCTGTTGCCTCTGTGGTGAATTTAAATGCAGCTCCTTTCCTAAAAGAAAGTGTCACAATTTCTCCCCATGATTGATAAAGTGAGTAAATGTATCAGCGGGCACCAACTGCGGTCAGATCCTCTGGCCAGCTGGGGAAAAACACCATTGAACAAAAGCCTGCACCGTAGCCCAAATGTATCTCATAGCTCACTTTCAATTGATGAAGTATTTAGGATTATGCATTACCCTGTAGGGCACAGGGAATGGTATACTTCTGAAGTGAATTCAGCCGATGGCATTGTAATTAAGCTAATTACACCGTAGCCTTCAGTTAGCGTAACGAGTTGCTGCTATGCTTGCGTGGATTATGCAGCACTGTAATACATGCTATGGTATTTCATTGTGTGTGTAACCCGTGCTTCCTCTTGCTGTACTTCCATGCGGTGGTCAAACAGGAGGGATATTACTACCTCCATAAGCTCCTTCTCAAATATTTTATCCCTGCCAGACTGTCTGCCAAACCTGGGAAGGAAGTGGATAATCCTTGGAGCCCTTCCTTTGGTAGCAAAAGTCAGTGTGTGTGTATATGTATCCTACACAAGATCCTAGCCACAGGAGGAGCTGGGGCCATGGTGGCCCATGGACAGTGGCCCCACCATGTTGGTCAAGAGGAATCTTTCCCAAGCATGATGCCGAGCTTGTCTCAACTGGAAGCCAGGCTTTGGATATCTCACAAATTACTGTGTTAAAGAAGTCTTTACAGAGTGAGATGTTGGTAAACAAGAGCTTACCGCTCCTATGATTCACTACCTTCTTACGCACTTTAAGAGCAAATTTCTCCACCCTCCTAAAGCTGTGGGGAACCGCAGACACCGTGGAACCAGTGCCGTCCCACAGGCAGCCAGCGAGAGCTGCAGCATCCCCCAAAAGTGTGCAAGGTTGTGGAATACATTTTAAGTGGAAGCAGAGGTCGGAGGAAAAATACAACTTATGACTGTCTGTCAAGGCAGGGAAGGGATCCTCAGAAAGGTCCAAAGCACGACTGGGAGCCGTCCTTTGCAAGCTGTGCAGGAGCGGCCGGTGCTGTGGCATGCGGGAGGGGAAGGCAGCCAAGTGCTGCTGGGCAGGCAGGTAGGGTGGTTTCATGGGCAGGGCACGGCGAGCCTGGCCACAGGTTCCCTGAGTGAATTCAAGCAAATGGCTTACATTTTGTATGCTCTGGTTTTTCTCTCCAGCAAAGTGAAAGATATAACTGCGCTTCATTGCACTGTGGACGTGATGAAGCTGAATTCATGGAGGTCCAGCTGTAAACCCCCTTGCAACCCAAATGACCACTGGAATGTGCAACTGGCTCTTACGTCTTCAGTGTGCTTACGCTGGAGAGGGAAGCCCCATGAATACATACACCGTCTGTTCAGCTTCGTGTTGGATCTCCTTGCTAGAGCAAGCTACACATGATACTTGCTGCTTCTTGAAAGCAGTATAGTCACATCAGTGTGGCACTGAGCCTAGCTAATTAGCCCTTCTTGGCAGGTCTAATTAGCCTGGGCAGGGAGCCATGCTGATAGAGCTATACTTTTGTGGGTTGCAGCTCTTGCTTGGTCCCAGTCAGTGCAGATATCTGCATCACAACCACTCTGTGCTGCAGACATACCATGAGTGCTTCCCAGGAGCTCAGGACCCTGGCAGCAAACCCCAGTGAGAGGCCAACTGAGGACTGAGGAGAACAGCTGGAGCTGGCGGGCTGAAAGGCTGTTTCTTTTTCCTAAGACAAGATTTTGGCAAAAAAAAAAAAAAAAACAAGTCATGCAGACTCTTCTCTGCTTTTTTGACTCTGCAATGATTTCTGAAAATACCCAGCACCCTGGGGTCCTGGATGAGGTCAGTCACTTTCGTGCTCCGTTCAAACCCTTTCTGAGATAGAGGCAGTGGCTCCAAAGGAAAAAGCCACAGGAAAACCTCAGAGCCCTGGACAGTCAGGGTCTCCTGGTGGATGGAAATCTTAATAACAAAATGAATCTGTGCATGCCCTTCCCATCACTTACCATAGGCTGTGCCCCCATTTGGACCGAGGATTAGATGGGTCTCAGTTCATTATCAGTTGAGTCTTGATTCAGCTGCAACCATCACTGTGGCACAGAGCTGGGATGGGCCCCGTGTGTCCGGCCTAACCTGAGAGGGGCAAAAAGAGAGGATGGGAAATGAAAGCTTGGTCCCCCTGGCCATGGAGAGCCCCACCATGTGGTGCAGCCAGAGGCAACCTTGTTAAAATTGGAGAGAGGAGAAGCGAGGAGGTGGAGACCAAGTGGCAGCTAGCAGTGGAGGCAGGAACCCAGATGGCCACCCTCCTAGATCAACATTGCAGGAACGAGAATCAAAAGCAGAAAATGTCACGAGAGCAAACAGCGTAAGAGAGAGGGCCATAATGCTTTGACTGGCCATCATCCAGGTGTCCACCCTCTTATCACACTACGCACTATGGTTACACACGGCCCCAGCATCTGCGACCAAAGCACTGAACGAGTGTTTGCGCGGTGAGCAGAGCGGGAGGCTACCGCGGCGCAGGGGAGAGGAGTGGAAAGTCGGCTTTCGAGCACGTGGCAAATTGCCTGGCCGGCACAGTGTGCAGCAGGGGAGGAAAGACATGAAACAAAAGCCTTCCTGCAGGAGCAAAGAGAAAAGACCCACTGCTGACAGAAATGAAACAACACAGCTCGTTGTGGAGGCCAGAGCTCCCAGGGCAGGCGAGGCCAATAGTTGTAAAAACAAAGTTTTGAAGTAGGAAATGTAACACGACTACAAATCGCCTTGCTTCCCCCCTCTCCTGACCCCCTCCGTGTATAATGGGACACCAGATTGTGTCGCGGCATGGCGGTGGCAGCGGGACGGGCACGCTTTGGCCTGCGGCCTCCCTGCCTGGCAAGGGTTGCCACCAGGAACTCGTTACCCTGGTCAGAGGCTGCCCCCTCACCCCTCCGACCTCCTCCCAAAACAGTGGGCTGCCCCAAATAGAAATATACCCAACACCAGCCTTTGAGGCCCAGCAGACCGCGGCAGGGAAGCCGACTTTCTTTAGAGGCCCACCGCCAACAATAACAGTCATACAGTGCCATTAATTCCCAGTGGGCCCGACTCACAATAGCAGAACTGGGCAGATAATTTGCAAGTGATATATCTGTTGTGGAGACAGGACACAGGCATTTTTACCAACAGGTCATCTAAGCCCCAGAGCAGAGTCAAAACACACAGTGAAAAATAAGTTTTCCTCCTGTTTCCATCCTGGCTCTACCACAGGTTTCGGCTAGGCAGCAGGATGATGGAGGCCCAAGAGCTGCCTGTGATTTTTGGAGTCACAGCTCTGGCTATTGCTTCATATTCTTCTTCTGTTTCAGTGGGTCTTTTTTACCAAAATATTTGCTGTGAATGGGAAGGAAAAAAAGACAACTGGAAAAGGTTTTTGCTGCACTGTTTACACCCTTTGCACTTTCTTCAGAGCCACTGAAGCTAGAGATGGAAAAGACATATTAAGTCCTAGAGGGTGAACTTTTCCAAGGTTTTTAAACCGCTTACCACTCTGACAAATGACCTCCAGAGAAACTCTGTGTGGCAATTTCAGCTATTGCAGCCCACCAATGTCTTTTCCATTCCTTGGCTGGAGGTTGCCAACCCCATAGCAGAGTCAGCAAAACAGGATGTGTATCTGTGCTTCAGCAGTTTGAGTTAAGAAATTAGGCAATGAACTGTGACTGCTGAAGTGGAGTCAGGGTCCTGCTGTTGACTGCTCTTGGGGGGAAATAAGCACTGAGAGATGGGCACAGAGGGGACTAAGATGGACCTTCTCCTTCCATGGCAGTCCTCTGCATCCCTGCGTCGGTCAGAGCTTATTGAGGCTTTAATTTCCACTTAAAAAGTGACTCGCAGTGAGGCTCTGGTTCCTCGGAGGTCTGACTCTAGAGTGAAATCATTCAAGGCCCGGTCTGAAAAGGAAATTGGGTGCATACATAAGCAGGTATGAATCAAGAAAGTTTTATAGAAATGCCCGGCAGGCTAGATACTTGACTGCCATTGAAATGCAGAGGAGGCAGACACCAAAAGAGCAAAAGCAATGTAGCTTGTATTTTCTGTAGTAGAAGAATTTAGAAGCCGGTTAGCAGCTTTTTCTAATTTTCTCCTACCTCTTAAATTTGTCCTCGTTCTTAATTCCTTTTTTCCTTGCATTTCCCCTCCCCCAAAGACCATTTCTGCTTTTTTTCTACACCATATTTTGTGTTTTAACATGGAAGTTCACTGTTCATTAAAATAAAACAAAGACACCCCACGGATATTATTGACCAAATTCTGCCTTGTATTTCTAACATCATCATTTTGGAAAGAAAAACAGTGCCGCACGACCGACTAGATTGCTGTGTATTTGATGAACCTCGGAGCTGTTTTAGGAAGTTCTGCAGTCAGTTCTCTGTCCTCTGTCTTGGGAAAGGATGTTCTGATCGGAGTCTTTCAGCAGAATTGTACAATGCGGTCTGGTTGGGTGACATGGAATCTGCTTACATGACCTTGGCAGTCACTGAGACATTGAGATTGGGCTGGTTGTTCCATTTCAGTGGAGTTATCTGCAGGGAACAATTTGTATCACGTTTTTTACTTCTTTGACTATTATTATGAACCTTCTTCTTCAGAGGAAGCATCCCTTACAGCTCAGTTTTTCTTCCATACAGTAGCTCTTACATCTCCAAAGCATGTGAAGAACAAATCTAAAGAAGGTAAAGTACTTGGCTATTACTGCAGAAAGGCTGTATAATTAATTTCAAACCATGCCGTGTGAAAAATGAAATTTTTTACCTAGTGCCTATATCGGTAAACCACCTGTGGCACAGAGATCTCTTGTAGTGTTCAAAACTTTGGAAGGAGCAAGTCATGGAACTGGCAATGTTTTCCAACCACTGGAACAGGAGAACAGACACATGAGATCCAGAGGTACCTAACATAGACTTGAAAACTAAGCAAGGGACAATGTAAAAACACAAAAATTCAGTGCCCCAAGTTACAAGAGGACCTTATTAATCCTGAGGAAGCATGGCATCCTTGTTGCTGATTCTCCTCATTTCGTAGAGAGTGAAGTCTTGGCCCCGCAAAGCTCAGTGACAGTGTTGCAACTGACCTGCAAACATGATTTCCCTCTACTCCCAGTTCAGCTTGCTGCCTATTGTTTGAGTAATGTGAGAGACAAAAAGTCCACTGCCCTTGCTAAGTCCTGAACTCCTTTCGTGCAGTTTGGCCTGAACCCCTACATAAAAGACCCTGGGGGAAAGCACTTCTTCAGAGTTTCTTTGTTTGGAAGCCTCTCTGGTTTAGCAAGCCGGAGAAATCAAACTGGTGGGATAGAGAGTATAAGAGGAAGAGTGGAAGAGAAAGGGTGAGTGGATACAAATTATTTCATTATGAACTTTCCATAAAATAGCAAAGGTAGAGTTAGGGATGGGATAATGTTAATTTATGGCAGAATGTTTTTGTTGCAGCCCTCCTTCAACCAGTCAGATTATAGGAAGATAAATAAAGCCCAAGCCAAATCTTCCCCTGGGCTAAGCCTGCTAGTTTGAAGATTTATATGCAACTTGTATGCAGCCTGGTAATTCCACTGTGTGACTGAACAAAGGTCTTCACTTGCAGTATAGGATGTTGTTAAAGGTACCAATATTCAGAACTGGAGCACAGCAGGAAGCTGCCTCATGAGGCCATTACTAAATTTCAGTGGCCAAAAGCAACTTGTTGATCTCTGTGAATGCGTTGCTCACAGCACAGAGTATGGGGCTTTCTCACAGTACAGCAAACATGAGGCTTTTTTTGTCAGTGACCATGCAGAAAAGCCAAGCTCTGTTTGTTCGGCTAGAAAATGCTTACACTAGCTTTTTTTTTTTTTCCCTGAAACTAAGCTTTCCTAATTCTGTGTGGGAGGGCTTTTTTCCAGGCTTTTTAAAGTAATATCAGTATTATAGCTAATGAGGCAGTGGAAAGCAAGCTGGTCCATTCGCTGTAGCTAATGACTCCATTCCCGTGAGCCTAATCAAAGATTTGTACATTTAATTGCTGTCAAGTCAGCTCTAGCCACCTGCCATTTCTGCCACACCTGAGCTCCCTTCTCAGTGGCCTGTGATTCTAAATGAATCCATCTCTTTTTCTAAGGGAAGGAAAACAGAGCTGCCAAGCAACCCTGAAATGGTGCTTTACCCTTAGAGCAAAGATCAAACAGTCTGCGTTGTCACTGGGCAATATGTATCTTAACTGTCTGTGGCACGGATTTTTTCAAAAATTTATTAACCTCATATTGGAGATCAGGGAAGTGAGAAATACACCCTTGTCCGGACATGTCCTGGACTTGAGACAGGTTTCTGTCAGAGGCAAAAGTGATTTTTGTCGGCTCACCACTGAACAAAGTTGAACTACATTTATTTTCAGTTTTCTCTGATGGAAAATACCACTGAAGCCATTATGCTACTCCTGCAGTGGGATGGTGGGGTATTTTGTCCAACCTTTGTCCTCAGCGTCACGGTTCCTAAACATCCTGCCTTCTCCATAGGGAATAGATGCAGGAAATGTTGTGGGGCCACGTTCACTTGAATTTAAGAGATAACTCCTGTTCATTGTTCCAGAAAAAAAGAAAAAAGAAAAAAGAAAAAAAAAGGGGAAAAAACCCAGTTCCTGCTAACATATTGTGAAAAGAAAATGTTCTTTGTGATCCTGAGTGGATCAGCTTACCTCTATCCAGGCAAGCATGACTCCTAAGGGTCAGATATCTAATGCCATGGATTTCTTCAAACTTACTTCCAGAGAAGTTTTAATTGTTGTTAGGAAAGAAGCAGTCTATGAAGTCACACTAAAACATTATTGGTTTTTAACTAACTATTCATTTTTTTTTAAAAAATGGTTTCCTAGTGATATGAGAATTATGTGAGCATGTGGCGTGATCAGTCTGTCTGATCATCCCTCACTAGTTGCTTTCCTATTCTTGGCCAAGCTGAGCCCTATATAACAGAGGAAGACAAGTGTGAGAGGTATTACGTTGCAGTTTCAAGAAAGTAAGTATACCCAAGTGGAGATGCAAGATTCCACAAATACCTCCTACGAATGTCCCAGGTAGGGGAAGCCTGGCAAATGAATTCATATGTTGATAGCAAAAGAAGAGAGACCATATGGGTGCCCCAACCACAGCGATAGTGTAAGTTAGAGATTACCATAAACCACAAACACAGATCTGTGGAATATGAGGCGTCATTGATTTTCATTCTCTCAGAACTACTTGGTTTCCTTTCTGAACACATCACAGAAAGCAAAGACACCATTAAGATATATAAGACCTTTGACTGGATTCAATGAATTTTTTTTTTTGCAAGTGGTTTTATCCAAATATAAGCTGAAGTTCTTTTGCCAATGTGGAAAAGCTTTCCAATAGCTTTTATTACAATTTACTTCAATTTTAGGAGCTCTTTGCCAGAAGAGTTTAATTGGCCATGAAGTCCTGGGAGTTTTTACATTGTGAGTTGACACATGCATAGCTTAATTTAGCAGGAAAACTAAAGAATAAATTAAAGGATCTGAAAACAATTAAAGGGTCTATAGCTATTTGTATCAGTCTGAGAGCCTAGAGCTAAATTCTGCTGCTCATTTTGCTATATGGCTAACTACTGTTGTACTTTACTGCAATACAGGCATGAAAAGAACTTCACTTTTCGACCATTTCTGTGATAATGTTTAAAATTTCTATTCAGAATATCCTATAATGTCTTCAGTAAAACAAGCTACAGTGTGGGAAGGCATCTCTTTCCTTTCCTCTGAGCTGACAGGTAACAGAGATTCATGTGCACACAGACTGGAGCGAGATGCAAAGGTCAGCTGGGGTGCTGCCATGCTAAATTCTGTAATGCCTGATACCTCTGAGCCACCTCCTAAATATTTAAACCTCTGGGCTTCTATGGCTTCCTTTATTACTGAAACAGGCCAGGAAATGAAGAGGACAGAAACTGTTTCTATCAATGGCTAAACCGTCTTACTAGACATGGGAGAGTCATGTTCAAGTCCATGCACTACCCGAAAAGACTTCAAACGATTTCTCGTTTTCCAGGGGCAGTATTAAATACAAGGCTGAAGATCCTGGCTCCCTTCCTCAGTCACCCATTCCTTCACACACAGTGTGTTCAAAGTTGTCCTTTGTCTTGATGGTTTAACTCTTTCTTTGACAAGGGGGAATGGAGGCTTCAAATTATTTTTGCTCGGCCACATTCAGGGTAAGATTTCTAGTCAGTTAAATAAAGCATATAGGAAAGGTATAGGTTCAGTGACACTCTTCCTTCAGTGGCATTCTGTAGGAAAGCAGCAGCTGTCACTGACTCTTGCACAGGCTACAAGCTGATCAGCATATGGGGAGGACGTCTAGGATGTCCCCAGGTCAGCATCACTGGGAAAATAGCAGAGGAACCTCTAGCTCTGGGCTGCCAGTTGGGTTTAGGCTGAGCAAGCTGTTGAGATGGTCCAGCAGAAACTCTTCTTTCGCCTGTGCCGATCTGGGATTTGCCTCCAGGTAGCAACATGCTACCAAGGAGGATCTGGGCTCCCTACTGCTGGTTTCATGGTTCTCAGCAATGCTACCAAAGGTGGAGCTGAGCCGTAAAATGAAACATTGCAGTCCCTCCTAGTGTGCACAAGGCCATAGTGTTTGCTATGTTACTGAAAAGTAATAATGACTGTTTATGAGGAGGCATAGTTTCAAATACTCAGTTGCAGGACAGAGGTCTTTGACCTTTCACAGAACTAGCTTGCAAAACTTCTTGCCACAACATGTCCCAAAAGCCAAGAGCTTTGTGGGATTCATGGAAGGGTTAGACAGGCATCTTGTGTAATTGGGAGCCCTCTAGTCCAGTTCTCCTGCTCTGTTTGTGCAGTTCATAGGTGTGGAGCTATTCAAGACTTAGAGGTGAGTGCAGTAATGTTCATAGGAGGAGCTCTGAGGTGGACTCAGAGCTGAATAGAGACTGTAACCAGATTCAGGCCAAGGTCACATCAACTCCAGCCATTAGTTCATGTATTGAAGTCAGGGCAGACCTCCACCCTGGCCTCTTCCAGGAGGACTTATAGCCAGGTAAAGGGTCATGCCATCATCACATGTGGTATTGGTGAGGATCTATAACTGTCTTCAGTTCTTCCTCCAGCAGATCTGTCCCCAGAGTCTCATTCTTGATTGCCCTTATATTCATAAAGGGTTCATAAGCAGAAATATGGAATACGTAAATACCTTGTGCTAGCAGTGAGGAAGACCTTCAGAGAGGCAATACATGAGAAGGCCTAAATGAACTTCCGCCTTCTGGTTTGGGAGATAACTGTCTCAAGGAACAATTTCCTCCAAAAGAGGGGCAGGTTCCTGGACCAGAGAAGCACAGACTGGACTCAGAATGGCCGTAAATGTCCTCCTAGATGTGCTCAGCCTATCTGATACTCATGAATAGGGAGACTTCTCAGAAGCTCACTAGAGTGTTCAGGAGATATGGGAGAAGCCTTGGTCAGCTGGACGTTTTCTTCCCTGCTCATCCAAAGCTATGAAAGACCAGTGCCAAAGGAGGTTATACAGCTCCAAGGGGGCCTCTGAGCCAGAAGACTGTTAGTGTCTTCTGTAGATCAGGAAAATGAGGAGCACACACCAATGATAGGATGAACTGTGTCTTGTCCTCACTTGGGCTGTGATACATTGCTCTACAAACTCTTTCCCACTGCAACCTGCTGAGCTGGGAGTTTTCATGCTGAACAATTAGCAGCCCTTTTAAAAATTATATATACTGGCTCAGTTCTTTGTAAGTGGTTTTGTTTTTCCTTTTCCTACTTTAGATGTGTTTATCTTCCACTTGACACCACTGTCAGTGCTGAAGACAAATACGCATTAGTTTTGATTTCCTTCTTAGTGTACACATAATGGGAAAGCCTGGAAAGTCTGCAGGATAACCTCCATAGATAGCTAAATCCATTCTAAATGGCAACGAAAACACAGTATCCTAATCAGGAGGGAGAGCATATTTTCAAATGTAGTACAAAAATGCTTTCTTGGACAGTAATAGAGTACCACGTTTTTTGTTCAGCTCTCAGCCAGGGGTTCACATTTCTCCCTGGGGTCCAGAAGTTGAAAATCACAAGCCACATGGCATAATTTCATAAAGACCTCAAAGTATAGCTCCATTCTCTCCAACTGCAGCAGCGTACCCTTACAGTCAGCTGTTTCTGAAGCACCACCTGAAGCACCACAGGAAATCAATGAGGGAACAACAGGGCAACCAGCTCCTGCATTGCAAAAACAGGGATCTTCAGCATGGAGATGATTGGAACCACAGCTTTCCTTAATTGGAGTTGAAAAGACTGTGTATTATCAAGAAAGAGAGGATCCTTGGAACATAAAAGCAATATTATTAGCTCTTCTACAGTGGCATTCAAATGGTAATTTAACCTTTGTCTGAGAGAATAGATTAAAGCAAGAACTCAGAGCAGTCTTTTCTTTATTTTCTTCAGTAACTCCCAGCTCACGTACTTGCGTTTTTGCCTCTGTCTGCATAAGAAGCAGAGCTATGGAAACTGAAGCCTCCAGGAAGTTAATTCCTCTCCTCCATCTCTTTTTCCACTGTAATTTAGGCATCTGCCTGCTTTCATGTTAGGAGAGTGACAACCTACATGTCTAGGGCTGGCAAATGCTGCCACAGATGAGAAGGAAGGAAGGCTAAACCACGGTAGGTGGAAGGGGCAAGACATGTGACAGTCCAGGTCTATTTACATAGCTTTTCAGCCTACTGTCAACATTGCAAATATCTGGTTTTGCTTTTGCTTACCTGGAAAACTTCCACCAAAATTGCAGTTTCTACAAAATCTTAACTTTCCAAGACTTTTTTTTTTCCTGTATGTCTCCTTCAGGAAAATAAACTTTTTTTTTTTTTTTTTTTTAAAATTTTCCTGCCTGTGCATCCTGACAGCTGTTGCTGGTATCTAGGGAGCCCTTGCAGACACATTATAAGTGTCGTTTGTCTAGGAAGTTCAGCCCCTGGGGAAAAAGATCAACAAGAGGCACTGGAGTACCAATATCCTGCTGAGACATTAAGTGTAACTTAACTTGAATTTACTATCAGTGAAATGCATTGACAGATGGAATGAAATGTTTGGATTTGAAAATAGCCGAACATTTTCTTTCAGTTGATAACGGTGAAGCATTTTTATATTACATTTATGTAACAATTCTGAGGAGACTTGAGATTCCTCAAATAGTGTTAACCCATTGACTTTCATTCCAACTAGAGAAAAAACAAATATGAAAATAGTGGAGTTTTCCATGTGGAAAATGTTCTGAATTTCTCTTCATTCTGTGAGTCATTTATTTTTCACTTGTATAACAAAACTTGACACCCACAAAAAAATCATTACAAATCCATGGTCTCCAACGATCCACAGCTGTCAGGAAGCTGCACACAGATAATGTCTTACTGGCTGTGAAGGGAGACTCCCCGTCTTCAGCCCACGTTTTTGTTATGGCCACGAAAGGACAATCTACCTGTGGTGAGTAGTAGCGTAGAATTTATGACATACACTATCTTTCCCATAGCAATCAATGGAATACATTCAGAACAATTTCATTTAAATCTAACACAAAGTTGCAGGAGAAAAATAGAGTATTTTCCTCTAGGTTGCTTGTAACTAGGAGGCAAGCTACTCCCCAGCAAACTCTGTGGCCAACTCACAGTGGATTAGTTTGGCTGGGTATACCGAATGAGCTGATACTCAATCAATTCCTTGTGATAAGCACCCATTTCTCAAATATTGCTAGAATTAAGTGGTGGTCCATTTTGGGGCAATCCACCAAAGAAGTGAAGAGCTGAATAACCATATGTATATGCCAGAAGGGCTTCTGAGGGAACAGCATTGAACAGCCTCTGCCTTTCTTCTTGTAGCTCCAATATGAATCACAAGCTGATTCACTTTCTAAATGAGGTTTCAGTCAGTTTGAGGTAGATGCTTGCTGTTCATAAGTCCAGCTCTAAACCTGAAATTAATTTATGAAAAAAATGTCTTAATGAGAAACACTGGGCAACCTTAGTAATTGTTGTTTTCCCTCCAGGCTTTCTACCACCTCTTACGCATAAAAGAGTGCAAATACATTGTAGAGTTGGCATAGCCAGGACAGTGCAAAGACATAGATGAGGGAAGATTTATAGAGTCCTTTAATAATAATTAAAAAAAAATGTTAGAATGTGGGAAGTGGACAATATTTATACATTCCTTTCCTAAGCTCATCGATAACCTTTCACGATGAGAAGGAAATGTGTCACATCTGAATTGGTTTCAAAACCATTTACTGTAATTTTTTTTCTGGCAATAAATCTCTCCTGTGTTTTGGTCAATGCATTTATTCTCCTTCCCAGAAGAATGTTGTTGTTGTTACTGATATTATCATTATTACTATTACTATTAGTGTTACCTCTAGGAGAGGAGTGTAAAATGTACATCAACACCTCAAAATACAGTTTCGCACTGTCAGCTGAGTCCCAGTTATGCTCTACAAAACAATATAGATACAGCTAAGAGTATCTCTCCTAGCTGTAGAAGGTTTGTTGCAGCAAATCCAGGAGAGCTTGCAAACCTCTGACTCCACATATGATCTCTGAACCGTGTCCTGTCATGCTGTTGGAGCAGGGCTCAGGTGAGCACACCATTCCCTCTCCCCTCCGCCATGCCTGGTGCCCCAGGTACTTCTGCAATGGTGCCAAGCGTGGGTTAGATAAAGTCATCGAGATCTGGAGGCTGCACTTGCCATTTCATGCAATCAGGTTTCCTATTTTCTTCCTGCAGCTCAGAAATCCTGAAAACCTGATGCAATCATGAGCACACAAATAAAGCTAGCAGTGGGATTTAGGGCTGAAAATAATGAGTATAGTAAACAATTGTTTAGCTCTGGATCATACCACTGAAAATTCACCTGTCAATATCATCATATTTATCTTGCTTAGCCTAGCTACTCCCAGATATGACACAGCTAATACTAATATGTACCTGTGCACATATGTGCCCAAAGGAAGAGAAACCTCATTTGAAAGTGAATTACTGCACTTTTCTACCAAGTTCAAAGCCTGTTTAGTGTTTGATTAGCCATCATTCAGAGAACTTTTTGATTCACTGATTCTTTGGAGTTAAACACCAATCTAAGTGTTGAAAGGGTATGTAAATGCATTGGTGAACTCATAGGATATAAATTTCATAGAAATGTCAGGAGAATTTAGACAAGCAATTTACAGGTGTAAATTTGGAGTGACAAAAGTGATACAGAATTACAAGGCAAGTTGGTTGCCCTATAATTACAGTATTATACAGTGACCTGTTTTGAATGAACTCTGCCGTTAAAAGAAGTGAAGCTTTTGCTATGTAACCTGCTGGAGTAGAGCAAAAGAATAACCAGCCCAGCCTTGCAACCAGACTGTGATACCCTTTTTCTAGATGAGTAATGCTTTCCCGTTTGCATGCCTTGAATATGCCTATCAATTTGTATCAGAGTGGTAGTGCCTGGTTATACAGAGTAATATAGCCAAATTTTGTTTCACCAGTTCAGTGACAGTACATCATGGAGAAATATTTACTTCGGATGTCTCTGTTTGTCAGAGAACCAGCAAAGCACAAAATTCCCCTGGAAACCTAGAGGGGACATAGCCAGCCAATATCTCTATGAATAAGGTTTCTGCTTTCTGGGGTGATTATGCTTTAAGGTTTGTGTCTGGAGCCACAAGAGGATTTAGATGCTGCATGCACAACTACGGCTCTCAAAATGCCCAGCTGTGCTGCCACTGAACCCTGGCAGCACCTGCCATCCCTGGGGGCCTTCATGCTCAACAGCAAAGTTCCCCAGATGCCTCAAGATGTGCTTCTGCACGCAGGAGCACTTCAGCCTTTCAAGATCACCTTGTTCAGAAAGAGTAGCGAGAGGCCTTGGGGAAGGTACATGGGGGGAAGGACATGAAGTGGAGCTGCAGAAGATGGTGCAGAGCCATTGATGCCTGAATCTGAGATGGTGCAGCGCAGAAGCTTCCTGCTGAAATAAAGACTAGTGAGATGGTCAAAGGGAAAGGAGCAGCAACACAGAAGTGGGGCACTGAAGCAGGCTGTAACAGGTGGTCTGGGTTTTGCCTCTTCTGATTTCAACTGTGATTTAACCAAATGAGACCAACCAATCTCCAGCACAGCTCTGCCTCTGTGCATGCAGAAGGGGCTTAGTCTTGGCTGCAGCAATATCACCTCAGGATATACCTTGCTCTTCCTCTTACTCCAGTCGTGTTGTCTGACCTCCAGCTCAGGTTGGCAGCAGGATTAGCAGGGTTTACTGAAGCGCTGTGGGTTTAGCACTATGAGCAGTGATCGCAGTTTGGTGGGTTCCAGTTCTCCCCTCCTAGTCAGTCCCACAGCAGACAGCTCTGGCCTGGGAGGAGAAGGGGCTTAGTTCCCTCCACTGCCTGGGGAACAGAGGGATTTAGTCATGCTTTAAATGTTGAGCTGATGGACAGGAGGAGGATGGGGGCGTGAACCACATCTTTTTTGGCAGATGTTCTTTGGAAGAAATTTTAAAGGGCTTAAATGACCAACTCCAAGAGAAGATTTAGAGCTGTGGTTTCTAAGTGGAAGGAAATATTCCTTTTCAGACAAGAATAAAGCACTTGAGTCCTTGACAGAGGTAGGATTTAAGACTCAACTTTCTCTGAGGCATAACCTATTAGTGAGATAAGGCAGTTCCCCATGCAACTTGCTGGCAATTACCCTTTCGCCCATTCACTTCACAGGCACCTTCAGCATCTAACTCATGACCAGGGACTAAGCTACCGCAACACAACAACCATTTGAAGGGAAGTCTTTCCATTACTTTCTGAACCAATGATCGGGCTCTTGAAGACCAGTCTGTGGTTCCTGGTACGTGTCCTTTTGTTTGTGACATACACAGGAAAGATTAAGTAAAATAAAGCACCTTCTAAATTCCTACCCCGGCTGCGGTAAAAGCAGCAGCTATTACAGAACAGAAATGGCAGGGTTCACATATATGACTCACATAGATGTCTACAGATAACCAGGATAAAACCAGTGGTACAGCCAAAGAGAACTGAACTGAAGGAGAGAAAGCAGGCAAGAAAGAGCAAGAAAGGAAGGAAAGTTGTCACAGAGAAGGAGCCCTGAAGTTAACTTCCTTTCATGTTACCTGCGCACAGTTATAACCCAAGCTGATGAGAAATCACAGGGGTTTTATAGACAACCTATGAATATGAAACACAATAGCTGCTGGGTACACTGTGGAAGTCTCACATCTGGCCAGGCTCAACACAAGCCAAGGAACATAGGAGGAGATGCAGGGTTAGATATCACAGCTCTTCAGACTGCAGTGCCAAAACTAACGGAGTGAGATGCTCCAGTTGCAAGCACAGGTACACTACTTTTACATTTCAGAGAGGCAGATGTTCCTGAATGCCAGAGTACGTACAGGGTCAGACAGAGACTTTTTGGATTGCTCAGTAATACTCAGGCGCCTCAAAAGCACCTTCATACCTTTGCGGCTCTTGTCGTGATTAATCCCTGGAGTAGATGCCCTCAGATGATTGGAATTGCAGTGGGGCTGCCCTGCCTGGGTGACAGCCCAGCAGTACTCCACCCAGCCTTGCATGCTTAGCCTGTTACTCATGCAGTGCCTTGAGACACTGCAGGCTTGCAGCCTCCTAACCCTGCTGCTGCTTCTCTCTTTTCTACATCTTTTGGATGGTTTCAGATCTTCAGCTCTAATGCAGACCTTGTCTCACTCTGCTCCCTCATTAGCCTCATGTGTAAATGGTCCACATGTTACTTCTGCGAGCACAAACAGGAATGGTTGCAGCTTCATGCACAGCCTGCCAGCTTCTGCTCTGTGCATAAGTGCCTTTGGTGCTGTTGCATCCATGTTGTTTGCTTGCCTTCCTCCAAAATAACAAAATAGTTATGCTCAGACCTAAAGATTTGTGCTCATCCTTTTGCCTCTGGCTTTGCATCTTCTGGTCTTGTGTAATCATCATATCAAATGACATGAGTTTTGCAGGAAGCTTGCATATCCTTGGAGTACCAAATCTTCCTCCTCCTTAAGACCTGTGTTTATTAATTACAAGTAATCCCTGTTAATTATGAGGAAATGCATATAATGGCTCCCAGCTCTGCATGTCTGTGCAGAATACTTCACTAAGTATATAACCTTTGGCACTAAAGACCTGCTCTTGGAAGAACTAGGTATCAGAACGTATTTGTTTAAGCCTTGAGTCACCAGGATGTCCACAGAGATAAAAGTCACTTTTCAAGGTCATCTCAGACCTCATGACCTTTAGGCCCACTCCAGAATTTCGAAGACTTCCTGGTTAAATAAGGTTTATCATTGTTTGAAAGAATTTGGCCTCTGGCAAGTAAAGGTGAAAAGTCATCTATATTTGAATGTTTTCAGTATACAAGCTTGACTGCAGCCCGTGATTTTAAAGTTGCCCACTGTGTTTAGAGCCTGAACAAAACTGTGGAAGGCATAGTGGGACTCAATAGCACAATTAGAAGGCCATCAAGAGTGGTGTTAATTAAAAACCAGAGGGACAGAATCAGACCCTCTTTATGCGAGGGCTGGCTGGGAGTCTCTTTGCTGAAGGCAATGAAGTTGCTATAGATTTAGCTCTGTGAAGATGAAGGTTGGAGATCCTGGTGAGGGGAGCAGGTTGTGCCACATTACACCCCTGCTCACACAGCTGTACAGCTGTGTAAGTGAAGCTGATATTGGAGGCAAATCTGGCTCATTTATACTTTGTCGCCTTGTGTTGTCAACAGCACACTCAGCAGCTGATCTCTGTTCACGAGTAAACCCGGTGCTTTTGACTGCAGTTGCAAGAGGTCAGATGCTGCTGTTAGTAGTACCGGTAAAACACCTGAGTGAATGGGGCAGATTTTGGTCATGGTTGCGCAATTGTCCCACTGAAATCACACTACTGCCTTCAGAGGTGTGACCCCAGATTTACAGTGGTGTGACTGAAGCCAGCATCTGACACATGAGAGTTGCTCTGACTCATCCAAGGCAATGCTGATTCTCCAGATTCACATTAGTGCAGTTTCAAATCAAAATTCTTTGAAGCAGGCTTAAATTGGCACAACTCTACACATGGAGTGACTCCACCTATTTAAAGTAAGGGACAACTCAGCCCAGTGGCTTTTTTTCATTTATTTCTCCATTTAGACTGGCAGTGTCTATGGCCCCACTGTTACCTCCTACTTGCACAATTACCAGGAAAGTGGGAAGATATTCTGATATTTCCGAATCTGTCTGGATCTTCTCTGTGATATAACATACAGATGCGACCAGCATGAAGTATAACTGTACCTGTTCTCACTGTGTCCATTAAGGAAGGGGTGACACAGCTGATTGTCCGAGAAGTGGATTGCCGTGAAGCCAGTAGCCCTCTATTCTTACCCCTTCATGCCAACATTTTCAATCGACATCATGTTCAACGTGCTTCCAAAAGGCATGGAAGCCATGGGAACATTTGAATGGGACAGTGCCTTTCCACCCCACCTCCCACTGCTCCTCACCCCATAAAGGAGCCTTTCTAGCTGTGATGTGGCTGGCAGCACGCAAGGGCTTTTACCAAGTGCAAAGCAGCACCAGGGAGACGGCGGCATGCCGTGTGGAGCCTGAGCTCAGTGCATCTGAGGGTTGCCAAGTTCAGCTGTGGGGACAATGTGAGGAGAACAACCACAGAAAATGCGTAATTTTTGGATTTCATTCTTATTTGAAAGAAGGAAAAGGATTTCACCAAGGGATTGCTGCATGTATTGCAAAGGAAGGCTGATTTTTCTTTTCTTTTCGTTTTTTTTTTCTTTTTTTTTTTTTTTGAGGGAGCCCTTTGTTAAAATCTTGGCAGCCCATCCCCACCAGGAAGACAGAACTGCTCTGTGCTGAAGCTGGGGTTGGCACATCTCCGCGACGTGCGGGGTGTGCAAAGGCGGTGGGGAAGGCTGCCATCTCATGGTGAACCTTGCACGGCTCTAGCACGCTGAGCTACCTTACCTTGCAGCTGGTTTCCAGGCCAGGTTGCTCCTGAGCAGACGTTTTCTCAACAAATTGTGCATGCAACTCTGGAAGAAGCCAGGGTATTTTACTGCGAGTTTTGTGCTTTAACTTTGAAACCAACTCTGCCAGAGCCTAGAGTTTTCTGGTTTCTTGCCTTGTCAACATTTTATGTGAGAGCAAAATGGTAGTTACAAAAAACCATGGAGGCAAGGCAATCGCTCATCTGAGAAGAGGTCGATCGTCACAGATGGTTTTAGTGGCCACTTGAGATCAATATGCTGTTGTCTGTGACAGTAGCTTTGCTGAGTCACAACCCCAAATGGAAACTCCCCTGGAACCGCTTGTGGGTTGCAACTCATAATTTTGGGATTCTTTGGTATTCATCACTAACCTTCTGCCGTGGCTCACACATCCTACACTCACGCTCCCTGTCTGTCCTCCGCTTCCTGAAAACATACCAGCACTCACCCGAGATGGGCTGGAGGCTACCAGCCGCGGGCTCCCTCTCCACTTTGTGGGACGTGGCAGCTCTGCACCAAGCTTCGTGGTGTTTCCAGAAGTCTCCAGAAAACATAAATCTGTCACCAAGAGGTTCAGCTTTGGCCAGTAAGACCGTTTATTCAGAATGGAAACGTCTGTGCTGAGGTGGGAGTCCAGTGCGACAGTGTGGGAGCTGGTGGGTGGTAGGCATCTTTATTGACATCATAGGGGACTGGTTTATAAAAGGGTTTTTTTAAGGACAGTAAAGGTCACTCGTTCAGGGAAATGATGAGGAACTTCATCACTCAAAGTGCTTTGCATGCATCTGTTGTAAGGAGAGGGAGAAGCTGCCTTTCAAAATATTGTCCAAGTCACACCAGCATTAACAGCTGTCTAAAGCGTGTCCTGAGTCTGCGCTCCATGAATATGCACTCCATGAACTTGTGCGTGAATATGCAGACTTAAATGTGAGTGGGCCCTACCACCCACCATGATTCCCGTAACTATATTCCTGAGTCCTGTATCTGGGAATTTCTGTAATATATTATGATTGATGGAAAAGGATGTAATTTTTCAAACTTATGTTCTGGCTGTAGAAGAATTCTATATTAAATATTATTTTTCACCTGAACATAAGTAAAATACATATAAATAAATAAATAATGAAATGAAATAATATAGCTATTAGTTTTACAAGCTGTTTCTTGGAACAGTCGGAGGCCGGGGTAAGGCTTTACAGAAGTATAGGACAACTTTCAGCTGAAGGGGTCTAAACTGCTGTATCTCATATGTTTTGTCTATGGATATTTTGAATGGATTAGAAACAAGAGGGGATAGTAACTAATTTGCACCTGTTGAAATATGGTAACATTTTTACAGGGAATATGTGCTCAATTCAAAATCTTCACAACTTTTATTTGAGTCAGCAAATGGTCTAAAGATGTCAAAAGAAGCTCCAGTATTGGAAAGAAAAGTGTTGTACTTTACATCAGGATTTTCCTCATATCCTTTGTGTTTCTACACAAATATAGGAGGCTAGGCCTCTCCAGGTGTCTCTCCATGTTATTAGCTCTGGCAGTAGAATCAGTTTCTCCATCTTCATCAAATGTTTCTGTCCTGCCTTACAGTCCTGTCTCCCTGATTCTTTCCCCTCAGCTCCAATTTTACTGCTTCTCAGCTCTGTGCATTTGCTTGTAATGACCCAAATCACTTCCTTTCCTTCCAAAAAAAAACCAACCAACCAAACAAAACCCCACAAACCAAACCAAACCAAAAAAACAGAAAAGCCCCACCCATCCATTTTTAAATGGCAGCCACATACACTGGTAGATAAATAGATTGGTGCATAGACAAATACATAGGGAAAGAGATTCTTCTTGCTATGGGTTTAAATGATTTGACTGAGTCACTTCAGAGTACAGTCTCATGACCAGTATTTCTCTGAGGCGAAGGTGGGAGGAAGGAATTACGTTCTGAGGAGTGGAAATGACAATGCAAAAGTGATTGTATGACTTCTGGCATGCACCAGGTCTCCATGAAGCAGAGGCAACCTATTGCTAGGCCTAGAAACACTCTCAGGTTTTTTTCTGGTGAGGATGGTTGCAGATGGCTGGGAGAAATGGGGTGTGACTAGCACGGTTCCTAAACTTGCACAGGCCCAGAGGATGTACTGAGCACTGAGTATGTAAAAACCCAACCTGGAACTCATAAAGGACAATACATGCCTAGTCTCTGTCATGTGAAATTTGACGAGAAGTCCTCCAGAGCTACCATGCCACCAGGAGAAGTGGTATCTGGGATTCAGTGCATGTAATGATCCTCACTCACCTTTCGCTGGGGAATGGCTCAAGGCTGAGCTCGCAGGATGCTAGAAGGGGCGCGATCAGCCCTGTCAGCCATGCTGCACTGTGTGGATTCCTCAGAGCTGTCTGTGCCATGCAAGTATTGCAACACAATGCTGCTGCCCAGGAGAAAAACAAGATCTGCAGCCACTCAAGCTTAAAGATGGTACCGAAAGGCAAAGAAGATGGTATTTTCTCAGTGGGGACTGCTATTCATACACTGCAGTTTAACTTCTTCAGCATGAAGATGAATTCCCTAGCACACACACTATACAAATCTAGCATATTAGGACCATAGTGTGCACTAGTTTTCTATTAAAAGCTTGTTTAGAAGTGAGGAATAGGGAAAAGCAAGAGTGATTATCTAAAAAGAACTTTTCCCAATGGAAACTACACTTCGCTTCATATTATTAGGAGAAGTAATTGTTCCCCACACACACTCACACATGCTGCTCTCGGTTTGGGATGTACGTCCCTCAGATGGCTTTTCCAGCTCACCCCTCAGCCTGGAATAAGGCGTATGTTCGCGCAGGTCCGTGCTGATCCACCAGGCTGCAGGCACTTCCCTGAGGCACTGTGGGCAGGGGCCATCTGCCTCTGCAGTGGTGGACTTGGCTTGACCAGCCCCTGGAGCCATGTCATTCTCCCTCCACGGACTGCTGTGGGAGCTGGTGGGTCTTGGTTAGCTTTTTGAATATTTGAGGGATCAGATGAATTCAAGAGCTGGTGGCAGAAGCGGGCTAGGAGTGCTGGACTGGGTGAGGGTAAGATGAGAAGGAGGGAGAAGAAGAGGACTGTGCAGCTGGGACCCAGGGAGCTGTTGGACTGGCTTGGCCATCTCAATAACCCTCACCCCTGTGCACCCCAAAATACCTGTTCTTGGTGGGCTAAAAATATGGGTTGCTAATACTGCTTCTTACTTTTGCTCACTGACTGATTTAAAACAATCCGCATGGTGCATATGAACATTTGGATCTTCTGATGCTTTTGGAGAGTAGGTAGGAAGTCAGCATTCATCAAATGCTGAGAGAGAAGAGTTTGACTTGGGCTGGCCCTGAAGAAGAGGGGGCAAAAAAAGCAAGGTGCGTGCTGAAGTGTGTGGGGAGAGGGATGAAGTGCTGTTTCCCCTTTCTTTTGGCAAAATCAAGGGCATGGAAATGAAACTGCAATTGTGGAACAGGCTCTCATGGGTCTGAGCTAGCAAGGCATTTCCAATATGCCTTGATGTGTCCTGCAGGAACTGGATAAGAGCTGGACCAGGTTAAGAAACACCGCAAGTTGCCAGATCACTGAAAGAATTTTCTGTTCAACCAAGAATAAACCTTACAGGTAAAATGGGGGCTGTGCAAAGGCAACCATTTTGGACTAGCCTGAAAAGGCAGTACCTTGGTGTTAGCTGGGCACCCTCATGTTTATATATATATTTTTAACACTGTGGAACATGAGACTGATTTGCTGAACTCCTGGGGTGCCAATCATACCCAGGCATGCTTGAACTGGCCTTTCAGACTCCGGCGTGCCGGGGAACACAGGGTTTCAGAGGTCCTCTTGGACCTGCCAGCCCTGGAGCTGTTTCACAGCAGCTGGAGGGCTGCCAGCTTGAAGGTCTTTTAATGAGCGTTGTAGTATCTGGCAAGTAACTTGTCTTCAAGTGAGTGTGACTAATCATGAATCTTTTCAATAATGCTGACAATCCAGTCTCTGCTTTCTCACTCTGCACAAGCCTGCTGAAATAGGAGTAAATTGGCCTTATTCTGGCAAAGGCAGGAAATGATAAAGAGCCCCTAAAAGGTTTCCAGTGTGCCATGCCTAGGTTTCGCAGTGAGTGTAATTATCAGAGTTGTTGTATGTGTGTTTTGAGAGCAGCTAAATAGCTCCAAAGGTCTGAAAGATCTCACTCTGCCACCATCCCCCGGACCATTTGCCTGAATGCGTAATTTCTGTGCTTCACTGGCACAGTGTGCTCCTGCAAAGGCAATAAGCCAAAGCCTATTAGAGTTCTCTGAAACCATGTTAATGGTTTGTGTTTGTTTTATTGGGTATATCCTTACTGTCTGCCTGAGCAGTAGAGCCAGAATACGGCACTTTAGTTGCTGGTCTTTGCTAAACTTGACCTAGTTTGTTCAGTTGAAGAGTGTGATCTTTGTTTCATTCTTTAATGAGTTCCCTTGGATGGCGAAGGAAGCAAAAGAGTGATTGGGACTTGTATCATATGCAGAAGTTTGTCATATTATTTGTTCTCTGAGCAGAATGCAGCAAGCACTGTTTCCCCAAATGAAACCCAATGGAAAATAAGTGTGTAATGAAGAGAAAGGAAAGGGTTTGGGAAATTAAACCAGAGGAGGGGAGGCTGGAAGAGAAGAATGGGAAAGTGTCAGTAATTTCCAGGTCAGCATCTTCTTCTGGGAAAGCACAGGAAATTTTCTTGTTAGTGAAAAGTTCTCAAAATTATTTCTAATATTACTGAGTGGGACTTGGAGACTGACTGGTGTCACAGGTCTGGGTCATGCTGCTTGGTGTAGCAGGGTAGATGATATGCCTGAGTTCTGGAGATCCCATCCAGCTTTTTAAAGCTACATCTGTGCATATTACCTTCCCAGAAAAACTCATAATTCTCAGCAGAGGAAAACTGGTAATTCTTGCTGACATATTGTGACCATTGGATGTCAGTCACTACAGGTTTCCGTCCTGGTTTTCTTTTTTTGTACTCACTATTGGTTACCTCTGCTTGATATTTCAACCTCCCCTCTTCCTATGACACTTGAAGAGGTTTGGAGTAATTCCTGACAGAGTATGAGGTTGCTCTTTCCTTTCTCTTCCTCCTCCTTTTTTCTGGACCACAGAATTTTAGTAGCTCTTCAGATCCCCTTCTAAGAAGATGGATGGAAAGTGATTTTGTGATATACAAATCCTACCAATCAGAACCAGTTTAGTGGGTTTCTGCCTGACTGAAACAGTTGCCACCATTGGTAAATCTTTGCAGAAGACAGCAGTGGGATTCAAGTTGCACTATTCACGCTTAGTTATTTAGAATATTTGCATTATACAGTATTTGTACTATGATAGTATTTGTCACCATTTTGGAAGGAGGTAAGAGGACAGGTTAAACACATAGCTGGCCTAAGGAAAGAAAGGATGCTGCTCCCTTCGAAGTTCACAGCCAACCCCAGCACTGGAAGAAAGTCTTATGTATATGTGTTTCTTGGAAGGAAGAGATGTCAAATGCTGAAAATTCAAGAAAAACAAATGGCTCTGATGTGTCCAATACATAGTTGGCTTAATGGAAATGAAACGGTGCAGAAAGTACTGTACTTGCCACAGGCCACAGAAGGAGGGTTTGCTTTAATAACTTAAGAAAAGAAGAAAAGAAATGACAACTTTATGTGAATCAAAAAATCTAACTCTGTGTCTCTGGGAAATTCCTCTCTCTTTTCATTGCTTGCCTGATCTATTCTTTGAAGTTTGATTACTGCCACTTCAAGACAGAAGAGATTTAGCTGTTGTAGATGGTACATCTCTGTTCAACAAATAAATATGGTATTTTTTTCCTTAACTTCTGTTAGGATATACTCAAAACTCTGCAGTATTTTTGAGATCTCACTGTTCAGTCTTGTAAGCGATCACAGGTTCAGCTACAACAATAAAAAAAAAAAAAGTTTGCCTAATTCATATTTTAACATCACCAAGACCTCAAGCTCCAAGCAATTAAACATATTATTATTATTTGTTATTATTTATTATTAATTAAAATTAAACATTTGGTTAATTGTTTATCTGCCCATTTTTGCTCTAACACAAAAAGCGTCCAGATTTCTTCACTACCTGGTCTTTCTGTTGTGGCAGCTTGGTGTAGTTAAATGCATATGAAATTAAAAAAAATTCTGCCTCTATTGGCATGACACAAACATATCCAGCCACCACAGTCCTCCCCCTGCCATGTCTGCAAGCTCTGCTTCTCATGGAGTTTGGGAACCCTCAGCCCATGGGTCTCAGATCCTGAGGAGAGTTAAGATTTCATATTTCCCTGTCTCTGGAGTGGGACCGAGGAAGAGAGAGGACAGTGATGTTTTGGGAATTTAGCATTTTACCGGTAGGTCCTAACGTTGCAGAAACATCACTAGTAAAGGATTTAATGCTGTACCTCCATTCTCTTTTACCACACTGCATTGCAGGGAAGAAATGCAAGATTAGTTAGAGATCAGTGCAGGAACTCAGACAGACCTTCGACAGAATTTTCAGCAAATGTTTCCATGTAGTCAAACAACCAGGGAAAGGCAGCTAGAGATCATGCTGATGGTAGCCGAGCTTGTGCTTAAGATTCTGGCAAAACCACCCCCAAACAATTTCTGGTACTAAAACATTAGCCCTTCCCATTGCCTGTCATTGGCTTGGACATCAGTTTATGCTTGCTCATCTTATGCTTGCAATAGTTGTCTCCATTCTTGCATCTGAATTTCCTGAATGTTTTTCCCCACTTCCACTATTTCTTCATGCTTTATGTCTTCTCCTCTTTCGCTCCCTCTTCAGGGATGTGTTTTTATAAGTAAAATACACTGTCTATTGAGGATATGGAAGAAACAATGTCTGTGCAGTGACTGGTCCTTTGAATGTGAAGTCTTGGAAGCACAGTCAATGAGGCTAATTCTTCTTGTACTGAGGTCAATATGTTTACAGTGATGTGAATGCCTGGAAAATAGAAACGTTTGGGAAAGAGACTTTAATCTTTTTTTTTTGATTATTATTATTTTCCTTTTTCTTTTTTTTCCTTGCTTGTAGTTTAATATAGAAAAACTGGGGAGGAAACTGGACAGGAATTTTTACCTGATTTTTTTTTTTCTATCAAATCAGATAATGAAGGATTTTTTTAGTGAGTGAGAGGGCAGGTTCTCTGTAGGTGAATACTGGTGTTCAGAAGAGATATTCAGACACATTAGCATTTAGAAGTTCTCAAATAAAAAAAAACTATATCCTCGTATGTCCTTTTCTACTTTGCTTGCCTCTCATAAAAATGCCTCTTCCAAGAGCTAGACAGCATACCAATGAATAATGTCCTAGTGGTGTAAAACAGTTCCCAAATGGCATGGCACACATATCATTAGCAATATGAGAGCTACATCAAAGTTGTAGATAAATGTTACTGAAATAGCCTAACGTTTATTTTTAGTGTTCTTGTATGCAGCTCTGCACAGAGCTGCTGCCACTATGTGTCGTACCCGAGCAAACTACCCCCAGGAATCCCTCATGTCATTACTTTGAAGTTTGCCCTAAAGTATGGCTGCAAACGTATGTATGTTGCTCTTTTTCTGCCTTCCAGTTAGGTTAGACTTAACTTTTGGTATACAGAGAGTGTCTTATCCAGTGTGTATTTGCTTTTGCAACAGCAGTGTGAAAAACACTGAGGAACAAGTGGGCCTGGGGAAAAACCTCAAAATTAAGGAAATAAAAGAGCACTCAGCCCTGAATGGATACAAAGTTTCTACACCCTGACATTTCTCTAAAGTTTAGTTTTCAAATAGCTGGTTTACTGCTAAGAAAAATACCTGATGAGCCCCAGATTTTGTGAAAAGAGACTATGATGTGCACAAAGGGGATCCAGACACACGACTATGTTGCTCAGTGTTCACCCTTGAGGTCTGAATTATCACAAGGAATCTTACTGAAATGACAGCTTCATTTCCATGCCATGCACAGTATATATTACACTTTGTGTAAATTGCTGTAAGGGCGCAAAACACTTTTCTTGGATCCTGAAGGCATGAAGGAGCTTTGATATTTGCTCTTTGATACTGTCGACTGTGAGAGATCTTCACATGTAGTAAAGGCAAAATATCAATGCTGAATGCTGGCATATTCTGATCTGGGAAGAAAGTCTTGCCCTGAGAGCATTTTAAAACACCAAATTTTAACTGTTTCATTGAGTTTTGTCAAGAGTTTTGATGTCTTGGCAATGCAGGAGCACCACCAGTGATCTGGAGGAGACCCGTGCTAAGCAGCAGGGTATGTGGACAGCCTATCTTGAATGGGATGATCCATGAGTGCTGAGCCTGCAGGGATCACCCTCTGAAAAAGGTGTATAATGTAGGTGTAATTGGTGTGGTTCTCCTGGTTTGGATGACTCCCAGTTTACACTCTGAAACCAGAAGCAAGGCTGGGGGACTTGCCGCAGGTCATTTCCAGTTACGTTTCCCAGTATGGCCAGTTGGCTGCTGAGAGACCCTGCAGAGTCCTACTGAGTTTGCAAAGCTGCAAAATGGAAGAGGATTTCCACTGAATACAGACCATTTCAGAGCTGGGGCCAAGCTTATCCACAGGATGTGTGCAAAGGCGGCTACCACAGAAGAGAGTATATTACAAAAGCTCATGAATCTTATGAAATACAACTGGCCCTGATTGTCTTTCATGCTAGCTTGAGTTCCACACAGCCCAGGACACCCTGTTTCTCAGAAATGAGGACAGCAGTCCAGGAACAGAAGCCAGCCCTGAGTCTACTGCCAGTAGAAAATGAAGAAAAATGTGAGCAAAGCGGTGTATCAGTGACCACAACTTGATTTCTCTACATATAATAGAATTAGCCATTCTGATGAATTTTTGTGGGGGGAAAAAAAAAACCACCCAAAATATCATCACTTTCACTGTTAAGACAATGTGGCTCTAGGAGTATTTTAAGTGACATCCACAGGCAGTGTTTTGTAAATAACCAAGACTGATTATTGAAAAAGAAAAGAAATCAGTAATCCACTTTGTTGCCTCTTCTGCCCCATAATTGCCTTTGCTGTAAGTATGTTAGTCATGATCTCTGTTCTGACTAAATATAAACTATAATATATTGAAGACTTGCAGGAAGGTAGGAAGTTCTGTATTTAATTCCTTCACCTGATCTTTTAAAACTTTCTGTAATTTTTCTCAGTAACAAGAACTGTTGTTTATGCTGTTGTTTGAAACTGTGATGGAGGCCCATTCCCTGAAGCCTTAAATACAGCCAGAAGGCTGCAAGAAATTGGATTTCATCTACTCCTGTTTTCAAAATATCATGAGCGAGAGGAGCTTTGCAAGTAGCAGGCTGGCTGTGCATCTTTTGATCATTTAGAGTGAGTTTTAATTTAAACTGGCACTTGTAGTTGGTAGGATCACGTTGATAAAAAATAAATCGCTTCAGGTATTTTTGTGGTTTCTCATTTTTCTGAAGCCTGGCTTATTTAGCAGAAGGCTTAGAATGAGCAAAGTAATCTCATTTAATGTGGTTACATGCTACAGCACAGTTACCTCTGTGCCATGGTATGGAGCATGTAGCACGGGGCTGCAAGCTGGGGGCATCTCTGAGAGATTGGTGGGGCTAGTAAAGCAGCAGACAACCTTGGCTGCAGAGGGGACCTGTCTCCTGCAAAACTAAGGTAGCAACCTTTCCTTTTTCTTACACCATTTTGGACAGTTCAGCAGGCTACTGCATGCCCTGAGGACTTGGTCTGCGGTGTGCAGCCTGGCTCAGTTCTGCTTCTCGTGAGGCTGAGACCTGGGTGCACATCCTCACCTCAGTGCATTTTTCAGCATGCCAGGGAATATAGTGCATTTCCAGAGGTGTCCTGGTTGGTATGGCTGTGGGGCACCCCAGGATGAACCAACACCTAGCAATCTCTGAGCGTGCTCAGGGATTTAAGACTACCAAAGCTACAAGCAACTGAAAGATAACATATTAGAAAGCTCAATAACAGCCAGCACAGCCAGACCCAGGGATAACCATATCAGTGCATTATTAATAACAGGAGATATTGTATGTTCTGCATGCACATGCATTCATACTTCTCACAAATAGATCTGCCTGTGTGAGGTCCAGCTGCTGTGAACTGAGATCACCCATGTCTCCGGAGGTTTGTCTTTGTTTGTAAGACAAGTAGTAAATTATTTAAAATAGTAGTATTTACTAAGCTGACATTTCGTAGTATAAGACAAAGTGTTATCAGATATGTTGTGCTTTCAGTTTTGAATGGCTTTGCTTACATCAGTGTTTAAACTGGCAATGTGCACACAAATGCAAGGTCAAAGTTTAAGCTGAAATATTTTGTGCCATCTCTTCAAGTGGACACTAGAAACTTAAAAAAAAACACTCTATTCAGTTACCCTTTGGGTATTCTAGTGTTTGAAGTTACACCTGAGATAAGCCTGCTAAAATAGGTCAGAAGAAGAAAAAACCTTCCTTTTTTTTACCTCTGGGTGTGGAATGAGGTTGTTTTGGTTCTGCTGCGCTCTCAGGGAAGCTCTTTCCCCTGTTTTTCTTGGTTGCTCACAAAGCAAAAGGGGAAAGGGGAAAAAAAGATACATAAATCATGACAGAAGTACAAAAATACTTGGGAATGTAGAACCATAGTGTGCTCCAACTATATTTCAGTGTTGCTTTAAAACACCACCAGCATGTTTTGGTTTGCACTCTGTTTTTGAAGGACAGCTTTGTCAATTTGAGACTTCTTGGCTCCATTTGAATCAATGGCAGAACAATAATCAGTTTCAGCAAAAAAAAATATTATTTCCACTGGGAACAAATTCTTCTTACTTGAGGCTTAACCTGCACATTTCCTCCAGCTCCAAGTTCCTCAGACCCGATGGCTGACTAACAGAGTATAACTTTGAACTCATTTAAAATGCAATTGCAGAACACACCAGAGAAAGTCATTTAGCAGTATATCGACAGAAGGGCAGCTTGTAAATCTAATAAGCTTCTTCCATTTCTAATTTCTAGGATCCCACTATTAACAATATTATATTGCCTTTGGCAATATCTGACACTCACATATGGCAGTGTACCAAATGGTCTATTAATATGACAGATGCATTTCAGAAAAGAGTAACTCTCTCATTCCCCTTGGATACATAGATGAATTGAAGAATGTCTGGAACAAAGCTCACTATTTACTCCTTTCCTGTTCTCATGCTGCTTATTAAACCACTATGATGTAAAACCAAGGTATAAAACAGCCTGCTACACCAAATGTAATTCAATAGCCTCACTTCAAAGATAAGTATGTTGTTAACTTTCCATTGGAATTAACCTGTCCCAGGCAGCTCTTTGTAATTATAGAATGGTATTGCGGAACCTTCTGACCCATCACATGTGGTTGGCGAATGCCAGTGATTTTCACTTCATAATGCAATCATCTCAGACTGTAGAAAGACAGCACTAAAGAAATGCAGGTCTAATCAGGTAACAAAGCATGTCTGATACCAGTCTTGAAGCAAGGAAATCTGGCATTTCAAGTGTGCCTTGGAGAGGGGTCTCTGGGGAATTCACATCCTCTGATTTGAATCTTTTCTAAGCCCCTAATCACACTATCTTGAAATAAATCTTACCTGAAGCAGATGCATCCTCCAATATACCTATATAAACCTTTTGTTCCAACACACACAAAGAACACTTTGAGTTAAATACTCTTCTAGATGGCTCTTACAAGCTGTCAGCATTAAGTTTCATAACAAACAGATGTTCATATTTTATAAGCCTCCTCCATAAAAGACTTCCAGTATTCTCTATTTCAACAGAGGCACAATGGAAAATTATAAGGGTCTAGAAACAGTACTCCTGTGGGATCCTGAAATGACTAAGTTTGGCTCCATTGAAACACATCTACAGCTGTGGGGATATTGATGGTGAACTGTGGGAAGAGGTGGATAGGCAAGATTAGATAAAGGCTAAAGGTTTAACATCCTGACGCTGGAGACATTTCCACTGGTAGTGGAAAGAGGCGGCTGCCCTGCTTTGGTGGAGGCACTGACATCAAAACTGACATCTGGGAGAGGTGGCTAGGGGCTGTTTCCTAATTCCACAGTAGGTAACAGAGCTATGAGTCAAATAGCAGCCACCTGAGTTCAGTGACAGCGTGCCATTTGTCTCTCAGCCATGATCACAGCCACATTTTGAGCATGGAGCCCCATGAGATGCTGGCTCTGGGTGAACACTCCCTGCTGGTGCTGGTCCTACCTGAAGCTGCAGATCTCTTGCAACCGCAGCTTCTGGGCTGCTAATCCTCTGGAGCCTGGCAGGTTGTGCTGCATGAGCAGGGAAAGGAGGGCAGAACCCTGAGAAAGGGCTGAGAAACCTCATTGTCTGAAGAAATGTATGTTCTTGTGCTGCTTTGCAGCTTGCCACCCTAACACCCCTCACCTAGTACTGAAAACAGCATTGGTGTCTCTGGTTGTCTCGTCTCTTTTTGAGACAAGACATTCAAGCCATAGAAGCAGCTAAAGGAGTCTCTTTCCACACTTCTTGTTCATTATTGCTAAGGGGCGAGGATGCAGCTGGCTTAAAAGCAATTTAGAGGTAGTCTTGTGCCATGCCGTCCTTCCAGACCCTGTGTTTCTGCTACCTCCGCTCTATGGGCACCTCTCTTTGTACAGCCAAGCTGCCAGCCAGATCAGGAACTCATCAAGATGAAACCAGTCTTTTTCAAAACAAACTCACAAGCCTTTTTTTCCTGCTGTCAGCTCATTGGTCTAGCTAAACAAAACAAGCAGGGTGCCAGGTGCAAGGGAAGGAATGGTAGGGCATAGCCAGAGCTGGAAAAGCATCATTTTTGGCAGTGATGCTGTCCTAAATTGGTCTAAAAGTAGTGGAAAAGAATGATTTGCCTAATCTGTGCTCTTTAAAAGTCCCCAAAATGTAAAGGGGTTTTCTTGAATTTACTTTGTCAGCATAATTAACCCTTTGGCAAAACAAACAAACAAACAACAACAACAACAAAACTGGAGTAGGTACCTTAGAAGAGATGATAAAATCTAGTCACATTGAAATCCATTGACATTCTGTTATTGAATTCAGGGGAACTAGGATTTCACCCTTGAAATGAGCCCTGGCTTGGTCAGTTTGGACTTGTTACTTCAGTCACATTGTGTTCTTACTGCTTCTTGACAGAAGGAATAAGCCTAACCCTTCCGAGTTTTTTGTTTTTCTGAAGCCTTGCAGAAAACCAATTTCAAATTTCCTTTGCACACACATTTGAGTGCTCTTACTTAATATTTACTTTGAGAAGGACCTTTTTCTAACAAAATGAATTGCATGAATATTTGTGGAAAGCAAAACCAGAGCAGATACAAACAGAACTAAAGTGGATTCATTAAAAAAATGTCAAGTATTTGTGGATAACTACTTCACAACATTCATCCAGTGTGGCTGGTAGAATGAAGCATTTTAGATTTCTGAGAGAAAAAAAGCATTCTTGCAACAGATATCTTCATGGACAAATAAGTTTGAATGACCCATTCTTCATCTGTAATTTCTTCTTGACTAGTTACAGATGGAACGAGTTGATGAGAAAGGGAAGGGAGATTCTCACTATCATGTTTTCATACAATCATGGAAATAAGAATTAAAATAAAAATCAAACAATCTCCTTCTGTCCCTTTTTCTGCTAGTTCATTATGACCTTCGAATGCATATTTTCCATTGGCTTTGTTCAGATTGGTGCTGCCAGTTTGTGATGAAACAGAGGAAAAAGAGCCATCTTTTGAAAATGTTCTGAACTTTCCGAAAGAAGTGGGACCTGGCAGCTTCCACAGCTCTCACGATCACCCAGAGTTGCCTTGGGAAGAGTGAAAGTATGAGCTGGAGTGAGATGGAGCACAGGGAAAAAGCAGAATGGCTGAAATATCAAAAAAAGTGTCTGTGCATATGTAGGCGTTTTGATTCTGAAATTTTAGTCTAGCTTTCTCCTTCTGAAAGTCATGAAATGAGCCCTTGCTGGGGCTGGCTTTGTGAGTTTTTCACTGGGTATGCCTCTGTCTCTGTAAAAGGAGAGGACAACTAGCTTAAATCAAATGACTAGTTCTGAGATGAGATGAGATGAGATGAGATGAGATGAATAATAGAATCACAGAATCAGAATGGCTTGAGTTGGAAGGGATCGTAAAGATCACCTAGTTCCAACCCCCTGCCACCCACTAGATCAGGTTGCTCAGGGCCCCATCCAACCTGATCTTGAACACTTCCAGGGATGGGGCATCCACAACTTCCTTGGCAACCTGTTCCAGTGCCTCACCACCCTCATTTTCCTCCTAAGAATCCCTCTTTTCATGAAGTCATGACATTTTCCTTTCTCTTTAAGAGGGGCATTACAGTAAAGGAATACTCGTTTCAACACAAATCTTACAACAGGTTTGGATCCCACAGTTCTCAAGGGGAGTCAGGTCATACAAAACCTCATCTGTGAGCCAGGAAGCTGAACCAGTATCTATTTGGGTCAGTTCAAGTTCAGATTCAGCTGTGGATGGAGTTGTTCCAGTTTGGTTCTTGTTAAACCCAACAAAACTTTCAGAAAGCAGTTTAGGTTCAATATAAGAAAAAAGTCCTGAATGATTTGGACCAAATTCAGTTCAACATTCTGTGTTAACAGAATCTGGAAGGAAGCTGATCTCCAGCTGGGACCATAAACGCATACTGAAATAAAGAGATTTATTTCTTTCATTTATCATTTCGTTCATTCAGAAAAGAATGGGAGCTACACTTGTCCTTGCATGATTTTACTGGCGCTTGTTCTTTGTATAATGTATGCCTGACATTCTGACAGAGATCTGTTCCAGAAAATAACCCATGACTGTTATGGATGTGAATTACATTCCTTTTAAATAACGAGAAGAGACTGGAGAAAATCTGAACTACTTTAAGAGATGACCAAGAAAGACTTTCCAACGGAATGGATTTTATTCTCCTAATAAGGAAAAGTCATGTTGTGCAATAACTGTATCATCTTATCCCCTCAGTAAAGTCTATAAAGAATAGTCTGACACAGTTTTTCTTACTGCTTATATATTATGCTGATGTACGTCAGTAGATATTAATTTAGTAAGTTTCTACTTTTGTGCAAAAATGGATTGGTATGAATAGAGCAAAAACCATCTTGATGTTTTTAGGACTGATTTGCCCTCAGTCAGGCTTTGTTGTAGTGATCAGATGCAGTATTCAGATTAAAACAAGAAGAGAGAGCCAGAACAAAGTTTCCAGCTGTTATTAATGAAGCATTTCTGCTTAATCTCCATGGAAGGCACAAAATCAACATTGTCATGGTTCTTCTTTGAAAATCCTTGGCCCAGCAAACTCCAGAACATGTTTGTAGAACTGCAAGTAGAGGAGAAGTTAAACAGGAGGGAAATGTGGAGAGCAAGATGAACATGCCGCCTAGATATGGCATTCCTGCAGTGTCTCCCTGCATGGCCACCTCCGTCTGTAGCTATGTGCTTTACTCACAGATAACCAGCTGAGGTCTTCAAAATTACCACTCTTCTTTTGCCTACCTTAACTCCTTCTCCTCCTAGCAAATAACCAGATCCATCATCATTCCCAAGTGACAACCTTTTCCCACATTCACAGACACAGAGACAGAGTGAGCTTGAAATGCGTTTGCCTTAAAGAGTGCTGCAGCAGACCAAAAAAAAAAAAAGACTTTGCAAGTGAAAAGAAATAAATCTTGCTGAAAGCAGCCAAATTGGGAATATGCTGAGCAAGAAGGACTTTCTATTTAAATAGTTTTTATTTACCTAATAAGGAAAAGTCAACTGGATGCCAAAAATAGCATATACCTGTGACGTGAATGAGCCACTGTTCTCTTCTTCCTGAGAATTCGCTGGACTCTGCCTGCTTTGCAGGGCTTTATAATGCCAGGTAACACTATAGCCTAACATTTTGCACGTCACGTCTTTACAAGAAAAGGGACTTGGAGTTCCTGCTAGTGCATCTGTCTACCAAATAAAAAAAAACATCAGGGGAAAAATCTTTCTCCTGACTTCCACTAGTAGGCCTTCAGTAATTTCAACAAGTTTGTGCCAAGTGAGTGGAGTCCAAAATCCTGCTCCTAAGCTTTCCACACCTACACCAGTAAAATTAATTGTACTGCTTGCCTGGATCTAACCTTAGCAATTAATGTATTAAAACCTATGTGTCATCTGAGTTGGTAGTAAGCTGTGGTTATCAAAAGCAGTTTCAAGCACAAAGCAATGAAAGAATTATCACGTGGACACTGAAATGCAGCTGTACAAGTTGTCATCTAAATTATGTCAAGCATGTAACTGTGAATAAACTGGGTCATGAAATAATCCCATGGAACTGTGTCCCCTCATCTTCTCAGGAAAGAAACTGCTTCCAAATTTCTCATTAACTGAACTCACCTTAGAAATGATAATGGGTTTGAAATCCTACAAGGTATCCATATACATGCTTATAGGCTGTATCCCCTTGGTAAATTTATTGCCAGGGCAATAATAAATTGGAGGGCTTCCCTTCTCCAGAGAATATATGCTCTCTCTAAACCTTTGTGAACAATGGATCTAAAAATCAGTGCCAGCCGGAATTAAATTATTTTGATGGGAATGATATCATGGCGAAACCTCTATCTTTAACATCAAAGGCTTTTTCTATGGGTTACTATGGCAGGATGTGGTAAAAATTTTGATTCACTGCTTGATTTAATGGTATTTGAATCTTCTCAGATATGGAAATAAATGCTCTTGATAGCTATTTATGACCTTTCTAATACTGGCAGTGCACTTAAATTCATTATTGATTCTGTAATCATATAGTCGTCACTAACTAACAGCATCAGTAACATGCTCATCTTTAAAGAATAGCTGGAAGGCGATGCTCTCAGAAGTGCATCTACTACTCCATTTATAAGATTCATTACAGTATCTGGAGGACAAAGCTCTGGATGAAATGGTGTTTAACAGGTTTTCATCAGCACAATTAAGTGCTATGAGCAGGTTTTTTTTCTTCAGTAAGAAACTACCCTAACTTAAATTAAAGTCCTGATCAAGCAACTGGGGACATGTTTTTTGTGCTTCTCTTCCAGCTCCCATCACACACAAAGGACAGTCATGACCCAGAATTTGTCTTGTGGCGGTGGACCAGAAAAGACATTAGGCTGAGACCCATCTGTATCACTGTAAGTTGAAAAATATCTGAACACTAATAATATAACAGTGCTCTCATTGTTGTCTGTGAGCCTTTAGATTTAAAACCAGACTACAACATGCCAATCTCTTACACCAGGATACTTCTTCGTTTCTTGCCAAATATCTCTGTAAAGCAACAGTGAAATAGAACCACCTTTGCTCAGAAAAACGTGGGCAAATGGATGACATTCATACAGTGCCTCCAGGCATCCACAGTACTTAAAATATAAGCAACTGTTTTAAGTAGGAAGATCCAGATCTCCAGGCAGTCAATGGCACTGTTTCCAAAGGGATATTTTAAAAAATTGTTGTGTTTTTTTCATTAAATTTTATGAAAGTATTTTAAAAAATGGAAATATTAAACTTTCCTGTGTGCTACTTTTAACAGAATCTGGCAGAAATGGGCAATTCATGTAAATGTACAATTTGTGCTTCTGTAAATGATGACAACAACTTTATTGTGAGGCCAAGACTTCATTTGAGACCCAAAGGAAGGCTCCGTATGTGAGCACCTGAGCTAAAAAGAGTAGACTTGTACCTGGGGAATTCATAGAACAAGGGACTTCTATAGAGAGATCTGAAAAAAAGATATTGCAGATTACCCCAGGAAAGAAGCTTTTAGCCTAGGGGGCAGCGTGTAAAAAATGTGTAAGCAAAAATTAAAAGACAAAAAATGAAAAGAGTAGACAGCTAAAGCTCAAGAGTAGATGGAGCAGGGAGCTATACAAAGTGATTAAGGTGAACTTGCAAAGAGGGACAAGAAACATTGTACATAGAGTACGGTAGGGATAGTGACCCTTCCTACGCTACAAGACGCAGCCAAAATCTCCACAGATTTGACAACCACAAGACATCTATGGCACACCTCAGAGAGCTGAGAGATGTGAATGCCCTTGGAGAGGTTCCCAGCAGATGGCAGTGGATCTTCTGGATGTGGCACACTGGGCTTCACTGCTTGCTTTCACAGCTGGGAATTAGGATTATTCAAGAGCACAGAGTTTGCACAGTCCGTGGCCTTTCACTTTGGCCTCGTATAAACTGCTCATAAATGGCTTTTGAGTAACACTATACACCATTGATTCTGTGCCCATGAATTATACAACCATGATTAAATGAACCTCCTCTACTCATCTCTTCTACTCACAGTCTAGCTGTGACTTCCATAGAGACAATGATAATGTCTCAAAAGTACCTAGCTAGCACAAGGAAAGAGAAAAAAGATCACAAACATCTGTAAATATTTGGGACATAAAATGTGTACATAGATATATGGGGTGCATCAAGAACACCATTGCTAGTCAGCCGAGGGAAGAGACTATGACATCAAATCTGTTGTGTCAGCAGCTTGAAGGTAACTATTAGAATCAGATTGTAACTGTCTTGGCACTTCAGATTAGCGTGTCATTAAATAATTATCAGCCCAGACAAACTATACTAATTGCTTTGTGTTATTGGGACTCCAGAGCAGTGACGGTAGAGAAGAGGATGAGAAAGCAAGAGCATTGCAAACATTGTTTTTTTAATAATAACTCAGGGATCTGCTGTCTTCCTGAAAAGTAGGGATGTACAGTCAGTCACATTTCCTCTTTGATACACTCTGCTCTTCTGCCTTTATGCTAAAAAATTCCAAAGGTGCAAAAGCAGGGATGGTTGGAAGGGAACATCACTACACGTTTACATGAGAGACCAGAAATTATAGAGCAAGTTTGAGTGTTGTTTTCATTTCAAGAGTATGATACTCTTTACTATATCTCTCAGTCTTTTGAAGGAAATTGGTTCAAAAAGAGAATGTATTTCTCAAGGACTTGCTTAAGAAAGTGTTTTACTCAGCAACAACAAAAGACATTGCAGTTATTTTAATAGACAGTGTATGTTGCAACGCTGAACTTCTCAACACCTTCATAATAAGGTAGCTAAAAGACAAAACATTCCTAGGAGATAGAGCAGCTATACATGTTAATCACTCTTATGAACTCTTTGACCACCTGGAAAATGCATCTCCCACCTCTTCTTCTGAGGTTATTGCAGCCCTGCAGGTAGGTGCACTCTGTCCCACAACCACTACTTGCCCTTTAAGGTTCACAATGAGAACATGATTTGAAATAGTCATAATCTAAACCACTTGATTTTACTTGCTATTTGCACAGAGGTAAGATTTAGGAGCCCAGCAGTGCTAGATGTTTTTGTGACACCCCCCTTGCTCTCCATTGAAAGTTAGTTTCTGGGCTGTGAGGTGTAATAGCTAAGAGTAGACTAAGGGAGAAAGCGAAAATAACACATGAAGAAGACATGGGAAACCTGAGTTAGGAGGGAGAAAGCACAGAGTAGTATATCAAAACCAGGGTCACAGCGCAGTGGCTGCCCCCTGTTTGTATGTCAGAGGACTCTCATATCCGGTTGTCCCCGTGACCTCTTTTCCCTTCAGGAGCTAAAAACCCCAAACTGTCAAAAACTACACCAAGAAATGCCACAAAAAATCTTGTTCCTGGATATAAAAACTGTCTCTTGTACCATGAGGGCTGTGTCTACATCCTTTCACCTCAGACTTGAGCCACTAGTCTGAACACATTCATCTTTCATGGGAGAAGGGCTTTTCCTTTTTATGGGTACCCTGCTTCTGTGTTCAAAAGGTAAAGCAGAAAACAAATAAGCAGAACCTGTTAAAAGTCAAACTAAGTACGTACAATCACTTCAGCTTTCTGAAATTCAAATCACTGGTTCTGCTGGTTAAAATAGCTCCAGCAAATTTGAAAGCAAAAGCTAATTTTCAGCATTGCAAAAAGGCACAAAAATGTGTGAAATCTGCAGGCATCTGAAGAAATTAATACAGACTTCCACAAACCACTGAAAATGACCTTACCAAGCATTTAGTAGGAAGCCTGGGAATGGAATCTGGGGCAGGACCAGGGCTCAGGCTGGGACCACTGTTGTCCCCATGCCGTGGAGGTGGCCAGCCCCCCTGCTTTTTCAGCCCATCCAAAGGTGGTGGAGGACACATCAGAAAGCTGAGAAAGAAAGATCCTAGTTCTACTGCCAATTTTGATTGTAATTCTTTTTGTTGTTTAATGTATGTTGATATCCCATCTAAATCATTTCCAAGACAAACAAGCAAACAAAAAGGAATAGGACAGTACAGCTCTGCTCCAATTTCATCCGGCTGTCTCTAGACTACTTCTGTCCCTATTGCTGTGGAGCTGGGCTGGGGTTTCTCTTTGTCTGTTGTTAAGTCCCGAGCTGGCTCGATGGGCTCTAACCTCAGTCATTAATATCAATTACTGTAAGGACAGCTGCCTTGTTCTCCTTGTCAGAACTTCAGCATGGAGGGTAATAGACGGCCTCGGGCTGGCCTCCTGCCAAGAGGGCTCCATTGTGTTCATCTGTGATACACGAGGAAGAAAATAATGGGGTTAAATGAATTTGATTAGACCGAACTCAGCCTAGCATAGCATTTAGGCTCTAATTTTACTTTCTACAGTATGATTTTACATCCCTGAAATCAGCACAGATTTAGCCATTGATTTAAGGCTTATTTAGAAGGTCAGTGACTCCTTTTAGGCTTTATAACCACCACCTCGACTCTCTCAGAGCTGGGCATTTTGAGTTCATTTAGATTATATATAGTTTTTCTTTATTAACAAATACCAAATAAGTTTTGAAAGAAAAAATGGAGATCCACTATTTCCAGACAATGACGGTTTTTGCAGCTTGGCAAAACAGTGAGTATTTAATACAGAAATTGTCAGAAACTGTTTCTCCTGACACACATCTCTTGCTTTCTTTCCTTCCTTTTTTTTTCTTTTTCATCCACAGTGTAGTATCTTCTGCCAATTCTGCACTTGTACCAGTCACAGAAGCCCCACATGCCAGCATAGCAAAAGCCTACAAAAGACCCGAATAAGAAATAGTGGAGAATGTGTTACACAGCTCTTCATCACGTATAAGAGAGCCACAGTGTGCATCAAAGAAGAAAATTTTGCTGGGAAAGAGAAAAAAATGTGACAGCTTAATATATGTACTGCTAAAGTTAACGGGAATGATCCAAATAGCTTTAATCAATGTGGTATGGGGCTCCAGCCTTTTATTACAGAGATTTTAGGTTCTAAAAGCTGTATCTTAGCTTGGTGTCAGTTGGCATAACTCCATCTGGAGCACCACCAGTCTACCCTTTTGAATGTCTAGCCCATGGGAGGTGCTAGCTTTATTTCAACATTGAATGAGCTGATTAAAGAAGAAAACCACTGTATAAAATCTCAAAGAAACCATGAGGTTAAATCTGGCACTGCTGCAAATGCAGAAACCCCATAACAGCATTGTAAAAAGAGCTATTCATGTTCAAATGCAATGGCAGAAGAAAGAGGTTGTGGCATAGTAAATAAAAACTATTTTGAGCATTTACAGAATCCAAATGAGGCCAACCTAGAGAAGTTTACATTTTCAGTTGAACGACTGCTTTTTTTTTTCAATTTACATAATTACTGTAACAAAATGTATATAATTCCACAATGACAGACATGACTGCTTTGACATAATATTAATGCTATTATCTATGTTATATTAATGCTGGAAATCTGGAAAAAAAATATTTAACATGGAATTTTTATACCATTAGATGTGAAGAAGACTCTATGGACTATCTTACTGGAAAGACCAACAGTGAAGATGCTGAGATACAACAGTGATGAGGTCAATATCAATACACTACTAAATTAAATAACAAATGAGGCCATTAGACCAGGAGCTCCACAGACAAGACGTGCTCCATGGAGAATGACCCCATAAATCTTCATTCAGGTGGGCAACCATGTTAAGCCCTGTAATTCAGCTGTGCTTACATACGTGTTTACACTACTGTCTCAAATAAGGCACAACTCGTGGTAGCAAAGGGAAGCATGCATACATGCATTTGTAGGTTTCAGCTCTCAGCTGTGAACTTCATGTGTCAAGGACGGATTTTTATTGTGTGTGCAAAGTCAACCTGCTGCAATGTGCTTCATCAAATCCTTATCAGAAGTTTTAGGGCAAGCATAAATAAATGACCAGCCATTGCTTTCCTACCTGTTAGGACATGTAAAGCTGTGTATTCACAGCAACACTGAGCTAGTTCAATTCCTAAGCATATTTCACAGGCTGCAGAGAGAAAAGAAAAAGGAGAGAGATTTTCCCTGCCACTAAGAAATAATCAGAAATTGAGAGGTCTGACATGAATCTAAGGTTTCCTGACATCTTCCTTCCTGCTATCCAGACTGCTGGTGGAATAACAAATACTTTAGTATGCTAAACTACAGTAGTAGGTTTTTTATAACTTTCAGGAGGTTCTGTGGATGGATTTGTAACCATGTCAACTAGCTGAAGGACATTTAAGAGCAGATGTTTAAGCATAAATTTCTCTGTAATGTAAGACCTCGCCCAGCTGTAAAACCTATTCATGCTGAAAAACCACTGTGAGGTATCTGAGGATCTTTTGGAATTATAGTTACTATAAATTGAGTTCATTGGCTAGGTTTGAGTAAGGGCAACGGCACTTAGCCTTTTTATATACGATGGAATTTGTAATAAGAGAAGTTCTGCCATCTTCATTTTATCCTGTAAATGTAGAGGCACATGCATAAAAACAACTGACACTTTAAATATAGTGAAGCTGAAGGATGCAAGCCAGAGAGAAGATTTGTGACTGCCCCTATAGCTTCCTGTTCAAGTAGCATGGAGGAAGATAAAAGGTCAAAACAGAACTGAGAAAAGAATAAGTCATGAGGAGGGCCGTCTTTTCTGCCCGAGGAGTTGATTTACCCACCCAACGACAGGGACCGGCCCCAGGCTGTCTGTGTATTCTGTGGAGAAGCTTGAGGTAAAGAAAAAAACATGGAGCTGCAAACATGGCAAAGCCTCCTGGAAAGTAAACACCACACAGATAAAAACAGGTCCATTGAGTAATTCCAGGGGAAGAAAAAGACCAGTTATCTAAAGGAGAGCAAGTGCTGACTCAATTTATTGCTGTTTCTGGAAACAAAATGAAGGTTTCTCACTAAGCAGCTCATCAAATTGCAAAAAATCAGTGACATCAATCAATCAGGGTTTGCAGCAGGAGAGGGCTACATGGGAGTTTCCTGTGTATTCTGGGTCAGTCAGACCCTTTGAGCAAGTGACAGCCATGTTACCCTCTAGAGCCCCCTTGGAGATGTTCTCACCTCTGCCAGCTGCCCATGGCACCAAGCTGCTCTTGCCACCTCAGAGCACCTCCTGTGGGGCAGTGTGTTGGAAGGTCTCTGCTGGGACTCCCCTGTGTCCCCAGCGAAATGCGGACTCTGCGTTGCAGATGAGGTGCCACCAGTTCTGCAGCAGTGCCTGGGAGCAGAGTGAGCCAGGGAAACGTGCAGGTCCCGGTGGCTGCCCCCGTACCTAATCCCAGCTGGATTTCCATGTGGCAGGAGGTTACGGCAATGCGTACCTGGTGGTAAGGGCCTGGGAAAGTTGGGAAACGTAGCTGAAGGCAAGTTGAGGGTGCTGGGGAGTTGCCTATGTCACTGGCAGAGGTGAGAAGGAGCGGAGGGGAAGGACACCCAATGCTGCAGAGCTGGCTGCCCTCTACCATCGCCTTACAGCAGGCTGGGAGAGCCTCCAAGTGGGGTTCCCCCACATCCACCAGCCACACGCTGCAGCGGCACATAAAGCTCTTGGACTGACAGTTATACATCCTGGGGCATGTTCATTTAAAGGCTCAGCCTGTTTAGCGTGGCTTGCTATAAAAATGATTTTGCCCTTACATCTTAGTGTGGAGTTCCTTCTCATTGCAGAGAGAAGTCTTCAGCCTGCCTTTGCTGGTGCAGTGCAGCTGTGCTGGGTGCTTTGCATCCCGGTAATGGGAGTGAATCGGTGGGGTTGGAAAGCATGGGCCCCGGGGAGGCTTGCCAGGAGGGACTAGAGGGAATCTGCTCAGCAAGGAGCTTTACACCAAGTTTTACAGCCTCATCCTCCACGCTCCACCAACCTGGTGCTGGAGAGCTGCAAGCAGGCGCTGGCACACACGAGCACCTTACCTGTCTGCTGGTGCTGCCTCACTGGGAAAGCTTTTCAGCAGAAACAACCTGCAGTCCTGCCTTGGGTTTTTGGAAGCTGTTCAACATTATTTCCACATTGCCAGGAAAACACATGGCCCAAACTTAGGAGCTTAATAATCACTTTAGCCCTCAACAGCAACTGATAGTGGCTTATCTTCTCAGGCTTGTCTACATAGCCTACTAAACGATAATCCTAATTACAGCCCTAATTATGTTTCTACCCAGTATATTTGTAGATAACCTTAACTCTTGATCTGTTTAGTCTAGTTTTCCAGGTGGCAACAGATTTAAAAACAGGTTTTTAAACAAGATATGACTATTACATTTCTAATAATAGGAGAATGTGATCTCAACATTGCCTGTTATTTACTGACACGTGGTACAGTCAGCTGACTATGGTGGTTGTGAACACAAGCTCATAGATACAAGTTCACTTTTTATTTAGTGTGTGCCCGTGTCACCTGATTTAGCTCTTTACACAGTGAATTGGAAACATAGAATATTTCAGATACTTCCAGTTCTCCCTGCTTATTTGGAGTGGGCATCTTTTGTGCCAGGCATTGTTTTGAAACTTGCCTCTCAAGGAAACTCTTGCCTTTCCTGGGAAACAGATCCCTTTTTCATCCCAACATTCTTATCTCTTACAGGAGTATCTGAGGCAGAGCCATGCTGTCACGGGTTCAGCCCGCGTGCTTCCGAGGTTCCATGGAGCACAGTGTTTGTGTCCAAGGTCACAAAGAGAGCCATAAAAATGATTTGAGATCTGGAGAAAATGCCTTAGAGGCGAAGTCTTAAAGGGTTAGGTCTAATTATCCAAACCAAGGCTTAGATGTGACCCGGTTATAGGAGAAGTACCATAACAGGTATCACTGCCTCTTGGGAAGGCAAGGTGAAGCATGAAAAAGATTTCAGTCTAGTTGAGAACTCAGGCCGATGTCTGGATGCAGAAATCAGAGGCCTTCACATCAGAAATAAAGCCAAGATTTCAAATCAGAAATATGGTTATTCAGTGGAACCAGCTACAGAAAGAAGTGATGGAGTTGCCATGGAAAGAAGTGATGGGCTTGTCATGTCTGGATACCATTCTGAAAAATAAGCTTTCAACCAGACCTAAGTTATTAAACTCAAGGGTGATGGGGTGCAACACTGTGGGACTTGAGTTTCCGCTGGTTTTAAACTTTCTGAATCTGTTAACTAGGTCCATCATGCTCGTACAGTACTATTGAAGACTGAATAGGCTTCCATGTCATCAGTACTAGAGGGAATGTGTCCTTGAAGCTGGTGCATCACTTCTCTGTATGATCAAGAGTAGCATAACAGTAATTATTGATAGTATTTTTCTTTTTTAAAAGGCACAGCATAAATTACTGTACTACTATTTTTTTTTTTTTCCATTTCCTACCACAAAACATTACAATGTTGTACGAAACTGATGAGCTCAGACTGGCTCCCTGAATGGGCAATAATGAATTTAGTTTCTGCTGCTTTCCTGGGCCTAAACACTCTTTCAAGCCCTCCCATTTCCCTATGCAGCACTAATAAATTGCTCCAAGGTCTGTTCCAGCCACACTGTGTTACTGGGATCAGTATCAATCTCCTTTAAGGGTGTCAAGTGCAGAGCTGCACTAGGGACTACCTTTGCTCTGCCCTTTGTGCTGAGATGGGTTTTGAACTTAGGTTGTCTTAGATTATTGGCAATGATGTCACTTACATATGTGTCACTTGAACATGGAAAAATACTGCTGTATTTATTCTACTTCAGATTCAATTCATAAAGCACATTACATTACACTCTTAAACAGAAGGGAATTACATTCCACGTGAGGTTTGTTATCTGGCCCCAGCCTGATGTTTGGCTCATTAAAAGGCTCTCCAGGAGGAAAACTTTAGGAACCCTGGTCTAACATCTTTTAGCCTGAACCATGTGAGCACCAGTCGAAATACTGGAGGAAGTGCTTTAGCTAGCTCCTCTGGGTCTGTGCCTCAGGGGACTTGTAGCCTTTCGAACTTGTTGAAACACCAGTGACTCAACCAGGATAATGAAGATTCTCATTTGCTTGCGCTTAATTCCTCCCAACCTACTGACTTACTATGGGTTATGTTGAGTTCAGGAAGTAGTATTTGTCAAGGCATTTGAAGTTTTCCTGACAAACACAGAGGGCTCACTTAATCACCATTTGCCATCATCATAGGCATCCTATTACTATTACTACATACTAGTGCTCAAAGCCATGGAAAACTTTGTGGCTGTGGTAAAAGTTTTCCATACACAGAAACTGATTAGTAGATCAAATAAAAGATTTGTGCAGCTGAGCAATGAGGGTGCCACGATGTCCAGCTTTAAGGCCTCAGGTTCAAAGTGTAATCCATAACCTGGTGTGAGATGTGTAGACCCTACGCAGTACTTGGGAGAATTGGTCAAACCTTCAAAGGGATCCAAAATAGCCAAACGTTAAGCAGAGGGCTGTTTGAAGTTGATAAACACTAGCCCAGAGATAGATGATAATGAAAGACCAATGGCAAGGATTCCTCCTTGAATTATTTTTCATTGACTAGAACAGGTGAATGATCTTGGACCAAGGATTCCTTCCTCCAGAATCAGTGCCAGACCCACTGCCCCTTCCTGTGTTTTCTTTCTTCATTTTGATTTTTGTTTCACATTTTACATCACTCCTGGGGGAGTGGAGGGGAGTGCAGCTTCTCAGGAGTGGATTTAGCTGATCTTCTGCTCAGGAGAGGCATGACCTGCATCAGTGCAGGATGGCGCTGGGCTCTGCTCCCCAGCTGCCTGCAGGCATGCACTGACTGACAGCTTCCTCACTTACAAGATGCATGTCCAAATTACATGAGACTGAGGGTCACCAGGCACATACCATGGCAACAGAGGGACAGGCAAGCTCCAAAACTAATTGCAGGTGGGTGAGAACAGTGATGCCTGGGAGTCGCAGGTGCTCTTGTGGGAATAAAACCAGCTCCTCATTTTCTGGGTCTCTTCCACCTATAGCTAAACACCTGGATTTCACATCAGCCTCTGCACCATCTCAGTCTAGCTGTTGATCAAGTAGTATCACCTCAACAATAGCAGCTTTTCTTAAATCCTTCAAGAGCCCTTCAGTCTGTGACCTGAAAGCCAGAAGCTAGCCTTTTTCCCTTCCAGACAAAAGAGTGGAAACCTCCTGCTGATAGCAGGGTAAACAACACCAGCACAACATCAGCCTTTATCTGAAGACCTGGAGGTCTCTGCCATTGCCAATCCTATTGCACTGATCTTAGCAACACAAAATAGATGTGCACTCATTAGATGGGTTCCTCAAGGAGCCTAACCAAGAGAATTCCTACTGTCTGCCCCTTGCCTGAGCTTAGACACCAAGTGCTCCAGATGTGATCTTACAAAAGCCAAGCAGAGGGGAAGAGTCTTTTTCCTGGACCTACCTGGCTCTGTTCTTGCTAGCGCAGCCCAGGATGTTGTTGACTTTTGCTGCAAGGGCATGTTGCCTTTTTTGCCCATCAGATCCTGCAAAGCTATTTCCCAGACAAGCAGCCCCCAGACTGCCCTGTTTCCATCCCAGATGCAAGACTTGCTCTTATGGATCTTTGTGAGGTTCCTGTCAGCCTGTTTCTCCAGCCTGTTCAGGTTCCTCCGAATGGCAGCCCAGCCATTGGATGTATTGAATGCCTCCCCCCCCAATTGGGTATCATTCACAAACTTGCTGAGAGCGCAGTCTGTCCCATCACCCAGGTTGTTAATAAAGACATGAAGAAACAGTATTGGCCCCAGTACTGATCCTTAAGGGACCCCAGTAGGTACTGGGTGTGAGCTGGCCTTTGGGCCACTGACCACAACATCTCAAAACTGAGCAGCTCCTGCAGAAGTGAAAGTTTTTGTGTTTGGAAAGTTTTATCACCCAGAATAGAGGAAGCTGCACCCCTCAAGGGGTGCAAAAGATGAGCTGGGCCAACCTTCTCTCCAAGCTCATGCTACACTCCAGGGCCATATAAATATATATATTTTAATGGAGCTGGAAGGGACAAGTTCTTAGCTTGCATCAATCAGAACAGCTTGCTGGGGAGATCCTGAAGAGGTACAGATAACCCTGATTCTTCCACTCCTCCCAGCAGAGGGATTATCCCAGTAAACTCCATTACCTTAGGCTGATCTGGACAGGATAAGCCCCAGTGAAATTCAGTTTTAAAACCTCTACTGTCTTTTTAGGAGAGAAAAAAAAATATGCACGCTCTTTTAAAGATGACTTTCACCGTAGAGTTGTATTATCTGTTTCACTGCCTTTGGTTTTGTTTCCGATGTTTGGTATCTCCATTAACATGTTAGGTGCAGGTCTGACAGACAGCTGTTATTCTTGGTCTTGTTGACACATTTCACTGTACTAAAATGACAGTCACAGCTGTGACTCATTACAAGAAAATGGCCTAAATATAAAATTAAGGCTGGGTCACAAAAGCCACAAGAGTTAAAAAGAGGCTGAGATTAACAGCATGACTGGGAACAGGTCTAGGCTTGGTGAACCAGATGAGAGAGACTGCTGTTGCTTTCCCCGTCTTCCAAATAAGTATAGAGCGAGACTTTCCGAGAAACGGCTTCCCTTCAAGGAGCGAGTCTGTCAGCCCTCACCAAGCGCCTTCAAGCACCTGCGGATTGAGTCCCTGGATGTGCTCATGCACACAGCACAGAAACAGACTGAATTATGGCAGAAAGGTAACAAAGTGACTATGTGCACCCACAAATTTGATCTCTTTTTATGGGAAGTTAGTCACACTTTACAGTAGAGTGCATTCATTAATAGGTTAAGAAATGATTCTTACACCTTTTAATAAATGACTAATTTTGTAGAGTCCAACAGTTTCTGAATCACTTGTCAGAAGAACTTGCAACCAGCTTTAACAATTTCTATCTGTTTTGGTAAAACTGCTTTAAAAAGTCATAATGTTCAAGTCTGCAACTGTGTTCATAAGCCATATTATAGTCCTGCCTAAAAAAGAGGCTAAAAAATTTGGCAACAAGTGGTTTAATGCCCAGGTCTCAGCATCATGAGTGCTTGACTGCTATGTGTGTCCATGCTAATGACTCACTGAAAAGTGCTGAGGAATCATTTCATTCTCTCTGCCCCCATGCCACCATATCAGCAATCTGAGGATCCATTACAAGGTGTGTGTGTAATACCTTGATTAAATAAAGCCTCAAATTTGAGGCTGTGGGCAAAATTCCTGTTCTTTGTGAGGACAATGCAGAGGTATTTTATACTGTGGAACTACTAGTTTTGCCTTTTTCAGCTATAACTCAAAACTAGATAGAAAAGCAGATCTTCTATTCACCACACACCACAGAAATTTTGGATACCGTGAAAGCATTGCTATGACTATGGCACAGGGGGAAGCTGGACATGGATTTGCAGAGGAGCTGCCCTTCCTCTCTGCTTCTACTGCATACATGAGACCTTTGGAAAATCTGTAAATTCTTCACAGTGTCATTTTTGCCAGCATCAGAGCTGAACGTACTGAGGAGAATGAGAAATAAGGGTGAGGAGTTTCAGAGTAAGGCTGAAGAGATACACTTTCAGAAATAGAGCTTGGAGAAGTCATCTGGGCCTTTCAGCCTACTCCCTACCGCTACCACCAACACCACACTGCAGCAAAAGTTTCTGTCTTTCCCAGTGAATGCTGGCCTAAGCGATTCCCTAAAACCTTCCAGCCAAATGTGCAACAGTTCAGGTGTGGAAACTGGCTGCCCCATACGACCTCCTTATTAAAAAAGGAGAGTCAAGGTAAGGTGCATGCAGGGGAGTGGCTGGATCTGATCCCTACCAAGCACCATGTCATTCCCCTAGGGCATACTTGGTCTCTTTCTCCAGGGATGAGCAGAAGGCAGGGTGCACCAAATGAGCAGCCAAACCTGCTGCTCAGCAGGGTGGAAGCTGAGGCTGTGCTTACTTCAACACCCTGCTCCTGCTCTGTGTTAGCAGCTTGTCCTCAAAGCGGCCAAGGTCAAATCTTATTCCCACAGTACAACTCAGGCCAAACTTGTGATAATAAGAGACACAAAACTCTGTAGCTTTGGGGTGCCCTGAACTCTGAGGCTCACATTTAGAACCATCCTTGAATCCAGAGCTGGCTGCAAATGTACAGCAGCGCATGACCTGGCGTTTGCAAGAGCATGAGCCTCCTTGCCCATGTAGCCTCTTCCAGCACAGAGTTCCCCTTCTACTAACTGTGAGCAAGGGGGAAGTAAACATAGCAGGATCAGACCCCGCAACTCAAGAGTATGTTCTTCATCCTAAATAGAATCTCACTGTGGGAAATCAGAACAAAACAGCAAAAAAAATCAAAGTAACGTCTTACGCTTTGTAAGAGACATGAACAGCCTGCTTTATGTAACCTTCTTCAGCATTGTGAGAACTGTTCCATCTTCCCTGTTCTCTACTATGTCATCTTCTCTTTGCAGCAAAAGAGTGTTAAGTAGTAGAATAGTTTTTTTCTATGGTTCTATACAGAAAACATTTTTAGGGAAGTTTTATCACCTCATTAACTAGTGTAGCAACCTATATCCTAGTCCCTGTGTCAGAAGAAGTGGGTTTCACCTCCCGCTCAACCTTCCTGCTGTCACTCAGGTTTGGTGCAAGTAAAGTGACACTGCAAACACATGGGAAGAAAGAAGAAGGGATTGTCCCCATCCATTGCACTTGTTGATAGGGGTTAGACTAGATGGTCTTCAGAGGACCCTTCCAAATTCAACTATTCTGTGATCTGGAAAAGTCTGCCAACCACTAGGAAATCAGAATCACACAGAATCACAGAATGGGCAGGGTTGGAAGGGACCTCTGAAGATCACCTAGTCCAACCCCCCTGCTGAGCAGGATCACCTAGAGCACGTTGTGCAGGATGGCATCCAGGCGGGCTTTGAATATCTCCAGAGAAGGAGACTCCACAACCTCTCTGGGCAACCTGTTCCAGTGCTCTGTCACCCTCACAGTAAAGAAGTGCTCCCTCATGTTGAGCCAGAACCTCCTGTGTTTCAGTTTGTGCCCATTACCTCTTGTCCTGTCGCTGGGCATAACTGAGAAGAGACCGGCTCCATCCTCTCGACACCCTCCCCTCAGATGTTTATGTACATTAATGAGGTCTCCGCTCAGTCTTCTCTTTTCCAAGCTAAACAGGCCCAGCTCCCTCAGCCTGTCCTCGTATGACAGGTGCTCCAGTCCTCTAATCATCTTAGTAGCCCTCCTCTGAACTCGCTCCAGTAGTTCGATGTCCCTCTTGTACTGGGGAGCCCAGAACTGGACACAATACTCCAGGTGTGGCCTCACCAGGGCGGAATAGAGTGGGTAGAAATGGAAAATTTCCTCCATGCTGGTTTTGTGACTCTATCCCTTAGTTTTCTTTTGATTTTATTAAAAATAAACCAAAGTGAAATATTTGGTTTCTGGTTGATCTCAATGTTCTCTTCAACCAGAAAATGAAATATTTTGGTTTTTAATTTTGGCATGAAAGCCCCAAAATATTAGTTTTGGCTTTATCTCTGTTCTGCTGCTGAACTGAAAAATCAATTATTTGCATAGCCTTAAGTGTAAGGCAAATCTCATCAAGCTCTGTAAAGTAAAGAAATTTAATGACCATATCTTTTCAATGAAAGGATACATTTACTGGCAGAAATGTGATATATTAAGACTATTTTCCAGCAGTTAAAAGTCCTCAAATTCTGCAAAGCCCATGAAAACCAGTACTGAAGGGCAAAGGAGCTCATCTGCTTTAATCTCATAATAGAAACTACAAATATAACCTCTGGAACTAAATATCACCCCGTGAATGTTGTTTCCTCAAGCTTGCATCTGCTGCTAAGAGAGAAAGAAACAGAAATGCTCCGTAGCAAATGGTATCGCCATCACAATCTTTTAGTGTTTCTTACTTTTGTGTTTTTAAAGGGCTTATAGTATAACTTAATGAGACTATTATCTCTTAGCCATAGCAGAAATAGCTGTCTTGAAAAGCTAAAGTCTTTACAAAAGCAAAAATGGTTTTTAAAATAGGCTGAGGAAAAATGTGATCATTCTTATGGGCATTTAGATAAAAAAAGATCCTCTTGCACATTTTTTACAAATTTTGCATTCCTGTAATTTCAGAGTCTGATTTTTTTTTTTCATTTTGTGTTTTTAAATTGCAAAATACAAAGCATGGGAAAGTGAAGGAGGAACTACAAGTCCATTCTGAGTCACAGAATTGATGCCGTTGGCATCACAGAGATGCAATGGGAGAGCTTACTTGACTGCTGGTGCCATGGACAGATACAGGCTCTGTAGGAAGGGCAGAGAGAGAAGGTGAGGAGGGGAGGCTTCAATGCTGCACAAAGAAGTGCCTTGAGAGCATGAAGCTTTGCTATGAAATGAGTAAAAAAACCAATCAATTGATTATTGGTTAGAATCGTCCCAACCTCAGTACTGAGAAGAGAAGAGAAGAGAAGAGAAGAGAAGAGAAGAGAAGAGAAGAGAAGAGAAGAGAAGAGAAGAGAAGAGAAGAGAAGAGAAGAATTCAGTTGGAAGGAACCTTCAGAGATCATCTAGCCCAACTACCTGATCACTTTGTGTCTAGCCACAAGTTAAAGCATATTATTGAGGGCATTGTCCAAATGACTCTTGAACATTGGTGGGCATGAGGCACCAACCACCTCACTAGGAAACCTGTTGCAGTGTTTCACCACCCTCACAGTAAAGAATTTTTTCCTAATGTCCAGTCTGAACCTCCCCTGGTGCAGCTTTGTGCCATTCTCTCACATTCTAATATTACTTACCAGGGAGAAGAGACTGGCACCTCCCTCTCCACTTTCCCTCCTCAGGAAGGGGAGCAAATCCTCCTGGAAGTCAAGTCTGGGAACATAAAAGAGAAAAAGATGACAGAGAACGAGAACAACCAGCATGGATTTACCAAGAGCAAATCATGCCTGACCAGCTTGATTGTGTTCTTTGATGAGATGACTGGCTCAGAAAACAAGAGGACAGCATTAGTAAGGCTTTAGTGTGGCTTTTGACATAGTTTCCCATAGCACTGTTGTGTTCAAACTGGGAAGGTCTGGACTGCATGGATGGACTACAGCGTTGGTGAAAAATCTGGCTGGACTGCCCCACTGAAAGAATAAAGATCCCTATCTTGAACTGGTGACCAGTCATGAATGGCATTGCTCAGGGTTTAATAAAGGGGGGCTGATACTCTTTAATATCTTTATTAATGGCATGGGTGATGAGATAGACTGAACCTGCAGCAAGTATGCCAATGACACCAAACTGGAGGGAGGAACTAGAAAGTAGTGCTTCCATTAAACAAGATCATAGCAAGCTGATGAAACGAGCTGACGGAACCTCATAAAGTTCAACAACAACGTGTGCAAAGGTGAAAAACCCCAGTATAAGCTGGGAACAAACTAGCTGAAAAGCAGCTCTGCAGGCAATAACCTGGGGGTCTGTGGACAACAAGTTTGGGTGGAGAATGTCAGCAGGATCCTGAGCTGCATCAGCGAATGCCAGCTGGTCCAGGGAAGTGATTCTCCTCTCTATTAGGCACTTGTGAAACCAGTCCTTTAGAACTGTGTCCAGTTTTGGGTGGGTAGTCATTCACTGAAACAAGTTGCGCAGAGAGGCTGGGGAAATCTTCATCCTCAGATATAATCAGATCTTGACTGGACAAGACCCTTCAGCTTCTGATCTAACTTTGAAGTCGGTTCTCCTTTGAGAAAAGGGCTGGATGAGGTGATTGCAGGGGTCTCTTCCATCCTATATTTTTCTATGAATACCTACTAGTAAATCTTAGCTTGCCAGTCACTTATTATTGTTTGAGACCCCAGTTACAGCACTGTTTAGAATAACTGGTGTTTTTTGAGGGTGAGGGAGAAGAATATGAAGAGAAAAGGAAGTGCTTACAGGTGCAGAGGGTAATCAATGGATGCAGATCTCTTCTTTGTTTAAGTGTACTCTTGCTCAGAAAAGCACCAAATAACTAAGCACCTCCTTAAACTTCCTTACAGAGTGAGCAAACTGTGCAACTGCTTTCCATCACGCTGTAAAAGATATCCCGGACCAGCTTGAGGAGGTTCAAATCATCACTTCCCACTGCCTGGGAAAGAGCTCTATTCATCAGGTTATCTGCTGCTCTTGATGTAAGCACTGAGAGTGAAGCCAAGGGGCCTCTAGGAAACTGAAGCATTTCTAGCCCACATGATTTATTGGATCAATTCTTTAGTGCTTTCTGAACAACGCACATCTTAAGTTTTCAGATGAGTAGAAAATGAAGCATATTTTAACACAGTACTGCAAAAATGTCAGTGACACTTGATAAGCTCATCTGTCAAGCAAAAAGAAAAATCAGCAATAGCTGCTGAGAACAAAATGATCTTTTACATCTATAAAAACCAAGTGCCACTGCTGTATCTCATCAAAGCTAATTTTCCTTGGTTTTAAAGTGTTAAAATTTTTTTAAGAGTTTGGCTCACAAAGAAATGATTAATTTTCTTTTTAATAAGCAGTTATGGCATTAGTCATCTCTTCTGATTCACAGTGAAAGCTACGGGGCACAGTGGGATGTATTTACCAGGAGAGGTGTTGAATTTAGTCTGACGTGTAGACTTTTTGAAGTATTATTACTTGAAGTTTTATGTATGAAGGAAGAAAGGCAGAAAGGCTTCGAAACTGGAAGTGGCTGAGTACAGAGAAACAAACAGTATGTAGGAAAAAAATTCTTCACAAAGTCCTGGCTTTTCTTACTTTGACGGCTTTCTGTGCTTTTTGTTTTGTTTTGTTTTTTGTTTTGTTTTTTACACTTATACCACCTTTGGGATTTTCAGGAATGCCAGCTCTGGCTCTCCTCTTGGCAGGAGCTTTCTGGGGGCATGTGCCTCAATCATGGACTCACCACAATGTGGTCCTCATTCTCCTGTGCCTTCTCTGCCAGCTGCTACAGATTGCACAGTGCTTGCCTTCCTGGCTGTGCAGGGGTCCAGTTTTGGCAGCATGGATGAGATTACCTTATTCAGCTATCTCCCAGCCAGGTAGATAGCTTCTGGGAACCAGGTTTAAAGACTATATGAAGACCTGCATCTCCCTCTTCTTTCAGGACTGCTGTACCACTAGGCTCAGTACCTCCATCAGGATATTTGAAGAGGGCAGAGGTGCTGGTCCTCTCACAGGAGGAATGGGCCATGTTGTGGCGAGGATCTGTAGCAGATTTGTGCTCCTGTGCTCTCTGATTTCTTGCTGAAAGGTTAGGGGTAGCTTCTAAATCTCAACATTACTTTGAACATCACCATTTTTACACATGTTATGCATAAGGTGGTGTGTACCATTATCTTCCCTTTAGCTTTAGGCATAGCTTTGAAGTTAAACTCCGACCTTTTCCATGTATGTGCACATTCTAGAAAAAGTAGTTGAAGAGGAATTAAAAATGACTTCTTATAGTAGTATATAGTAAGGAAAAACAGCTAAATAAAAATTACTTGTAATACTTAGTTGCCTGATGGAAAAGAAGGAAGTTCTGACTGAATGCATAGACTGCATTGCAGTGGGTTGTGAAACAAGATACAAAACCCTGAAAATGGCGATGGACTTACCTGCTTTTCCTCAGCTTCCTCACAAGTCAGAGGAGTCAGAATAGTTACATTAGCCATGTTAAGAAGGTGGCTCAAACTTAAGCTTTTGCTCTCACCTTCCTACCTCCTTCAGGCATTCACTTCTCTCGAGTCCCATCTCCTCCCCATGTTACCATGCTCTGATCAATGTTTTCAGGTTTGTTTTTATGACTGTTTGCTTTAAGGTAGTGCTGTACCCACTGAATTTATATAATCCTAACCCCACAAGTCAGAGTTCAAATTAAGAAAGATGCTGGACTGGATTACAACTAATAAGTAAGGCCCAGAATGACAAGTTAGCAAACTGTAACATTATATATCTGTAGAATGCCTCATGTTTTCAAGGTTTAGATCCTTTGGTTTTACCCGCCTTTTTTTTTTTTTTTTTAATTATTTCTTCTGCTACTTTACTTGTTTTTGTTGTTGTTGTTTTTGTTTTTGTTTTTGTTTTTTTAAGATTGTTTTGCAATTTTTATCAGCCTGCAGATATTTTAGCTGGTTAGTCAGTTAAAAAATATGCACCTGAAATTTCAGAGTAGCTCAAAAGCTTGCAAAGTTTAATGCTTACAAAAGTGAAAGAGTAACAGCGCTGGCCTGACTCATACCCTGTAGGAGTAGGTGCTAGCATAAACCTCCCCACATATATCTGCTGGTTCATCTCAGCCCTTTTAACAAGCTGTAGTCTGTTTTAACTCATTACAGCGCAGTACTAGCAAGCTTAGGTACGAGACTTTTCTTTCCTGGGTGAAAATAGCTTCTTCAGCACCTACTGAACAGAATTTTACTACCAGCAGTTTATATTATTTATACAATTAGACTACTTGAGCCAAAATATGGCAGTTTTTCTGTTAAAGAAAATTGTGTGTGTCAGCAGGTGTATAACTCACCAAGCCCTTGCCGGATTTGGGGTGGATGTTATGTTTTCATGTGGTATGTTCCCTGCCTCCTGAGTCTCTGTTGTGCCCTACAGATACAGCCTGACCTGTGGCAGAAGCTCTCTTTCAAAACCTGATCAAAAGGATCATTTCTGCCCCAATACAACATAGATATGGGAAATATAGCTACATGATATGTGTTCTGTTATGCTTTTACTTTGCATTGCGCTGCAGAAGTGTAAGGCTAGATGGTACGTGCTTGCCACCACTCCTGGTGCAGAGGATGCTGGGCGCCAGGGGCAGGCCAGAAGGGCAGATTCAGGCCATTCATCTTGGACTTACATTGTGCCTCTTGCTGGTACTGACCTACAAAGAGTATTTATTGTGAATACCACTGTGCTCCTCTGGTCTGTGGCCAAGAGAGAAAAACAGGAGGAGGACCAGAAATCCTGTGCTTTGCTTTGCAAGTTCCTCTGTAGTTGTGTTTCCTCTCCGGTAGGCCCCTAAAGTAGATGATACGAGCATATGTTTATGTTTCCCAGTTATTCTCTGGAATGGTCTTCAGTGAAGTGTTCATTCCAGCTTCATTCATGCATTTTTATTTTGCTACTCAATATATTCAAAGTCCTTTTCCCTTCACCCCCTTCCTGTTGTTATTTTTTTCTTTTTGTGGTGTGAACAGGTGCTATTGAAATTATTCTGCTAGGATAATTCAAAAGTTTTTTCTCTCCCCTTGACTTCCTAGATCCATGTAGAACTGGCTTCAGGTGTGGAAATGCACAGAGTAAACAGATGGAACAAAGGATGCTTGTTTGGGGTTCAGGAAGAACAAGGGTTCAGATCTCCCACAGGATTGAGGCACCAAAATGATTTTGGCAGTCTTGGCTAGCCAGGAGAGGCTATGCAACATGAAATAGTACAATATATAATGGAAGATAAAATGGCAGAATCTTGTCTAGGGTAACATTCTGGGATACTGCTGAATTTGTAAACCATTCATGCATTTACACAAAAAAAACATGCAAGGGGACAGAGATATACTTAGCTGAACCGTGAACAGCCTACTCCAGCGATACTTTGATTTTCTCATGCTGATACCATCTGCAAGAAGGGTATTGGAAACAAGAGCAAATCATTTTGCAAAAAGAAAAAAAAAAATTGCATTCATCAACTTGCAAGCAATATAACTCCTGGTATTTTCCCTTCAAACTAAAAAACACTTGTCAGGCAGATTTCCAGCATAGCGTGTGGTGAGTTTGTAGCAAAATTATGATGAACATTGAGAAAACACTGTCAAGTTCAGTTCAGCTCTATATCTGGGGTTTGGGGAAAGGAAAGGAAAGGAAAGGAAAGGAAAGGAAAGGAAAGGAAAGGAAAGGAAAGGAAAGGAAAGGAAAGGAAAGGAAAGGAAAGGAAAGGAAAGGAAAGGAAAGGAAAGGAAAGGAAAGGAAAGGAAAGGAAAGGAAAGGAAAGGAAAGGAAAGGAAAGGAAAGGAAAGGAAAGGAAAGGAAAGGAAAGGAAAGGAAAGGAAAGGAAAGGAAAGGAAAGGAAAGGAAAGGAAAGGAAAGGAAAGGAAAGGAAAGGAAAGGAAAGGAAAGGAAAGGAAAGGAAAGGAAAGGAAAGGAAAGGAAANGAAAAGAAAAGAAAAGAAAAGAAAAGAAAAGAAAAGAAAAGAAAAGAAAAGAAAAGAGCACCAAAACCAATGGAAAAGTTTAAGGCTGGTATGCTTTTTTAACACTAATGAAAATGGTTAAGGAAAACAAGAATGCAAGAACTCCTGGCAGGGCCACCATGAGCCACACTGTGGCTCTGTGTTGGTGCTGAGGTTTCCCAGACACGGTATAGAGCTCCTCCTGGGGTTCAGACTGCTTCAAAGTCTATGTGATCTAGCACAGATTTGGGACACATGGCTTGCTCTGGTGTTACCTTCACCCACCCAAAAAGGTCCATAGGCACCTGTCTAAAAAACATGGCTTAAAAAAGCAGCTTGGCTGGCAGCTGTGTTCCAATCTGAGAGGAACCAGGGAGGAGGGAGGGGGAGCTTTCACAGGGCAATGCAAGCATAAGATGTGACAGCTCCTTAATAACAATCAAATATTTTTATCCCAGCTGTCATCCTCAGGCTGTGAGTCTGCTGTGCAGGTGGCACTACCCATGCATAACAGCATGGCGAGTCCCCAGAAAGCGGTATTACCTGGTGAGGAGACCCACGGGTGGGAAGCAGCCAGGGTTTGGAGAAAAGCAATGGTTTTTTTTTTTCATGAGAAAATGCCAGCACTTTAAACCCAAAACTTCCAGTGAAAAAGTATTGGTAAGAAGCAGAAGAGAGGCTGCTGGGGAGAAGAACCCATGTCCCTACCACAGAGGTTGCTGGGGACCTCACTTAGTCTCTTTAAGCATTTTCCAGGTTTCCTCTGTAAAAATAGTGAGTAACCATTTGGGTTGTACAAGTGGTCAAAATATAATATTCAAGTCCATTTTTAACAAGCCGGGCCCTAGCAGTCAATAACTCTGTGGCCATCCAGTAATCAAGCATGGCTATTTAAAAGCCAGCAGCTCCGGTGGGGCAGAGGCAGGAGTCAATTCAGCCACTGTACCTTCCCCAGTCCCTGCTGAGCATCCCGAGGCAGGGCAGGGATGCGCTAATTAAAAGAAAATACAGCAGCCTCCAAAAACAGGATGCTACAAAAAGGGCGTTAAGGAATCCAGTACAAAACCATGTGAGTAATTTAAAAGACAAACTCGGAGTCCTGGAGTGGTGAGAGCCAAATGTTCCTTTTCCTGTCATCAAATGTTATTTACTCTAATGTGCAAACAATGAACAGAAGTCTTTTTTTCCCCTCTTCCGTATGAATTCCCCCAAACTGTCCAAATTACTCTTTTCCAGTGCTGCTGAACAAGTCCACACACAGAGTTAAAATATAGCCCACCACACTGTGGCATTTACTCCTCTTCATACGTGAAGCACCTCCTCACTGAAGTCCACAGACTAAATTTCCTCTCTTCACTTGTTGAAGAGAGGCTTTTGTCTTCTTAGCATGCACTATCAATTTGATCATTTAAAGATTACTTGCACTAGTCAATTCACCCCCCTGAAACTGAAAGTGTACCCAGAAGAGCTTAGCAATAGCAGTAAATACAATGTTTCACTCAAGCTGTTAATTATATTCAGAACAGGCTGGGAAATTCTTCACAATAATCGTGAATATTAAGTGCTTGAAAAATAGTTGCTCAGGATATTCTTCTGCAATTAGCACCAATGTGTGTGAATGAGAATCATGTATGCCAACAGCCACCCTACTACTCGACAAATCAAGACATTAAAAATCAGCTCAGTGGGATGCAGTTTCACTTATCTGGCTCATACTTGAGATATTATGGAGAGCAGCCTAGAAATAATAATGAAGAGTATGATCTGTTGTGTTACCACTCTGAAGGTCACTTGAAGGCGGTCATTTCATGCAGCATCGCCAATAGAATGTGTTTATATTCTGTTGCAGACTCAACAATATCAAGGCTATCATGTTTTGGATGGTGTTTTAATGGCAGCAAAGAAGTTTATATTTTGTAGTAGAAGCACCATAAAACTGTGACAAAAAACTAGGTGACTTCTGTTTTTGTTCTTGAACATGCTGCACCTTTTAAGGTTACATGCTGATCTCCTTGAAGCCAAAAGCAAACCTCCCCTGACTTTCACAGGAGACCTCCTTCCACTTTTCTAGGATACTCTGGAATACTCTGAATATTTGTACTGCATGGTACTCTCAAATATAAATTACTTTGTTACATATCCAGTCTTACATCTGATTCTGTGCATTAAACTTGTGAATAAAACAGTGCCTGCCTGAGGATGGAGGTGTGATGACAATGAAATAGATGCAAGTGTTGCTATCACATATCTGTGAAACTAGGATGATGCCTCTGATTTTTATTTTTTATTTTATTTATTTATTATCCTGCAGTTCTGGAGAATTTATCTGGCTGCAGTTCAGAACAGTCAGCAAATGGTCTCCTGGATGTCCTGCCTAGATGAATTTACAGCACATTATTTAACTATATACCAGCTCCTACAATCTGGCTGTAAGCTTGCTATAACTTTTATGTAAATTTGACCAACTTATGCAGTGCTCAAAACTGTCACTGCAGCAGCACTAAATCCCCATGGCAGCTTTCTTGCTCTGGCTGCAGGCATGTTGTTGGAAAGGCAGAAAGTGTAAGGGGTGGGAAGGTAGAAACTGGGTCCAGCATGAGTGGGCAACTGGTGAGAATGAAAGGGAAGGTTGAAGGGTACCCTGCACCAGGGTAACTGAAAGAGCCGCACAACCCCTTGTGAGGCAGATAAGTTGAATGTTCCCAGAAAGGGAAGCTGAATGCTGAGGAGAAGCAAATAATCTCTTATGGCTGGGTTGAGGGCCTGCTGTGGAAAAACACAACTAGGAATTTATCTGCCTGCCAAGGGTGCCAAACTTTAACACTTCTGCCGGTGTCCATCTGGACACAGAGACTAGAGGGACACAACTGCAGGTCTTAGGTGCATACTACTTCTGTAGACTCCCTAAACACATAAGAGCCCATTGTGTTGTGGTCTCATGGTCAACATTCTCAGTGGGGTGTAAAGGACTCCTGCCAGAAGATGTCTCCGTCTATGAACTGTGGGTTTTCCTGACAGGTGACTTGGATCTCAGGGTTAATTCTTTTCACAACTGCAGTAAAATAAATGCTGAATTGAAAGGTCTTAGAGAAATAAATTTAAGCCTGTGAAAAAAGTCTGGTGTTTTTTTTATTTTGCTGAGGTGGATACCACCATAAAAGGATGGTATAAAAGAATGAGCCTAGCCATTACTTCAGAGGGAAGTAGGGACAGAGGGAAATTGTGTTTGGTGTTTGCTGCTATGGCAATAATGAAGAAACAACCAGTTGTGGATGAAATATACCAAAGGAGACAAAGAAGACAGGGAGCATTAATCCTTTGGGGACATCCCTATTTGTATAATTGTCTTCAGCCTTACTAGATCCATTTTAATGTTTGGAGTGGATGTAGTGTCAAGTAAGTAAGCCGTCTCACTTTATCTCCTAGGATTGGGTACTTCCCGCTTTTGCCATCCAGGAAGCTCCACTGCATCAGGACTGATAAATCAAGGAAGAGTTCCCCTCTATCCCTGTCTACCCATGAAAGAAAAAGCTGTTTGTTAATGACATGCTGGCTTGAATGCAGACAGATGCTCAGACATCTATGCCTAACACGCTGGCTTTGAGCAAATCGGTTGTTTCCTTCCTACTGAAGTCTCTGTGAGGCCAAGGATATATGCCAGCTCTTTGTGTGAGGGCAGAGCTTAAGCCTCTATTCATGTGTGCATTGGGGATCTAGGAACTGTGCTTCATCTCACGATGCCAGCCCCAGTTAGTGCAAGTTCAAAGACTTCACAAACTATGTTATTGCAGTCCTTGCTCTAGCCAGCCTGCTCCCATGGCATGACAAAACTCATTACTCTGTCCAAAGCAAAGAGAAAGCAGGGGTGGTGGAAGTATTAATCTCTAGAGATTGTGAATAAGGGAGGAAAGCAAGAAGCAAATGGGCAAAACGTGTTTGGGCCCAAGCTGTTTCTTGATGCATGGAGCAGGAGAGCTAGTGCAGTGCTGAAAACATCTGGCTTTTGCAGCTCCAGACAGTTCATAGCCCAAGGGGAAGGCAGGGCTGCTGAAGTGGGGAGACCTGGCAGCACGCTTGGACTTTCTCATGTCTCCTTTAACATTGGCCAGAGAGGCTCTTGCAACAGGCTGAGACTTGACGATTGCGCAAGTGAGCTCCATTGCTGGTTCTGGGAGTACTGTAAACCCCTGCCTGAGCCCCAGAGGTATCCAATGGACAAGTGCTGTCTTTGGAGAGGCAACAGGCTTCCCCACTCCTTGCACTCAGCCGAAAAGTAAACTTGTTCCTTCCGGCCAAGGACACAACTCCAAAACAGTAATTTGTCTGTTTTAGCCTGAATCATAACCCTGCATGGTATAGATGGACGAGGCCCAAGCCAGGTCCCTCAGGCTGAAACAGGTTTGCTTGTGTAAAAACAGCTTGGTGGATATTCTAGCTGTATGTGTCATGTTTTGTATTTAGTAACAAAACAGTCTATATAGGTGACAGGAAGAGGAATCCTGTAGGATAGAACTAGCAAATGCATGAAATTCCTCTTTAAAAAAAAAAAAAAAGTGAAGTTGTTTTTCATGTCTGCTGAGTGTCCTTGTTCAGGAAAGGACATAGCACTAAGAGGAGGGAAATTCCTGCTTGATGAATTGGAGCTGAAGCCACAATGGAGATGTGGAATGCCTTTAGCTCATGGACCTTGTTTAGTAAAAAGAGGTAGAGGAGGTGGATGGTCCCTCTGAAGTGTGGCAGGTATCTGGTTAAGAAAGGAGCTGGGAAATGATCTGATGGATGAGGTGGAGGACAGCTATGGGATGAAAGCATTTTTGATTAGTCCTCCTTTTGCAGTGTGAGGTGAAGAATATGGTGACTGCCCTTGCCACGTGAGAGGTACACTGTAGGATTCCTGCTTTTTGTAGCCATGAGATCTGGAAATCCTTGCACAGCTAAACCAGGAGAAAGGGGAGTCTCACCTGTCCCTGTCTGACTCAGTTGCTGCCCAAGAGTTGGGTCTCAGGTCACTCCTGCTACTCTGGAGCTCTTGAGGAAGTGTTTGGATGTCTCTCTACATTCCTGGGCTGTCATCCACAAGTGAATCCAAATATGTGAGGTTAAATTTGTGTGCAAAGGAGAGGTTAGATCCTCCTTCCTGTAAACCCTGCAGAACTGTTGTTTCATGGGACCCATGCCAATCTGGGCATGCCCTCCGTTTCAGCCCTCTCCCGGGTTAGGCAAGGCACATGATCCAGACTGCAAGCCACGTGTTGTTTTACAGGACTTGCCTTGCAGTGTTTTGTCACTCCCACCAATTTTTGGGTTGCTCATATAATGCACATCTTACAGCCACGATGGTCCTGCATTCCAGAATGATCTCTGTGCTGGAGAATTTCCTCTTGCAGCACCCACTGGGAGTTACTGGTGTAACAAAATGAGCAATGGAACAGAACAGCAAGGATTGTCCTCTACACCTCCGCGTCTTCATGCAAAGCTGAAGTGATTATGACTCCTTCATATTATTGCAACTTTCTGCAGACACTCCACTAAAGACTTGCTCCAGGCAAGTTACAGTTAGCACTTCTAAAATATCTGTAAAGGATAGATGCCTATTCCAGAGACAGCAGCACCTGGTGCCCATGAGAGCTTGCTGCAGAGCTGGAGTCAATCCAGGTGCTGCTCTTGGGGCCCAGTTCCTTTCATGGCGTAGACCAAAATGAAGGTCATGCACTCGAAGTCCTTTAATTGAGCAATTTACTATTAATCACATTATAATGATAAAACAAGCTTAGGAAGAGGAAAAAACTTCAAACTATGAAAAAGATTTCCCTACAGGCTTAATTTCAGCTTTGTGTCTTTTGTTACCTATTTTTTGCTTGGTGATTTATCTTGTTTGGATAATGCTCTTCTTCTATACAGCTTTCAAGCTAATTCATTATCTCTGAGATTTGCTGAATAATTTACTACACTTGATAGTTTCTTAAGATTCACAAACAGAATACCCTGTTGGATTTCATTTGGCAGAAGGGTTCATGCACATGGGATGAATTCACATTTCTTTAAACTACTCCTGAAGCAGGACAGTAGTTGAGGAACTTGAGGAAAATAAGATTTAGAGCTTATCTGCATGGGGGAAATGACCAACAGATTGCATGATTTCATTATAGTTCCCTAGGTACACATTCTCTCTTGAAATAGAAATGATTCTATCCTGGAAGAATTAGTCCACTCTGATTCTAAATTTTAGTAGAAAAGGTCAAATATTCAGAGCTAGAAGCTCTTTTATGTTCTTATGTTCCTTAGACCCTCTAAGGAGGTGGATGGGGGGAATTTGTCCTATTATAATTATAAAGAATTAGCTTGCATAAATAGCAATTAATTGGTTAGGGCTCTGCAAGCCAAAGAAAGGTTAAGCCCCCTACATAAAAACCTCAGCAAAATACACAAGGAATGAATGTGCATCCCCTGGTGACTGCCTGCAGTTGGCTGTTTGCGTCCTAAATGCAGTCACATGGGTGCCTGCAAGATTCTCCCAGAATGTTTAGAAATATTTTGGTCAGGGGAATGGAAGGACAGAAGATTTTTCAGTGACTCTCACAGGAAGTGGTGGGGTGGACTGTGCACGGCTACAGACTTTCCTGCTCCAGAATAAATTGGCCCAACATGCACAAAATGTTCTTATCTGATGAAGATTTGGAAACGGGATTGTTTGTTATAATGTTGGAAAGACCATTGTGTTTTAGCTTTGCTCTTCTTTGCGTATTTGAAGAAGGGCTTTCTGCTCTAGTTGCACTGGTTTCACCAAATTAAAGAACGCCTTGCCCTATTTTCATATCTCACTTGAAGCTAAGGGCCAGTTCCCTCCGTTTCTAGTGTGATCTTATGGAAGGGCAAAGCATCACCATGTGAAGCATCCTGGCCTTACCCTGACACCAAGAGCAGGACCATCTCAGCGCACAGGAGAAGCAAACAGGAGAGACTGTATTTGGTCTGCTGAATCTTACCCTGGTGCGTACAACATGCAGGCAATCGACATAATGATGGTGTTTTGCTCTTCTCCTCCTGTCTCATGCTCTTCTTCACTATGTCTGTCCCCGTTAGTAATATTTATTGTAAAATATAGCTGTAATAAAAGGCAGGGCAAAGTCTGTATGTAGAGATACTATCTCTTACTAGACAAACAAGTATAGTTTGAAAAAGTAGGCAAGCTTTCAAGCAAGCAAGTCATTTTTCAGGGTTAAAATAGAAGAAGCAAATTTCAAAGCTGAATATGGATTGTGAACAATTGCCCCGAGTGAAATCAGATAGGTATCAGAGGATCTGAAAGTAGGTAGTTGGGACCTGTGAAGTATACCTAATTTCAGTAGGAACAGAGAGGCAACTTGCCTCCTTGGAGAAAGAAAGACAGAAATGGCTAATTTACAGCCTGTGTAATAGGGAGACATTAGTGGGGAGAGGAGGATTATGAAAGGCTGTAAAGCCAGTATCTCCACCAAATCCATCCTATTTGATATCCAGTAGCATCTTATTTCCCAGGCGTAGTGGGAAGTGGGGTTTGAGGTTGATGTGAGTCTGCTGTAATGAGGAACAGAGGTCTAGAAACAATAGGCAGCACCAGCAGAGGCTTGAGCAGGAAAGGAAAGCAAAATTAAATGAGATTTAAACCAGTTTTGTCTGGAAGATCCTTATGGCAGGGACATTTGCTGAAACACATTCCCTCTACTAAAAAGGGTTGCATGGAAAACAATCTGCATTTCAAAGGAAAGTTTGTGATTCAAAAAATTTTCATGTTAGGAATGGAACCAAAAAGAAAAAAAAAAAAAAGAATAAATTGTTTAGGAGACAAAACTGAAATGAGAAAAATAATGCTTTTGGTCAGATAATTTCTTTTTGACAAAAAGAAAAATACGATGTTTTCTGGGGAATTAGAACATCTGAAAAGTTCCTAATACAAAATAGAAAAGTTACTTTGAAACGAAAAATCAAATTTTGTGTCAAAGAGACTGAAGAGAAATGCTTTTGACTGGTGGTTTTTGCTCAATTTTTAGAAAACAGCTTCCATTGAAGAAAACAAAATTTTCTGCAAAAAATATTTGCCTTCATGGAACCAGCATTTTCCAGCTGAGAAACACTCCGTTGCAGAACCAGATTAATTCATGAATTTTAAAAAATGGCAGCCTGATTGACAGTGCCTGGTAGGAGATCAAGCGTGAGGGGCCTGGGCACACTCACGTTGGCTGCTGCTGTCAGCCACCTCGGGTTTTGGAGCAATGCTGGGTTATAAATGAGTACAAAAGGTGAGTATAGAAACGCCTGCAGCCCACCCCAGCCACCTGTCCGCAGCTGGTATGGTGAGCAGACAAGCGTGACCAAAGCTCCATGGCCAGATTAAATTATCCCTACAGTGCCAGCAGGGAAGATCGGCGTGCGGCGTACAGGTACGTTACATCCCTGCTGCGGCCCCGAGCTTCTCCCAGCGCTCACCACGCAGCCCCGTGACAACAAACACTTGTGCCCATAGCAGGCAGAGGTGGAAACGCAACGAAAGCTCCAAATGAGTGAGTTATTGGTGGCAGTGGTAACTGCTCAGAGACCTTTACCCCAGCTGTCACTGTGAAACAAAGCACGCCGTTTGCTGCTGTCATTTCTCCTTGTTATTATTTTCTAAGGAGCCTTTTTATATTTAGTCTTTTAAAATGTATCAGTTAATTAATGGCCAATAAAAAACAAGCGACAACAGGGCTAAGCAATTCAGCAGCCAAGTGGTTTTCAAGCTTTTCTTCACGTAGTTTTGCTCATTAGAGTAACCGAATCATCTGTTCTGGTGAAATAGCTCAGTCAGGATAGCCCTCCAATCACTCCCTAATTTCTGGGAATTGGCTGATTATTTGTAAGGATTACAGGAATACTTTTTTGTGTGTGTAGGCTGCTCCTGCCCTGGATGTTTCAGATATTCAATAGTTGCTCTTATTGAAGCGTAATCACTCAGTCACTCAAGTCACGCAGTATTTGTCCTATCCCTTCTTTAGAGGGCTGGCACTCAGAAGCTAGACAATATGTAGATATGTGCTTCATAGCAATAATATTTCTCTGAAATAACAATCATTGAAAAACTAACCTTTGAAACTCTTGGAATTCACAAGCAGGAGCTGATTCTGACATTCCTAAGCAATAAAATAACATGAAGTCGCACAGCAAACTTGTTTCTGTTCCTTTATTTTTTTTCTTTTTTTTTAACTATCCTTCCAGCACTCTTGCTACTATTTGATGCCATGACCCTCAGCTCCTCATTCCCTGTCTTAAACTTTCCATTTCATATTCATGTTTGAGATATGAGGAAAAAAAGGAGGAGGCATCAATAAACCCACTTTCACAAATTCATGGAAGAAGAGTTCCTGAAGGGCTAAGAAGAACAGCTTCAGTTCCCTGAGCCATGGATAGCTGGCATTTGGGAGGGTGCATCTGAGGAAGTGCCCTCAGATGTTTCCCTTTTCACTGAGGATGCACAGATTGCACTAGCAGAGAAAAGGTGCTGAGATTCAGGGTGCTTTCGTCAGAGCCTGCATGGGCGCTCTTAAGGTTCAAACACCTTACACATACCAGGTGGTTTACTGAACGAAACCAGCACTGAACCCTTCTTTTGTTGGTTTAGCACATTTCTCACCATTATCATGACTGAGCGAGGCCCTTCTGGAGTATGAACTGTGTAGAAAGACAAAGAGTTTTCAAGCAAGGATCTTGTCAAGTCCATAAGGAACAAAATCTTTCCAAGCCAGGTAGCACTGCATTGCCTTTTTCCCTGATAAACCAAGGCAGACAAGTGCCAGAATGAAATGCTTAACTAGATGTACAATCAAGTTACCAAGCCTTGAAGTTCTGGAAAATCCCCCTAATTAGGCTACTTCATAGCTGGGCTTCAGTGAACATAGGCTATTGTCTGTTTTTTCTTTTTCTATGGCACACATTTCAGGGCAAGAGGCTGGTAAAATAAACCAGCAGATGCTGCTGACAGCTTTTCCGCAGTGACAACTGAAGCAGAACTGGACACCTGGTAAAGGAAAGCATAGCAGAGCCGACCACCACTGGGAAAATCTCTCCAGGCCACCAGTACCACCATAGAGGGCATCTGTGGGTATTTACTGAGGAGAGCTGCTTAAACAAACAGAACGACACTGATTTTGAACTGAAGTTTTAGGGGGAGTGAGAGCTGTGGAAGTCCTTCTGCATTCAGGAGTCAGTGATGCTGGTTTTTCGAATAATCCTAGAAACACTTTGTCATTGCGTGTCCAAAGGCAGAAGACTCCCAGCCCACATTCATTACATCCCTCTCAGTCCCGAGCTGCCTTTACAGTTATTCAGATGCGCTGCAGCCTGGACAGCATTCTTACACATGCTCATTGCATTGGTATTTACACAGACGATACAAAATATTTACACTCTTAAGACTTTTAGAGGTCATATCCGGTCTCCTCTCTGGTCAGGGTGAATCTCTTATAATTCACCGTCTGGCAGCAGCTTGTAAAATTATGGTTTCATATCCTAGCTGCTTGAAGCTGGAGCAGTAGATTTAATCTTTTTAGCCCTTTTTTTGTAGGACCATTATGGTGGGGTAAGTGATAGGGTAACACTCTCCATTCTGACCATAAAAGAAAAAAGAAACACACAGGTATACCAAAACTGACCAGCAGAATTTTGCAGATCTTACTAAAGTTTTCAAACTGTTTTTATAAAATACAGTAAGACAGTATCGCAGTGTTGAGAAGGTACGTACTGAAAGCATCGGCCATGACATTCAGCCAACGCAGTTTCTGCTTTCCCGCTGCACAGCTCTCAGGGTTAGCCTCAGCCTTGCTCTTCGTCTCATGTTATCCATCTAAAGTAACATCTGACTCTGTGTGGTCCTGAACTCTCTTAACACCAGAGATGCAGGCCCGCAAAGATTGGAGTGATAAGATGCAGCTGAGCTGACATGCCTTCAGAGTGCAAGGCGGAAAGAAATGCAAGCTCTCTTCCAAGAGGGCTTGCTTGTCCTCCTGTGCTGAGGGGGAAAGGCAAGAGGCAGGATTTGATCACTCACTTGGACAGAGTTCAAGTATTTCTGCTGGGAAATCAACCCACAGCATTTTTGAAAGGTACAAAACTGCCCTGTTACCTCCGGAGCTGGGCCAGGCCAGCTAAACTGGAAATCTTGCAGTGCAGTGTAGTTAATGATCTGTCTAGCTAAACGAAATTTCACTGCTGACCTTCTTGACCTCAGATGCATTGCCTTTCTTAACCCCATTTTAAAATATACCTTTCTACCAAGACTTGGGAGTGTGTTGAGTAGCTACCAGAAAATTTGCAGTATTCAGCTACATGGAAGCCAAGACACAAGGGAAGCTCTCTAAGCTGCAGCAGCAAATGCACAGGACAAATCAAGTTTACTTCTTGCAGGAAAGTTGCCAGTCAGGAGAAAGACCTTCTTTCCAAATCTTTGAGATACATCTCCGTTGCCATCATATTGTCTTTGGCTGTTGGAGCTAGGAAAGGATTGTTTTCATTTCACAGCAACTTTGGCTGTGACCTGCTTGCACTGAAAGCACCTAAGATGCAGATGACCCCTTCTTCTTTCTGGCTGTGATGCGGTGGAGTATTTAAGCATCTGAGCCTTTGTAACCTAAGTCTTCAAGCTTGTTTTAGCCTCTTGCATGGACTTTTGTGGCTTCTGCTATGAGGTGGCTGGAGCAGATGTCCTTGTGCTTGCTCCAGGTCCAAGTGGCTTACCACGGCTGCTGGCAGCCGCACCAAGTGGCCACAGCTCCCCTCCCAGGCCTCTGTTTCTTGGTGATGTCTAGAAGTGGAAAGAATGAATGCTCAAGTCATTTTTAGAAAACAGACATTTGCAAAAAAGCCAGCCAGGCACTTCCTGGGCAAGGGATGTGGGGAGCAGGGGCTGCTGAGGAGGCTCAGGGGTTCTATTTTTGCTGCGTCCCCGGCTTGGTGCAGCAGTTCCTCTTCAGGGGCTGAATCCTGGTGTGAGAGGAGCTGCAGTGCTGACCCAGGATTTTGGTGTCTGGGGGAAGAAGGGGATAGGAAAAGAAGATCTATGGGAGCCCAGACCTGTGGGATTTCACAGAAGTGGATGAAACTCACTTGCCTTCAGCTGGCTGATGTCTTCAGCTGGCCCTCACAACCTCTGCTTTGCCCTGCATCACATCAGGAGACACTGCATGGCCCATGTGGTGCAAACTTTCTCCTTGCAGCCCCAGTGGACGTGGGACGTGGACAACCCCAGGGCCGTGCCAGCCCTAAGTTGCTCAAGTGGCGGTGGTTCTTCCGTGCAGATGTTATAACCAGCCCCAGAAAGACACAGGAGGTCTAAACATAATAAAACACCTGGATGCTGTTCCCTTTCCTGATCTCCTCCCTGTTTCACAGCAGGAGTTTGGGACAGAGGTGGTGAGTGATGGATCTACCCCACCCACCCAACACTTGGCTCAGATGGGAAAATCTGGTTTGTCACAGGAAACTGTCATTTTGCTTGTTTGTCTGCTTGTTTTGTTCAAAGAACCACATTCATAAAGGTGATTTTCCCCTCTATACCCAAAGCAAGAATTTTTCCTCCATCTCCTGTGGTTGCCAGGGTTCATACATAAGGGCAAAGAATAAAAAAAGAAAAAAAAAATAAGAAAAGACACACACACACACAGGCAAAATAAGAACCAGTTTTAAAGTCTGACAAAGATTACACACAGACAGAGCTGGACCCCAGAACCAAGCTCAAAAGATGGAGACAAGCAGATTTCTCAAGTAATGACAGGGTACAAAACAATAAGATTATCAGGTGTCACCACACTTGATACATGCAATAGAGGATCATGCCAATTCTCCATATGTCACCACTGTTCCCAACTCAGTAGGAATCCAAGTATCTAATAAGAACCATTTCCACACACAAACATTGTCCTGCTGCATGGAGCTATTTTGAAAGGAGGCATCCTTACATTTGCAAGGAAAGGAAAGGAAAGGAAAGGAAAGGAAAGGAAAGGAAAGGAAAGGAAAGGAAAGGAAAGGAAAGGAAAGGAAAGGAAAGGAGAGGAAAGGAAAGGAGAGCAGGGCAAGGACTACTACATACAATAAACATNNNNGAAAGGAAAGGAAAGGAAAGGAAAGGAAAGGAAAGGAAAGGAAAGGAAAGGAAAGGAAAGGAGCAAAAATAATTATACATACCATAGCTAATGCATACGATTGTCCTTGGGATGGACCAGCTGGAATGACAGGCTCACCTCTGGTTCTGCAGTGCTGATCTCTCCAGGCTTTATGTGCAGCACCACTCAGTGCCCCTACCTGGTCTTCTCCCTTTCTCTAGGACAACCTTTATACAAAATGTTCATTTGTCTTCAGATGTTGGCATTTCTTGGGCAGTTGACTGAAAGTGAAGGTGTTGTGACAACTGCAGCTCATGCTGTTAGATACCTAGGTCTTGTAAGCTGGGCTGGAAGTCTCCATTAAGGAAATCCAGCCTTTTCTGACTTGAGTCACATCAGAAATATTGCAAAGGTAGGCTGTCTCCCAGTGGTGGAAAGGTGACAGAAAAAGCAGGGAAGGAAATGGAGACAAAGCAAGGACATGAAAAAGTAAGAAAAAAGTAATTTAAAGCTTGAACAAACAAATGAAAACCCGTTCTATTTAACACTAATTTGGGTTTGACTTACGTTATCAGAAAGGTTCTGTAACTGTTAAACAATTCAGGGAAATCCAGATTTCCCTAAATCTGCTACTGATTATTGGGTGCATTCATTTTTGCCATTTCTGGAACACATCAAGCCTGCCTGCTGCTACGTGCTGAGCACCCTACTGCTCCTATAGGAGCTATTGTTGCTATTGGGTCACTGGTAACTTTGACCCTCAGTAGGTACAGAGGCACCCACTGGCCCTTGGTGTCTCTGCAGCTCCTCCTGTGTTTTCTGCCCTCTCATTGAGCTTTGGGGTTCAGAGAGTGGGACGAGCCCACGGGCTTGCCTGAGAAGGGGCAAGTTTCCACCATGATGGAGGGCAGAGTGGGATTAAGACCTACCGTTGGTGGCACTGCATCTTCACCATGAGGAGGAGTGTGTCACAAAGCTATGGGGTAGGGTTGCAAGGCACCAATACTTCTGGGATCTGAGCTGCACCCCAACTCAGCATTTCAGCGCGCTAGACGAGTTTCCCAAGCCAGGTTCTGCTGTGCATGGTCACATAAGGTCAGAGAGGTCTCTGTATAAACAAACAAACAAACAAACAAACAAAAACCAAAAGAAAACAAAACAAAAACCACAAGTTGTCTAATACCAATTTGAGTCCAGATAGACCTGGAAGGTGCATAGTTTGAGCTCACAGGTGTATGCTCTCACTGATGTGCACTGTAATGATGAGCATTAGCCCACAGAGAGCAGTTTCAGTGAGGTCTGACACGGCAGCATAAGAGGGTTTTGCAGGGTGATACAAGTTTAGTAGTGAACCAGGGCATCTGAACTTCAACGGTAAAGAGTTTATTGCCATGCAGGCACAAGAGCGGGCAGGAAGGCACTGTCTAACCCAAAACACACTCCCTCCTTATCATCGCCCATAGGTAGGGTGCGTGTGTGCCCTCGCTCTGTCTCCCCAGCAGTTCTGCCACCCTCAGGCACGTTGAGCCATGTTCACTAACAGGCTGGGATGGGGAAGCGAGGAGAAGAGAAGGGAGAGAGCCCAGGCTGCATCACTGACACCACAATGTGGTCCAAGTTCACCTGCATCCCTGAGTGGCCGTGGCAGGAGCTCATCCTCGTTGGGCTGCCTGCAGTGTCCACAGGAATATGGTCATTGCTGCTCTTCTTCTGTAAAATGCATTTTACTCTTCCTTTTAGTCATGTATTTGCTCCTGTCACGCTTGTGTTTGAACCAGAACCACTCCACAACCAGATCACATAACACATTTTTCCAGCCCAGAAGCTGAAACCTCTATGTTAAATGAACTGCTGTAACCTCAATGTTACCCTGGAGAGAATTCCTCTGTATTTTGCCTTGCAAATAATTCACATGGGCTGACACAAAGCTCTAGTCTGTGAGTAGAGTATGTAGCATTCGGTACAGTATGTGTACAGTATGTGGCTCTTTGCAAAGCCCTATTGCATGTACATGCCTGGGATCAATTATTTTCATTGAAACAAGAGAAGCCACATGATGAGTAAACCATTAACTATGACATTTTATTCCCACACTCGATGAATATATGCAACAAAATATACTGCAAAAGAACTCTTTAAAAACATACTTTAATGCCAGGCACACTGAAGTCATATTTCGTGTCAGGAAGAGGAACTGGGGAAGACATTAATGTCTTTCCCTCAAATCATAATGCCAAACTTTAGAGGTGAAAAAAGGTCTCCTTGGAGAACAAACCCCGTTCCCAAAGAGTCAAACAGCCCATTGCTGAAAGGGCTTTTATTTGCAACACCATGAACCCATCACCCAGCAAGGGACGTGTCCCATGCTTGTGCCCCCAGCACCATCCTGCTCACCAGGGCACCCCATCTCTCCTCCTCTGGCCAGGCAGGGCACCAGTCCCAAGTGCCACCAAAAGTCTCAGCCATTCCTCATCCCAGTTTGTCAGATTGATTTGTCCACGGTGTATTTTTGAAGTGTGAAAGCTATAAGAGGCTTAAAGTGATAAAGTATTTGGATAGGGTTTAAGTACATTTAAGCCTTTGACTAGGATCAAGCTGTGTGCAAAGTACCAGCAGTCTGTGCCAGGCACATGATCTTGTCTCTGCCACCCTCACTATTATAACTCTCTTCATGCTGATCATGTAAAAATATGAATAAACAGAAAGAAATATCACTGCACCAAAGAACAACTCTTCTGCTTTATTGTATTCATGGCATCTGTTAACACATGTATCATAGACATGCACTGGAACACATCCTCACTGATGGAAATGCCATTTCTTTTCCAAACAGTCCCCAAAGCTGGGAACTACCCTATTTTTACAGTTGGGAAGCAAAGAAACTATGGACCATCACTTCAAGAGGATATGGCCTGACAATCCAATCCCATGAACAAAATTAAGATGTAAAAGCCAACTTGGCAGCCTGCTCTCTGCAAGCTGGCTTGCTGCAAGCTGGAAGTGTCTCTCCAACTGTGTACTCACACCACCTTAATCACCTTCCCATAGGGAAGGTTGTTGGGCTCTCCTCAGTTTAAGTTGTCCCATTTTCCAGATGTTTAGGAGGTTGAAAGACAGGTGAGGGTAGCTCCAAGCACATGGCTAAGGCACACCTCAAGGAAAGGGTACACCTAGACTTCTGTCCTCACCTTGGTGAGTGTTCAAATACCATACAAAATGGCCCTAAAGGGGACAACTTTAAGGCATGGCTCACTCACAGTATGCTCTTTTTCAGGTTGAGAAGGGCCCTTGCTCTGCATGCCAGTTCTTACAAGCTCAGCACTCCCTTTGGACCAGAGAGGTCCTAAGCTCCAAAGAGTAGTCAGGACCCCAGTATGTGGAAAGAAGTTGAAGCCCTTTGGTGGGCATGGTGGACACCTACAATAGAGGTGTCATTGCAGTTTCTGAGAAAAGAGAAATTAGGGAATTTGGTGACAATGTAAGGGAGATGCATGAACACCACCTACATGGGTGCACCTCCATTTACCCAAGAGGAGAACAAGCAAGTGAACCTACCAGAGCTTTCCCAAAGTTGCACAGCTTGTCCCTTGCAGACAGAAATCACTGCTGTCTGCAGCACTGCATGAAGAGTGTGCAGAGCCACGCATGCATTTCGTGTATGACTTCATGGTCCTGACTTTGGGAAAAGCAAACCCTGTCCAGATCCCCACCTCAGCTCTGAAAAATGAATGAGGGCTGAACTGTGGGGTGTTAGTGCTCCTAATAAGCTCTCCTTATGGGAAGTGCTGAATTGAAGTGCATTGGTTCTGCATCTGTTTCAGCATCCTTAAGTCTGATATTATGAGAGCAGCATGAGAGCTTGGCACCCAACTCCCATTGGGTTTTGACACTTTTCTTAAAAAAACAGACTAAGCTGCTACGAGCGACATTCGGAAGGAGGCTGTAAGTATGCTTTAAAATGGCTTAAATAGGGCAAAGGAGACAGCAGTATCCACAACATTCCTGCAAAATAAGATCAGGGCTGATCCAGTGGGCCCCACTGCCCACGTTGATGCTGCGATAAGGATTTCACAGGAGTTTGGAGGCGCAGGTTGTAGCATCGTCTGGTTGCATCATTGCTCCACAGTGTCCCTGCTCATTTTGCAATCTCAGTAAAGCAAAAGTGCTGCTGTGTAAATGTGTCTGATGGACAAATGTGCCTGGCACGTACCAGAGGGACACTGCTCTGAAGTGGACAGCTATATGGCAATAAAGGCATGGTGACATTGAGGTATGAGTGTTGTCTTCTTTGCCATTTCAAAGAGGGAACATGCATCCCGGGGGGGGGTGGGTGGGGAGTTATTAAAATAGGCATGAGTATACAGAAATATTGATTCCCATATCTAGTTTTAGGACCAAACAGGTTGGTGGGGTTAGAGAGAACTGGACCTGGTGCAACAAAATCCAGAGAGCAAATGCACACTGAATTTTCCAAGTGCTGAAAGACAAATAACAGATGTATTCACTTCACTGTCTGAAACAAAGCCTGAGGGGAAAAATAAAGGAAAGTTTCTCAAAACAAATATCTTTCTTCTTCTTCTTCTTCTTCTTCTTCTTCTTCTTCTTCTTCTTCTTCTTCTTCTTCTTCTTCTTCTTCTTCTTCTTTTTAATGGCTGACTGAAGATAAGTTGTTTCAATCCCATGTACTTGCACATCTGTCTTTCACATGTGGGATTCCAAAACTCGGGGAGAGATTTCTGTTGCCCAGGGTGGCTGCTGACTGCTTCACAGCTGCCATGTACCCTGCCATCACTGCGGAGGTTATCTGATGTCCACAGCAGCTGCAATAAGGCACAACAGTCTGCAGTCATCTGGAGGTGTTTGGGCTTGACCAAGAGTAGTCCTGACACTGCCTTTGGAGGGTCCCAGGCATGTAACATAAGAGATGAACAAACAAATACCCACCGAGGGGCTAGCTGCCTGCAATAAGGTACAATAACTATGTTCTTTAATTCTGAAGTCCTGTGGTTGGGGCATTCATTCAGGGGATGAGAGATGCAGGTCAAATCCTCACTGTGGTTTTCACTGGGATTTGAATCAACTTACCTCTATCTTTTAAGTGCACCTCAAACATCTCTCTTGCAAGTGACCTCAGAAACATACCTCTCCCACTTAGATATTTCTCAGTGAAGAATAACTATTCAATACTTAAATATTAACTGAGAGATGAGGACAGAAACGCTGTAGGAATGGTAAGCTGGCCGCTGGGGACCAGGCTCTGCTCCAGTGATTACTGAAATGCTATACACAGTATAGTGTTACTATACTATTACTATACACATATGATTACTCCAGGAAGAGACACTGGGACCAGCCATGGAAAGTCATCCCCAGCTGGTAGCTGGCACATTGCTTGAGGAAGCAGCTAATGCAGGTTCAAGTTCTACGCAGACAGAGCTAATTCACCTGGAGAACCCCAAGACTTCCTGGAGTATGAGCAGAAAAGGAAATGCCAGCTTGCTATAACTATCAGCAAGGTGCTAACTGCTTCATTTTGCCAGCTCCTGTTGCAGTTGTCCCAAACACAACATTTCCGACACTCCCGTGAGCTGTTGTTGTCTTAGTTTGCTTTATGGGGTCAGAGCTCCTTGGGCCTACATTTGTGAAAAGTATCAGCATTTTCAGAGAGCGTCAGTTCACAAAAATCCATGTTCCTGCTCTAATTGCATCACATGCACGTTTAAAGGGAGCCGAGAAGTGCCTTTCTGGCGCTCGGTATGTGAGCTGGTGCGTGATGAGCTCTGTGAACGAGCGCTTCGGCAGAGACCACAGACAGCAGAACCACGTCGTGGCTGCAGTTCCCACATGTGCTGGGCTTGCTCCAAAGCCTCTTAAAAGTAATGGAAAAGATTGCGCCCTTATTTACTTGGCACAGAAGGGAATTTTGAGGCAGAGCAGTGAAATGATTGTATACCAAGGTGAGCTGGGGTGAAGATTGCAGGAAAGTAGCCAATTACTTGCTATCCTGTCGATACGAGGGATGATTATACGTTACATCTTGTTCACTAGCTGTACTGAGGCTTCATTTAAGGTAATTAGCTTCTTATTATAAAGCAGGATTCACCTATTACGGATAAAATCCTCCTCATCAAGTCTGCAGCAAGGGAATGAATCCCTGCCCCGGTCAGTGTACCTCATGCCTGACCTCAGCCCTTGGCTGAACCCTCATGAAGGAGAGCTGCAGGCCATCAGCAACACTTGTCGGCTTCAAGCAGTGATGGTCACCACGCCACTCGTGAACACACTGACGTTCTCCAGGAGGATGACTCTGCATCCAGCCTGCGCCCAGCGTGGAGGGAGAGGAGCTTGGGTGAGAAGAGCATGTGTGGGTTTTTCCTTCATTCATTCACAGCGCTGATGCCATCATGCTCTTATATTGCATGGCTGGGTAGGAGCTCAATATACACTTGGATGCACCATGGAAATGTGTGGAGATTTTGGCTTTGATTTCAGTGACATCGTGAAGCTGTGCTGTGTGTCTGTTCCTCCAAGAGATGAGCAGGCGAATGCTTTGTCTTTTGTATGAGTGAAGATAGGTAACAGGGATTCCTCCTAGCTAACAGCACACACACTGCTAGGATTTTCAGTACCACTTCTGATTTTATACATCGGCAGTGCTAGGAATACCTGCTGTACTATCTCCTGCTCTAGCAGATAAATTAGCCTTGTGTCCTAAGATTTATACATAATCTTAGGAAGATTGCAGGTGTGCATGTGTCTATCCTGTCTTCAAGATGTGTGAACCCAGTGGTTTAATTCTTCAATTTTAAGCTGTATAAGATTATAGAAGTATCCTGAAGTAAGATCCTCCTCATGCACAGGGTCAGGCAATGGCCAATGAGCTAGTCATTGTCCAGACATCAGAGAATCCACGCAGGAAAGTGGTGCTGGAGAAGAGGTTTCATACACTTTTGCTTTACGGGGTCAGAACTCGGTGGGCCCACATTTATGAAGAGCATCAGAATTTTCAGAGAGTGTCAGTTCACAAAAATACGTGTTGGTGCTCTAATTCCATCCAGCTCAGGAAGCTCCATTTTAGCTTCCGCTGGCCCTGGATAGTGCCTCAGATGCATGAGATGGTCTATGCTGGTTTTTTGTTTGTTTTTGGTTTTGTGTGTGTGTGTGTGTGTGTTTCTCTTTGTAAGAGGTTTCTGTTTAACTCTATATTACTGATGGAAATGGATTCCTGAAGAATTAACAATGTAAGCATACTGTTCAGCAATAGCTATGCATGTACGCAAGTGGGTACAGCTCTCACACAGCTTAGTCTTCCCCCTTCAGCTGTGAAACAAGAACCTTGGTCTCTTCCAGAGGTTGGCAAACAGCCGCTGTCCAAAGAGCATGGCATCACACATTTACCTACGTCACCCGGCGCTGTGGGCAGCACGCGAGGCCCAAGGGTCAGCATCTGATGGGACCCAGGAGGGAGCCAGGCTGGGAAGTTTGCTTTCCTTGGCTTCTTTGTAAAAGCTAAAGCTCCTGCTGAGCCATGGCTTTGGAGGTTCCCAGACCATGGCAATTCAGTTTGGTACCTGCTGAGCCCTGCTTTGCGGGCCTTGTGACTGGGAAATGGCAAAACAGATCTCCTCCAGAAACTCTGTAGAACAAATAATGTGCGTTAAGCCCTTGGAAATGAAGCGCAAGATGGAGCTTTGGAGCAGGCTCATCGTCAGTGTGACTTCAACCCCTTGCTTAACTTTTGCTGCTTTGCTAAAAAGCACACTTTTCAAATAATGACTCTAAAAAATAGAGGAGTCTATAATCCTGAGGACTGATAAACTCGCTGGGCTCCAGTGACTTCAGGGTGTCTGCTTACATCAGCTGAGGGGGGATAGGCCTTGAAAATATTGCTTATACCAGAAACACAGAAAATGCAAAATCTACCCTCTGTCTTGTGCAGTATGAAGGCCAAGAAGGAACGTGGTTGTTTTCTTTATTTGCTCTCCAAATCAGCGCGTTTGCTCCGTTGTACTTTTCTGGTCCCTTGAATGTTTAGAATAGGCATTCTTCAAACCATAAAAAGCAAGTACCCGTTTTGCCATGCCGTTGTTTTCTCTAGCATTTGTCGCTATCTATTTATTAAGGTACATCCTCTTAATAAAAACATCCAAGAAATCAGCCTTTGTTTGCTGATTATGCATTCAGGTATTCTGGATTTATAGCGCTCATTTAGCGTAATTGAAGCTTACGATGAGCACAAATTTTCTGCTAAAATAAAAAGAGAAAATAGCAAAATGGTACAGGGCAGCATTCGTGTAGAGATAAAGCAATGATTGTGTCATTTGTTTTCAAGGGTAAATTTGCTATTAAGCTGAAGTCTAAAGTAAGGTACATTGATTTACAGGAAATTGCTCACTTACACACATGTTAGACATTTACAAACCCTACTTCAGAAGTCCCTGAATACTGATAAGCCTTTGTGATTTCAGCCAAGTATGTCATCAGTAACATCAGTGTCTGTTTATAAACATTATTTTTTCCTGATTCAGGTAGTCAAAGTTCAGGAAAATATTTGTATTAGGTCTCTGCAAATGAATGACTTGAAATTCAGTGACATTGCCCTCTTCAAAGGGAACCGAAGGAACCCCATTCTATTTCCTAGAAAAGCCTCCGAGAAGCAAGTGAGCCAATGTGGTTTTCCTGAGAAGTGGCACCCTTCTTTATGTTCTCACCATTTAATGGAAAAAAAAAAATTGTTTCCTCTTATTGTCCTCTTGCATCTTGGGAGCTTTGAGAGACGTTTTCTTGGTCTCCTAGATTACTTGTGGAAGAGTTATATACATGACTTGAAAGAATACATTAATAAAATATCTTCCTATAATTAAGACAGAAGATTTGGACTTGGCCAGTCCCCATCTAATAGCTGGCACTGGGACCTTTTCCCAAAAGGCTTTGGCCACATCTGAAGGATCTGATTTAGCAAGTCACTTAACATATGTTGCTGCTACACAGATGTGCTTAAAATTTGCTGAAGTTTGCACCCTAGACCTTGCTCATCCACTTGTGTGTAAAACCACAGAAAACAACCTGTCTTTTGTCTGTCTTGTGGGCTGAGGGAAAAAGAACCCTGTGGAGCTGGTGCTGTCTCCAACTGCATTTCAATACAGAGAATACACAATAACAGAATTTGGCACCAAGGCACAAATATCATGTGGCACAGCTCTCTGTTACTCTGAAGCAAGCGTTAGGAAGTGAATAATCTAAATAATTACATACAAGAGAGCAGAGGATGGGCCACCAAGATGCGGGTTTCCTCTGCCCAGAGGCAGCTGCCAGTGCTGCACGTTTCCTTCAGAGCTGGCCGCCCTCCTTCCCTCGGATGGGCGATGGGCTGCGGCCCTGAAACACCCCACGCTGTAAAAGCAGCATGGGGACACTTTTCATACGGGGAACAGGGTGCTAGTATATTTGCTCTGTTGGATTTCCACACCTCATCCTCACCCTGTAGTAGTGTGCTCCCCTCCTGATCTCCAGTGGGGCAAAGCTCCAGATTTGGCTGACTCCAGCGTAAAAACCAGAAGAGATGGCAGTAACTAGCAGCACATCTTCTGTTTTACCAGACGACAGGCTTGACACCAGCTAATGCTCCAGAGATGTGGTTGTTCCTTAGCACTGTATTTATGCTGGTGTGTCCCACGGCACTGTCAGCTCATCCTGCTACAGGTGAGATCCGATGCATTGGTCTTCATGAACACCTGAACCACAGGCTGGAAAAAAAAAAGCAAAACTGTTGCTTTTGCCCAGCAGCACGGGCCCTGCTGGATGGGGTTACTCTGGAGAGGACACTGCTGTGTTTTCCCACTGAAGACCCTGAGATGGATGCAAGCATAGAGCAGAAATACTTATACCAAACCAAAAATAACGCAAGATACTTTCTCAAGATGTGCCCATGTGCTGTCCTTGCGATGGCTGGAAGGGAAGCAGAGAGGTCCCTGGGGCTCCATCAGTTGTGCACAGGCATGGCCCTTGGTGGGTCACCTCCCTGCAGCTGTGGGGACAACTCCACAGCCCACTGAGGGTGTCCCTTCTGAACGCCTATTAGTTATGATCTAGGTTTCCCCTGAAGCCTGAGCTCCCATACCCCTAAGCTTCTTATCTTAACTTATATAATTATGCGTATTCTCATTACCCACATTGGTGCCTTATCCTTGTTGAGTGACACCAGCTTTTTCCTTCTTCCTGCACCCAAGAGCTGTCGGGGGGAATAGAAAGTAGGGGAGGTTTTGCTGGTTCGTATTTTATCCTCCTGTCAATCAGTCAGCAACAATCCCTTTCAGATAATAACAGAAAAATGTGTCTGTGCAGAGCAGCAACTGTTCTTCAGCCCCTGTGAGAACCTGCTGGGGTTGAGCTTGCAATCAGTGTATTGAAATACAATATGCTGGCTGAGCTAATGAGCTGTACAAGCAATGGGAAAGGGAATAAGGAGAGAGGGGAAGAGGGAGGGAGAGAAAGAGTGAAGTTTGAAGATTCAGGTCCTGCTCAAGCTGCTCTGAGAGGTGGGTGCTCACCTATGTGGCACCTACAGCATCGCAGCTCCAGTGCCATGCAGAGGGGTAAAGAGCAGCAGCAGCAGCAAAAAGCAGCTTTGCAGGAGTAAGTAATGCTGAGAAAGGATTTTAAGCATTTGCACTATCTACTGGAGCAGCTGAATGCCCTGTAAAGGAGCCCTGCCTTTCCCCTCAGCCTTTCCAGACCTCTTCAGATCATCATTTTGGTTCTCAGCATCTCACCAAAGCTCCATGCTTGAAGCAGATGTGAATATGTATATATATAGCTACCTGTATTTGTATGCACCCCAGGGATGAATCCGAATGGACACAGTTACAGTGCAGCTTTTGACATGCAGCTTTGCACTCCATCACACCTCTGCCATCAGCAGATAATTTGGGGGCCATTAGGTACTTCCAAAACATGCACATGAGATGCCAGCACGGATTGTCCCTTTTGAAGCAACCACAGCTCCTCAGAAGACACAGAGGTATCACCTGAATATACTGCCTTCTGTCCATGGCTCTCCTTTAAATAAGGGGAACCTGGTTTTGGAGGTCATCTCCCACATTTTGCAGGTAGCACAGGAGGAATACTGAGTTTGTTGTTTTCTCGGCTTCACAACAAAGCTATCCAGTTCTAAAATTATCAAAGTGAAATGGAGGCTTATGAAATGTGTGTGGGTGTTAATGGAGACAGAACCATTCTTATAACTGCCTTAAAAGCTATTTCATAAAATAGTTTCATTGTCAGGGACTTTAAACATACATGATTAATATCTTAACTGACTATGCCTCATTTTGCATTATCTCAAAGGACACATTTATGAGATGATACACACTATTTAGTCTTTATAATGCTTGCATCTGTAGCTGGCATGCTTTGGGGGAGCTTTACTATCATTGCTAGTTATAGAAACATATTAACTTGCCATAAATTACAAGAAATAAATTAATCAGATTCACAAATGTGTTAAGGAACTAGCTACTGTATATAAACCACCAAAGCAACCTGAAATCTATAAGAAGTGAGGTAAATATTGCTTAGAGATATTAAACAACACATGCATAAATTATCTTGGTTTAAAGCATCCTTGAAACGACCAATACTATTTTGATTTATAACATAATGTTGTATATTTTGTCAAAATAATTTTACTGAAAATGTTTCGATTTAAAAAATATGTTACAAATATTTTACAGATTTCCCATTTCACAAAACTTCATTTTAATATTTGTATAGTATTATTAGGGCATCCATTCATTTTATGAGGTAGTCTCAGTGTGTTTAGAAGGAAAAATAAAAAATGTTGATTATTTGATGCCTCAAAGCAGACTACTTTTTCAGAAATGTTTCATGCCTGGTTAGAGTCTATGCACGTCAGTGTACTATAGGAATCCGTCTGCTTCTCCATGTGTAACTCATTGTCACATTGCGGGATGGTCAGGGTAATGGATGAAACCTGTTGGCTTCCTTAGTCTTGAAAATCAAAGACAGAAAGATATGTTTGGTGCCTGTAAATATATTAAGGTATAACACCAAAAAGATCTTTCATCTAATGGGAAATATTGGCATAGAAATAAATACACACATGTTAAGAAGACAGGAATTGTACACTAGGTCTATGCAGCTCAGAGATACTGCTTCTGATGTAGTGATGCTTAGGGAAAAACATAAAAACTGTTCCTTTTGCGCTCTCCCCAACACCCCTCAAATATTAAAGGAGTCAGAATGATATTACAAAGCTCTGAGATTAAAGAGAGAACGTGAAGCCCCAATTTTCTCAGAAAGAAAAGGTAAGCCATCCTTGTCTTCAAAGATCAGCGCCAGACACATCAATCCACTGGTCTAGCAGCAGATCTCCAGGCCCTCGGGGGGAAGACCAGTCTTCAGTTTGGTCTGAAAGAGCTGGGCTGTCATACAGAAAAAGCATTGAGATTTCTGACATCAGGAGGAGAATAAGAAGCAAGGAACGTGTGCTCCACAGCAGGACTGATGCACACTCCGTGTTTCTGTTAGCTAGATGTCCCCAGCACCCCGAATAATGTCTGGGGGCATTCTGAAGGTTCTCCCTGATCCATAACACTGTATTTAGACACTGGCTCCATCCCATTAAGGCAAGGTACCAACTTTTAGACTATTACAGTGTATATGCTGGGCACCTGAAATAAACTTTCTGCCCAGCATAGTGTCTAGCAAACTCAACCAGTTCCTCACTTTCCACTGCATGTTCCTGGTGTGCTTCTTTGAGCTTGTTTTTAGTATCTCAGTAAACCCAGGCACAAAGCACACATGTAACAACAGTTTTGCAAAGTACCCTTTTCTCTTGTCTTTGGGGTTATGGATGAAACCAAACAAGCCCATTGTGGTAGATGACATTCCTGTCACCAGTGTCTTCTGGAAGACACGTGGATACATTGGTGCGGAGGACTGCATAAGACTTTGGAAAGAATACTAGAGAGATCTGCTGGAAAACATGGCATCAACAGAAGGCATGCTCTTGCTGCTCACATTTCCACTCCTTAGCATCCTTTACTGCTTTGATTTATACCTCTGTGGAACTGCTTCTCCTGCTCCATCACTGCTGCCTTCTACCCTCTTCCAGAACAGCCTCCAAACCAATTTGTCATACTTAAATTTAGACACTGAACAAGGTAACTAAATCACAAGTGTAGGTGCATAGTCAATTAAAGGGAGACACCCTTCCAGAAGGAGAATGGGATGAGTTTTAGAGCTTCTTTCTTTTCCTTGACTGTAAGGTATATCTTAGGGCAATTACACCTCTAATTTAGATGCTGCTTCTGGGGTACTAATTGTAGCTAGGATGACTCAGGCAGTGTAAGAGAAAAGGTGTTATCAGCCGTCAATTAACTGTCAGTGTGGTGACATCTTTTCTAGCTGAAATGGATTCAGGATTTACATTCAAGGCTGCTCTGCAGCCCTGCTTGCTGAGGGCCTCCTTAAAGCTCCTGTTGCCACACTTCCTCCTCCCTTCTCTTCACTTTCTGTTGGGGCTTGGCCTCTCCGAGCATGTTGTTTTGCCTGTTAGATCTCTTCCAGACCCTCCTCCCACCCCTGTAAATGAATGCCCTTGCATTGGCTAGAAAAGATTTCCAAGAGCAGAAATGTCACAGTGAAGTTGTCTCAGGTCTGAGATGTTTTCTTTATTCACACCCCAACAGTTTGTTGCATCAGAGTGCTTTGCAAAGAAGCTTTTAGGTGAGGTACCCCAATTCTTCATGCCCACAGCTCTCAACCATTTGAAGACAGTGAAGGATTTAAATACAGAAAGTATATTTTGAGAATAGCTAAAACATCTCCTTGTGAAAGTCCATGTCATCTGTCTGAATCATACAAAAAGGGCAGAGAAGAAGAAGGGAATTGTTCACCTTTTCATAGCTGTGCCTTCTAAATGATCTTCAAATTTTCTATCTTTCATCTTTGGGATTGCGTGCATTGGCTTTGCCTAAACCTTGCCTTGAACGCACAGACTCTCTTTTCCTCTACAGATTGCACTATTCCTCCACTCTTCTTGTCAGGGAAAGTCTCCTGCTCATACACACAGACTCAGAAACCCTAGCCATTATTCAAGGCCAAAACAAGAGACTTAAAAGGTAAGCAAGCAACTGGATATTTGAGGTTAGACGCTCTGATAGTAGCAACAGCCACCCTGATCTAAAAATATCTTGTAAGACTACATTAAGTGCCCAAAGAGCCCGTGTTAGAGCTATTTTCACATGAAAACAATGTCTGTGACTTTCAAGGCAAGTGTATTTGTTGTTTTGCAAAAACCTTCATCTGCAGAACTTCTCTATCTTCTCCTGTTGCCTCCCGCTCACAACAGCCATCATATTTTTGTTCTTCGCACTGTTTAATGTTTACGTTCCATTGCAAAAATAAAAGTCAGATGGGAAACTGTCTTTTCTGGGCATTCCCACAGTGCATATTTGCATATTTGAACAGTATCTCAATAGCAGAGTGTTCTTCAGATAATCTGAAATCACAGAGGCTATGCAGGTAGCAATCACAGCACTATGCACAACTCGAAGTGACTATGCCGAGTAAGAATCAACAGCCCAGAAACAAAACACACTGGCTGAAAGTGCAAAGGTTAGCTGGCAACTTTACCCGGACAAATATGTGCAGTCCTGCCTCCTATGAACTGCAGGTTAAAGGGCAATGGCAACCCAGTGTGATGATTTCTTTATCTGTTGTCCAACCACAAATAATTTCAGGTTATATTTTACAATCCTGTGTGGACCAGCAGCAGAGACTGACATAAGTTTCCAAGGAAGCCTTTAATCTGAAGATACTTCAAAAGTTTCAGAAAACCTTGATCTAATCTGAAAAATTGCGGCACCTCCAGAGGATTCATCCACCTTGAAGCATTCCTTTTTCCTTTCCTTTCCTTTTTTTTTTTTTTTATCCTCAGTCGTGATGTGAGGAGGTGATAAAAGTGGCCCCCCACTGCTGACGTGAAAGGTATCCAGTTTCTCCAGTGTTAATATTCTGACAGCTCAAATAGTAAGCAACAAGGATTGGAGGTTTTTATGTTTTGTTTTGTTTTTTTGTTTGTTGCTTTTTCTTTTTTTCCCATGTTTGCGTGAGGGCTGGAACTGCATTTGAAAAGATGCCACCAGCTTTAGACCACAGAAGATTGGCAGAGGGGGTCAGTGGTGAAGTGACCAGCTGCTGGGAACAGTCTGGTTCTTGTTGGACCTTAAGTAACACAAGTAGATAGCAGGTTTCTGTAGGAGAAGAAGATGCTAGCACAAGCTCGTGCATTAAAGTAGGAGTCAGGTGTTATATTTTCACAATCTCTGGCTTGCATCCAGATTTTAACCTCCCCATTCCCTCCTGATTCAGGAATGCTTGGCTCTCGCTGAGCCTTGGCTGGCTTTTTGGACAACTTCATTCAGCACTGTTGATGCCAGCAAAGGTCCCTGCTTCAAGGTTTTCAGCTGGAATCATGCTTTCCTGGTGTATCTTTCTGGATAAACTAGAGCTAAGCAAACAGCCTCTGAAACAGGTTTAAAGAAGCACCAATATAAACAGGAACATTTTGCCACTGCTTTTACTTGGCAGGATCAAATGCAGCTGCCTGCTGAACTGGGTAAATAGGGAACAGGGCAGTATTGCACTTCACCCCTTTATCAGGGTTCAAGGCAAACCTTTCCCTCCATTTTTTTTCCCATTCTGTGCATATTTTGGCGTTGTTTTTAGAAGTTAATTTCTTTTTCAAGTTCAGTCTGGGTTTCTGGAAAATAACTAGCTGAAACTGATTGTGAAACTATTCCCTGGCAAAAGGTAGGCAGAAATGATGCAGAAATGCTGACAATAGAAAGAGGTTTACACAAAAAAAAAATCTTTTGTTTTTAAAAAGACCTTTTTTTGTTTTTCTTGGGGATACCAATTTTATGCTTATATTTTTAACCTTCTGTGTATATCAAATAAGCAGAAATTGCAGATCTGCCTTCCTGGACCAGACCTAAAGCTGAGCTGAGTCCTTCCGTACTTACAGTGGTCTGGGAAAAGGAGCAGAGGGTGTCAGAAGTTCTGAAAGGGGAGCAGTGAAGAATCCACCCTCACACAAGGTCCCCCAGGATGGAGATCATCTAAACATGAAGAGCAATAACTCTTGCACAGTGTTTATTCGCAATGACAGATTCTGTTATTGTTCACCTTACACACGCCTAACGGTGCTTTAGAAGCTGCAGAGATACTGGCTCAGGACACCTCTGTGACTTCCGCAGCTTAATGACATACAAAATGAATGAAACACCTCTTTTCCTCTGTTACCTTTCAGCATCAATAGATGTACTTACTGGCTTTCCATAGTCTTACACTATTGCATGTCCATTCAAAGGAGTAAGTGCTTTTATAACAGTATTTTATGTCCAGTTAAGATCACGAGATACAAAGAGGTGATCTCTGGTGGTAGTGGCTCACAGTTTGAGCAGACAAGGCAAAAGACCAAGGGAAGCAGATATTCTTTAAGAAAATCACTGCATGGATTAACCCTCTCCTTGCATGTCAGATGCTGCAGTCCCTTCATCATCTATGTGATCCTTTGTTGGACTCTGCAGTAGCTGCATGTCTCTGTTGTACTGGGGGCCAGAACTGGACACAGCACTCCAGCTGTGTCTCACCAGTGCTGAGTAGAGGGGAAAGATCACCTCCCTCCACCTGTTGGCAATATTCTGCCCAATGCAGCCCAGGATACCATTAGCTTTCTTTGCAGCAAGGGCACATTGCTGACTCCTGTTCAGCTTGATGCCCACCAGGACCTCCAGGTCCTTTTCTGCAGAGCTGCTTTCCAGCTGGGTGACCCTCAGCATGTCCTGATGCCTGGAGTTGTTCCTCCCCAGGTGCAGGACTCTGCACTTCTCCTTGGTGGACTTCATGAGGTCTCTGTCAGCTCATTTCTCCAACGTGCTGAGGTCCCTCTGGATGGCAGCATGACCCTCTGGTGTATAAGCCAATCCTCCCAGTTTTGTAATGTCTGCACTCGATGGGCAGAAGTTTGACATCAAAAGAGGAGAGCAACCCTCCTAGATCATAGAGGAAGACTGGGTAAAACCAGGAAATGGCTTTAATGACAAATTATTCTTTTGTGTGCAACTTACCTCCTGCAGCACAGGGCAAAATGCCTATAATAAGAGTATAGGCTTAAAAGAACTTCACAGGTCTCAGTAAAACAGGAGAGTGAGTACATTTTTAAAATGAAATTTCCCAAGCTTTGTATAATATCTCATCTTCTAATTATCTTCTATAAATGCTACAGTGCTATTCTGCTGTTTTCTTTCTCCTGATTACTCTTTAAAAGAAAGAAGCACAGAGTTCAGGAGTTGGACTTGACAGTCTTTGCATGTCTCTTCCAAGTCAGGATATTCTGTGATTCTGTGATTCTAAGTTTTCCCTTGAGCTCAACACACAGCAACTCTATTCATTAACGCTTTGGGTAGGAATATCTCTTTCCTTTCTGAATTGTTGGTGTTATCATTGCAAACTACAGTGTGGTGTTATGGGGGAAACCCATATATCAGTTTTTCCCATATTGAAGTTTTGTTTTAACAAAATATCGTGGTGTGGAAGGGGTTGCGTTTGCTCTCAGCACCTGATGGAGTGAAACTCCCAGTCTGTGACAGTCTCCTCCCTCCTCTGTCTTCTGCCACCGAGGGTCCCTGTGTCTCCGTCTCACCCGAGCACTCCAAAGTCCCTGTAAACCTGCCGACCACTGAACATTCATCACCCCAAAGGTTCACGAGTCTGGATCTTCAGAGCGTGGGGCTGGAGAAAGCCATTTGTCCTCTCTGAACAGCATGAGTCCTGTTTCTTAATGATCACTGTCAATAAATAGGAAAGACAGGAGCATGCAGGAAATGCCTTCCTGTCTGTCTGGGCTAGGTAACGTTGGTGGGGGAATGCACACAAACCTTGCTGCTGCCCAAGGTCCGTTCCCTTGGTAGTGCCCCACACAGCAGTTGTAGGGTTAGGGATGATACGGGGTCCTGGCTTCTTTTGTTTAGGATCTGTTTATGGAACTGTTGTTCATGAGATTTTTCTCTGGTCCCTTTTGCACCTGATGGCACTGTATCCACAGCCTTCTGCGGCAGCAAGTCCACAGTGGTCTCTATTCACCATATAAAATTTTTCTTTCTACTACCTGTTTTAAGCTTGTTCATGTTTTGTTGAGTGCCCACACCTCCGCGTTCAGGGATCTGTTGAACAAGAACTCTGCATTCACCTTACTATTGCCTTCATGTTTTGTAAACCTCTGCCATATCTTTCCTCAGCCTTCTCCTCTCTGAATTGAAACAATCCAGCCTTTTGAGTCTCTCTTCATAAACAGCTTGCTTCAGCCCCTTCATCATTTAATTGCCGTTCTCTACAGCATTTTTGATTCCTCTTTAACCTTCTTCAGGTGCAGAGACCAGAGCTGCATACAGTACTCAAGATCCATGGATGCAGCAAGGTTTATTAGCACGGCTGTTTCCACCGGTATGACAGGTCATGCATATCAAAAACAAAACCAGACCCAAAATGGAGGTTGCTACCAGTTCAGACAGGCTAAGAAGAGCAGCAAATATTCCAAAATGTCTGCATATAAAAGCAGTGGTGAACAAGAAGTGGGAGAGGCACTGAAGAGAGAACTTACAACCTAGTGAACATAGGAAGAACATGATGGTTAGAGTAGGCCTTAGAGAAGGGAAAGCCATGCTACCCAGTAAAGATGCAGTGCAGTATGGTAAATAAATCACGGATAGTTCCTCTGGACAAGGAGCAAGGAGATGGAAAAGAGCGGAAAGGGCGTGAGCAACTTCTGGGTGCAGAAGGAGAAAAAAGAGAGGGAAAATAGTTCCAAACCTTCTCTCTTAGGATTTGTGGCTGTTAAAACAAAACAGAGGATGACGTTAAGCAAAAAGAGTATCTCCTAGTACAGAGAATAAAACTTAATGATCCACAAAGTGAAGAACTCGTAGAAAAATCCACCCTGAACTGAGGTGGTTTTTTTTTGCAGTAAAAAGAAGCTGATTGAAAGTAGTAACAACAAACAGCAGAACTACTTAAATTCAGAATACCACAGGCTAAAATCCCAGTGCAAATGTCCATGATTTTATGAAAGGAATCTAATTAGTCACAAGTGACTAGGAATAAGGATTAAAATCAGGCACTATGGGGGAAGGTTAAAAGATCCTATCTCCAGTTTGTGACAGAAGACAGGGCTCCAGGAAAGAGCACAGATGCAATGAGGCTTTACAAGGGAAGTGCGGTTTGCAAGGGAAACTGTTGCAGAGACAAAAAAAGGGACTCAAATTTGCAAGATAAATCACGTCAGGTAATTCTGATATAGAGAAGATAAGGTCAGAAGAAGGTAAGAAAAGAGGAAAGGGTGTTTTAATGTAGAGCAAATCTTCACTCTTAAGGTAAAAGACCTTAACATTTATGAGGATGATGAAGTGGAGAGTAAATATCTGCGCAAAGTGCCCCACCAGTACTCCCTACTACCAGCTTAGCAATGGTGTTGCAAAGTGGACCTGCAGAACATGGGGCTGGAGAAAGCCAACTCTTCTCTGATGTAGAAGAAACGATTCTTTAGACATTAGACGTAGCTCTAAGTAAAAACTTTTATCTGGCTGGATGGAAATTGAAGAAATAATCCCTCTCAATGAGCATAAACAACAGCCGAAAAATAAGCAGGGCTTTACAGCTGCAATTGCCTCAGGTGGATGTTTAGGTAGGACCAAAGCTATGTCCCTGTGGGTATTATTACCACTGGAGTTATGGTCCACAAAGGGCTAACATTCAGATTTTAGTCATGGACTACCTTCTATATAATTTGATGTTAAGCATTTTTTTTTCTTTTTGTGTTAGGACCTGATCTGGCTGTTAAGTACACAGATATCCTTACCGCCTTACTACCTCCTAGTCCTTGCTAAATGGCATTTCAGCTGAGGGCAGTGATCTGGCATCCCTCTGAGACACCGCTGGAGAGGCAGAATGAGAAGGGCATGTAACCAGATTTAATCTTGTGCTGCCAGCAGATGCTACGGGATGCATGACGAGGGCTGAGCGGAGCCTCCTCCTCGCCGTTCTGCAGGCTGTGGCCAGATAAGGGCGCAAACGGAGCGGAAAAATTCAGATTAGACCAACAGCATCAGGGTAGTAAAAGATCTGCTTATTCAGTGCTGTGGTTTCAGATGGCAAAGCAAAGCAAAGGGGCCCTTTCCTCGCACACGCCTGGGTTCAGCCCCCTCCATCCCGTCAGGGCAGACAGCTACTCTCAGCCCTGGTCGAGCTGTTCGTGACACCCAGCGCAGGGGAACTGAAGCATGGAGATTAAAAGTGACTTCCCCACCAGTTGTGACAGCCAGGAATGTAACCCGGGTTTCCTGCTGCACAGTTTGGGGCTTTAACCACAAAGCTTTCCTGCAAAACTGTCCTTTGCTTATCCCCCTGCTCCAAGCAAGCTGCTCCACATCATCAGCAAGCAGTGCCAGCTCGCAGCGTGGCATTTAGTCCACTCTCACCTCCCTTTCTCTTCCCACTTTGCTCAATACATGCATCCATCTCCCCCAAGCATCTCCAGGGGCTCTCCAGAGCCTTGCCACCTTCTGCACAGGGACAGCACAGAGCCCACATGGCTCCACTGCTTTGCAGGACGCATCCTGCTGCCCGTTGCACCGCACCAGGGCAGAGCGTCAGTGCAGGCTGCGTGGTTATGAGGTTTATGCAAAGGTGTAACTCTGGTGTTTTTTAAATAAATGCTTGACTTCTGGGTTGTTTTTTTTGTTTGTTTGCGTCTGGAATGTAGACACCTGTAATACAGTGTCTTATCATTTCTGCCTTCTGATATAGATGGGCCTGTCTGAGATGTCATTACCTGCAACCTGAAAAGCCTTTATTCTTGAACGCCGGGCTCTATTTTTAATGCACGCCACAGTCCTTCGCTCAGGAACGATCACTGGCTCCCCTTTCATTCCTCCTCTCGCTCCCACTTCTTAGAGCGGCTTCTGGCGCAGCCTCTGTCTTGTGGCTGCCCCTGCGAGCGGTGGAAGGAGCAGCCCGGTGCTACCTGCATTACACCCGTCCCGCTCGCGCTGCGCCCGGCAGCCCCGCGCCGTCCCTGTCCCCATCGCCTGGCCTGCAACCGCCTCCTTTATCTGCCCCGAACAGCCCTTCCTCTGTCTTTGCGCTCTGCCATCGAGGTCTAGAGCAGCTTCCTGTCGTATTTTCTCTGCCACTTGTATCTTAACTCCTGCCTCAAGTAATCTCTGCCTCTGGTGAGCGTTTTCCACGCTGTGTCTTTCTGCAGACCGTGTATCTTGCTTTGCCCCTGTCCCTCTCGCTTCCTCCAGTCCTACTGAATCTCTTCTCTACTGGCTTGTGATTTTAGTGTTTCCTGTTCTCAGGAGTTGGGATCTCCAGGCAGCATAACATCAACTGCCACAGAAATTTGCTTTTGACCTTCTGACTAAAGTTTTTCAGCTAACTCTTGCTCCGTTGCACCCGCAGCATACCTTGCACACGCTGGTTCCCCTGCTCCAGCAATGCCCCTTGCTGCGCTGCTGGTGACCAAAACCTGCTTCTGATCATGGCTGCAGTTAAGGCTTTTCACAAGGGATCGGTTACAGGCAACATATTTAGCAGCTGGAATGTTAAATAATAGCGTGTACATAGGATAGGCAAAGAAGTTGCAGATGTTTTATCTATTATTTCTTGAAACTAAAAAGAATAGGCTTCATAAGAAAATACACATCTAAATTCATAGTGCTCCATGTATTTCCATAGGCTTAGGAGAAATCAGGACATCTAGCAAAGATTATGCTTAAATATACATTCAGAAACATGTTTTGGAAAGCAGATATATTGAAAACGGACCACAACTGAGGATTTCCATGTTCTGTGCTCTGTTATTTAATACGAAGTAGCATCAAGGTCCAAGTTAACTTAGTTTCTCATGAAATCCACCTCGTCTTCCTTTCAGGAGAGGATAGAAAAATAATGAAATGACTAGATTAGTTTTAACTGAGGTTAATGAGAGATTCTTTGAAAGTAGAAATAGCAGCAGATAAACATGTTAGAACTTTGCTCATATTTTTAACACACCTAAATGCAGCAAGAATCAGTTTCTATTAGTTTGTTAGAAGTCAGTCTGTCAATGATCTTTTCCATGGAGAGACCTGAATTGGGAGCTTTCTTCTAAGCACATTTTTTAGATTTGTTAGTCCTCAACCAGAAGAACATTATTTCTCCATCTTCGGTTGCAGCCAGAAGTAACTCAGACACGATGGGACACTCTCAGAGGTTGCTCCTAGACCGTACCTCTGTTGAGAGCCCGAACTTCAAATGAGTTCCAGCATCACTCATCCCAGTGCAGTAGAGTTCATGAGAACATACGTATGCAGGTGCCCCCTTCCTTTGAAACCACCTGCTTAATTTGAAATATATACACACAATAGGATTACTCACGTACTAAAATGTATGCGTAAGTTTCTACAGCATCAGGAACTTACTGAAGAAATAAACTATAAAAAAATCAGATGCTCCCAGCCTTCACCCTCTATTATCCCTCCCAGGTCAGAGTCCCCTGTAACAGAGCCCTGAGCTGACTTCGGTTCCCACTTGGGCAACACATTTAGCAACTTTTCCAGACCAGTTTTTTTCAGACCAAGAACATCATGTTTCCAGAAAATGCATCTAGGATAAGTATACCTGGGAAGCTAAAAACCTTCTGTTTCTAATCTTAGGACACAAACAACATATTTCTGCACCCAGAAAATCAGGAAAATCAAACTCAGAATTGCTGGTGCACTCTCATTTCCTAGCAACATGCACTTACCTGATGAGAAAATGTGACTTCAGGGGGTAGGAGAAACGGTACCTGCTAAATCCATGTCAAGCAATCCATACCCAGGACTTTGGGATTTATACACGAGTGTGAAGGTGTTCAGGTGGAGGCAAAGGTGGTAATTAAGGGGTCTCATTCTCTTTTTCTGCTGTACATACACCATAGCTGGGACTTGCAATGCTCAGGTCCCCTGGCATCCCAGATGTGCTGAGGAAGACAGTGCTCCAAATGGTCCTGGAGAGATCGCAGCGTTCACTTTCTGCCCATTTCCAGGAAAATGCAGGCAGGAGTGTGTGTGTGTAGCTGGCTGTTTAAGTGCTCACTGAATTATTTTATTTCTGCTGTGATTTAAGGCCATCTAGTTACTTAAAGCTATGTCAAGCAAATCTAAACTCAATTTCCAGGTGGTTCGGTGTGGAGCTAAAGCTCACTTGTCTTGCCTTTCTCTGATTCTGCTTTTTCCCTACTTAACTGGGAGAAGAAAGCAGGACCTGGGGCTCAAGGCTCAGTCCCAGCCAAGGCCAGGTGGCTGTCTCTGAACTTGACCTCAGTGCATTGTCTAAGGGGAGAAATAAGCACTTTTACAGCACAGTCTCTTCTGAGTAGCTTTCTTGATCTGATCAGAAAAGCATTGTTATGAGCCCCAGTCCTGTGCTGCTGACATCTCTGGGAGCCATGCTTCAGATAGGACCTGTCTTTGGCTCTCAGGCACCTGTTGGACTAAAAGTTACAAAATCACAGATCAGTACATATTTGAAGTCACTAGCACATACTGAGTACATATTTAAAGCCTTTAGCTCTTAATAATATGCTGAAGAGCTTTGCAAAGTTGATGACAGAGTTCAGTCGTGTAGCAGGAGTGAAGATGGTAACTGCAACAGAGTCAGAAAAAGCAGAGCTGCTCTCCACGTAGCAGCCCCGTTGTATTCTTTATACCCCGTGTTTAACTTATGAGTCTGCCTGGTAGATGAAGTTTTGGTTTTCAGTTGTTTCACTTGTGATCTCCCTGGCTGTTTTCTCTCCTAAAGTTAGCCTGAGTAAATGTTTGACTTTGTCCCCTAAGCCCCCGCATACCGTTGTGTAACCTAATAAAGCCTTTTATTTCATTAGCACCAGTTTACCTAATGTTCCAGACTAATTGAGAGTGGATTTCCAAGAAGAAAAAGGAAGAACATGTTCACAACCGCAGACACCTCTTCACCTGTTTACGAAAGACAACTCAGTTTCTGCAGCACAGAAAAAATGATGGCAAAAAAAATATCGCATCTCACCTTTCTGCAATTTTGTCCGTCCCTATCAATTCCCTGAACTAAAAGCCACATCATTCAGCGTTCAAATAAAAATGAAAGCTAAAAATGCAGGTCGCTGTTTTCGTCTGTGCAGTAGAGATTACTGGAGCAAATTCTGCACGTCTGCTGGCAGAGGACACCTCCCTCTCCATGCCCTGCTTTATGAATGGAGGAGGCAGCTACACAGAAACACAGGGGAAATGAAGGCTGCTCTCTTGTTTTCAGCCACTTGCTTCAGCAGTCTGTGATCTTTGTAAGGAACAGGGGAATCAGAGGGAAAAAGCAAAATACCATGGCAGGGACAAGCCTGCATCCCAAGTCAGTATCCTGCTGAAATCTCCTTGACCTCCAGCACTATGAAATCTGCTCTGGCAAAATAACCCATCCAAAAGCCTCTAATTTGCCTTGAACAAAATTTGAACAGGCAGCGGGAGCTTGTACCTTGTACAGTTTCTCATCCTGCAACCACAGCTGCTCTGACATGATACTGGCATCCAAAAAGCAGATTCATTTTTTCAAGGCACCCTTCAGGGGCCACCTGGCTCTCTCTGTTGACTAGATGAGATGCCCAAATCCACTCTGTAAATGCTCTGAATTGCCCTTTGAACCACAGCTTTATGTTCAGGCATTACCACACCTGGGCTGTGTACCTGAAGGAGGTGGTTTGAAAATAGCCTCGCATCTCATCAGAAAAAGAAGCACTAACAGGTAGCACGCCTCATGCTGCGGTCTAATTCATACGTTGTTTGCGAAACAGTTTTCAGTCCTTCTGTCATTCTGGATGACATTAAAAACAAACATCAAAGGACTTCCTAGAGTGATCCCATGTAAGGAGAAAGCCAACACGCTTTTATCGTTGCTGTGATACTCTTGTGCACTGCTAAGCTTGTTTGCTCTTTCTGGCATGGCTTGACTCGGTGCAGGACTCTGCCCTGTAGTTCTGGTTAGCTGAAAAACCCCTTTAGGCAGCCATCCAGGCAGCCCAGCCTCAGAGGCATCCTGTCCTCAAACAGGGGATAGCATCTTTGAGGTTGGAGCCTTTCGGAGCGCTGCTTGTGGTGCCGAAGTGGCTCCCAGGGTGTTGCGCAACAGTGATGCTCGGGTCATTGCTCTGCAGTCCCTGGGGCACGTAAGCTCCTCCTTGCAGCGTTAGCAGGGCTGGTGTGAGCAAACACGCAGCGCGTTCTGCTGTTGTGGAGTGGACTGGAGCACCAGACGCAGGTTTCTGTTTGAGCCACAGGTAGGGATGGATCCTGATAGGGATAGATGTTTGTTGTTTCTGTGGCATGTAGACATGGAGGAGTACGGCCACTCGCCCCAAAGGCAGAATGGTTGGACGTGCCATTCAAATTTCTGACCTAACATTAGTTGACCTAGTTTTCATATATACAAACCAAATCACTTTTCTGGTAATTTGCCTGTTCTTTCTTTTCAGCTAAGAAGGAGACAGACAGCCCTGCCCCAAGCTGTGAGCCTATCATCCTGCATGGTCCAGATGGCGGGTAGCAGGCAGCAGAAGCACTGTCCTTGAAGAGGGACAAGTCTCTCCTGCTGAGGTATGCAGGTGTCCTCAGAGCAAGGTGGGGAAGGGCTGGAGAAGACAAATCTGCTCCACAAGCTCTCCAGTGAGGCCATGGGAGCTGGAAGCTAGGGCTTCTCCTCACCTGTGTGTGCAGGAGATTTGAGGACTTGCACAGCTTCTGGATGCAATATTTCAGGATCAGAAATGTTGTATTTGGACAATTTCTGCAATGCAGGGTACAAAGAGAACCACGCAGAACTGATAGAGACAGTAGGGACAAGACTCTTCCCTAAGGATTTCCCCATAATCTGGCCCTTCTGAGGACATTTTCTGAACCTTTTCTAAGGGAGAAGGACCTTTAAGAGCTTAGCTGGTCTTCTGAGAACGGCTAGTCATCTTCTGAAAACCATTCATAAATTCCTATTTAAAGTTCATGAGGCTGCTAGGCTACAAACAAGGACACCAAAAACGCTACAAAGAAAAAAAAGAAAGATAATAAAATGTGTCCTCTTCTGACTCTTACCCACTTCTGACTCTGTTCTTTCAAGGTCAACTGCAGATCCAGAGAATGAGCTCATGTCCTGCTTCTGCAGCCTGGCACTGCCGCCGGGACCTCTTGCAGAGCCAAGTCTGGGCACAGCTTCAGCAGGCAAGCCCCACGCTCTGCCCTGCAAACCTGCCCTCGCTCCGTGCGGGCAGCCAGGGACCGATGCAGGAAGCACTGAGGCAGTTCTGTTTTCTTCCCTTTTCGCCTTCTCCACAACTCCTGGAATGTGTTTGCATATGGTGGAAAAAATGCGAAGAGCAGCAAGAAGCGGCCAGGAACGTTGCCCTCCCCATCGTGCCAGGCTCCAGAGCCGGGCTCGGGCTGGGGCCGCCACCACCCGGGAGGTCGGAGGAGCCCGATGCTTGCAGCAGTTGGCCAGCACAGAGATGAGCTGAATTTTGGGGGCAATCCATTTCAGAATTAAAAAAGAAAAACATATGCTCTACACAATCTCAACTAACACGGGCTTGCAGCAAGCCTGTTTTGATCAGAAAACTGGCTTGTAAGGAATACAAAATATTTTGCAAATTTTTGAAACTATCTTCTCATCCTCGTTTCATTAACAGGCATCTTTTATCCTGTCCTAAGCAACAGCAACAAGACTAATTAATTTAACAAGTACAACAAATGTTTCTATTGACAAAAAAAGAACCCTTTGAAATATACATTACATTCACAAAGGATTAAATTACACCCTATTATCCATTTTCCATAAAATAAAGATTACTTTGATAAATCACGACTAATGTTATCTCTGGCTGATAAGAACTCTGTGCTTATTTGTGTGGCTTCTATAAATAGTGTGTTCTGAATTTTTTTCTCCCTAAATATAGTTGATGATACAGTCTGCCAGGCATTTTCCTGCAATTTGACTATACCACATCTGTGAACGAGGCAGCAAATGAAAGCTTCATTGTCTGAATACGAAACATGCAACAGGAATTATTTTTTTTTTCAGCCGCTCTACAGTAATCTATCAAACATATTTCAGCCATATCTTGCTGGAGCAAAGTTTCCTTACTGCTAAAGCAAGGTAGACAAAATAAGCATGTTCTTTTTTTTTTTTTTCTTTTTAAGAGAAAAGCCTTTGTGGTTCATCTTTCCATTGCATGCAAAGTCAATTGTAGTGTGCAGGGTTCGTACCCTGATTCAGGCCATAATGTAGTGATAAATGCACATTCTCAGGTGTCCTCTGCCCTTTGTCTTTCCATCACTCTGCACTACAGCATTCTGGAGATTACTGAGGATTTAGCCACATTATCTTTGAGGGGTTGAATACTCAATCAAGGACCAAGGCAGAAGCAATATCTTGGGTTTTAGTGCATTTCTCCTCACACCACCTCTACATCAATAGCTCTTTACTCAAGAATGTAAATATCTGGGATATCAGAAGACCTTTGTGTGATGAGAGGTACACACACCTCTGGAGCATTTGGTAGCCACATATACTGGGCTAGTGTGAACATCTCCACTGGAGCACCAGCCCAGCAATCTGCTTGAGCACCAAATGCCTGGTTTAGTACAGCACAGGAGCACATGCTCACCTTTAAAACACGTTTTCATCCACTTGGCTTCTCTGGAGAAGGACTCCAGAAGTCCTGCTGCAAAATGGGACACTGCAGAATCTGAGCTTACAAAAAAAGAAGTAGACTGATGCACAAAGCCCCCGCAGAGCTGGTTGAAACCAGCAGATTAACTGGAAAAAAAAAAAAAAAAGTCTGATTTCTTCATTGAGTGGTTGAAATTAAACTTTTTGAAGAATTAGTTTGATTCTGATAAACTAAGCTGGTTTCCTACCAGGCAGTGGACGGTGGAGAGACCTGTGGTTTTGTTTTCCAGGGCTGTGCCACCAGCAGACAGCAGCGAGCCTGCTCCCAGCTCTGCAGTCTGCTCGGTGCGCTGGCGAAAACACAGGGTGCCCTGGGAATCCTGGCTGCAGAGCTACAGCTATTCAGTAGCCAGATCTCCTGAGGATTTCTGAGACCTCCCAAAACACATCAAGACATAGCATCAGAGCACATCCATTTCACAGAAATCTTGGGTTTTATTTGGAATCAGAACAAAACTCGGTGCCAAAAGACCTCCTTCCCTCATGAAGGATGCCGCATGAAGGGCATGGCCTCTCCTACGCTTCACAACAAACATCCAAGTTTAAGTTATGTTCACTTGCCTTTTTTTGAAATTTTTCCGAGAAGCAAATTGGCTCCAAGTTCAACTACTGCTTTGTATGTCACTGGATGCCTCAAAGAATCTCATTTTACTCCAAACTACCAAGGGTTAGAATTGGTATAGCGGTTGCAGGGTTGTCCTGAAATTTAGCTTAAGTGTTTAAACGCAGTGGAGGAAAGGATGTAGAGAGGTTCTGAAAACCTTTGGCAAGTAAATCCAGTGTGTGAAGCAGTTAAGTTATACAGCATGCCTTTTACTTCTACTGCCAGTTTCTTTCTCCCGACTAATCAAACATAACATCAATTTAGCATCGATTTATGGCAGCTAGCCCTTCCATGGCTGTTTTGGACCGGTGCCCTCACCATAAGCAAACGGCTCTTTTCTGCATTTTCCCTCAGAAGCAGGTGGCAGTAGATTTCAAACAAACCCACACCCATGTCTGTGTTGCTTCTAAAGGGTGTGTTTTACTCATGGAAATATGTCTAACCCCTCCATTTAATTTTCAAAATTTTCTAAGCTCCCCAACCCTGGGCTGGCTGCAAAGTGACTCAGCAAGGCAAGCAAAGGGATTAAATAGCAGCTAGAGCTTTTCAAATGAATGGAAAAGTTTAATGGTTCTGAAAGTATTTTCCTCTAACACACATTTCAAAAACTTTAATAACAATAATTACAGCTGAGTCTAGTAACAGACAAAATTCAGGGCTAGATTTGTAAATCTCAGAGAATAGGGAGGAGTACTGAAATGCTACAAAACAAACGTATTATCACTTTTCCAAACCTCCTTAAGTTTCTCTTTTCCTGTATTAGAAAAGAAAGAATCACTGTGGCTGGGCTGCTGTGTGCTTGCTATAATTAAAAGTGTTTATATTTTAGTTTCAGTCTGGTGTACATATTTATAGAAAGAGGTGATGAGAAACTTTTACACAGAAGATCGAACACAGAGGCATTGCCACCAGTGCTGGTGAACAACCTTGAGTCCAGCTCAGACTCTGTGGCTTGCTGTTTGCTCGATACTTCTGTGGATAATAAAGTCCTGGGATATTGATTCTGTTTCTGGGACTCATGTAATTGGAGGTCAAAGATAAGGTCCCTAAGTAACAACCGGCGGAAGATCTAGACCTTGGACTCCTCAGGAGAGCCCTCACATACATACCACATAGCCGAACTCCTCCTTGCTTGTTCTATCTCATGCCTCCTGTATTTTGCATTGATTTCTGCACAGCTGCTAAATTCAAGAGAGAAAAATCAGAGCTGCCTCATTTCAAGCTACACAACAAGCGAAGGGTTTGGGTGCTCTCCAGAAACGAGGGAAATGTTGATTCCAAACCCCTTTGGCCCAGAACCCAGCTTTCCCACTTCCCATAAAAGTTCTTTTTGCATAGGACAACAATGTAAAAAGAAGCCCTTTACTTACCTACTCTCAGAACTGGGTTGTCTGAATGTCAAACGCAGAGAGTGCTGTCTACTAGAGCCAGTATTCAAACACCTCCTTTTGCACAGTTTTCCCAAGCTTATTGCTGCTCAGACAGAATAATGGACTCACTCTTTGAAGGCATGCCCCTCTGTATAACGTGTTTAAGGACCAACGGCAGATGTGCTGACTAAATCAGCGCAGGTGAACATCTCTTTATACACTGTGACGTTCAAGTCAGATCTACAATAACTGGTGTGCATATGGACCCAGTACTGCCACCCACCATGATCTCATTCACCGCAACACTCATGGGTCATCCATTAAACTGGGCAACTAGAAGACTGAAGCATCACAGTTCCTGCTGTGGAAATCCTGGGTATTTGTAAAATGAAAGTGTCAGAACTGCCAGGTCAAAATCTAACCATCTTTTCCTTCCTCCTTTTAGGAAGGCAAGCAGAGGAAATAACAACACAGAAGACAGAAGTCAGCAAATCAGTTGCCTTTCTTTTATTGATGTATTTACTCATTTGTGACCCTCTGTCATTTACTTTAATTGCACAGACCAAAATTACTGATTGACTTTGATTTTCACAAGTTACAACTTTTATAGCTTTTGCATTAAGTGAAGATAAAATCATGGATAAGCAACTTCTTACTAATCCTCATGCAAACTACTGACTGATTACTGGAGACTGAGGTCGAGTGTAATTTGAAGAAAAAGTTCATTCTTACGAGTATGTTAATCTAATAACAAGCTAACTTACAACCTTTTCACAACTGATGTAATTTTCACATACTAGATAATAATTATATGCATATTAAGCAATATTAACATTATTAAACAACAATGAACAGTCTTCTGAATATATACTACGGTAATGCAAAATCAGAATAATTTAAGTGCCTTACCTAGTAAAAGAGCATAATTTTCCATTAGAACTTTCCTAAGCGTCTAGAATTTTTTCCTCTTACAGATCTGGAGTTTTTAAACAGAATAAATCTAACATTCACATTTACTAAAAGAATTATATTTGATCCAACAACTCCAGAGACACTCACACTTTCAAATCTTTTTATATTATACCAACAAATTATGCCCATTAAGAAAAGGAGATATTACTTTAGTGTGGTATTACCACCAAAGCTGATTTCCGAGCACGCTGGATCTAACTCATGCAATGAGTTTTCCAAGAGACTAAAATGTATTGCTGCTGCTATTTTCTATTTCTTGCTCTTTCACAAGCATACACTAAACTGCAGACTTGACTGCCACTAAGTATATGTTTTACATGGGGAATATTATTATTGATAAAAGCATCCATCTTAAATATATAACTGATTCAATATGAATGACTGCTCATCTCCTCCTTGATGCATATAAATTAGTGGCCATACTGCTGTGCAAATGATCTCCCTAACCTACATTGTTACTGGTCCCAACCTTAAGACATTTGCAAGTTTCAGTTGATATAAGTATTCCTACAGAACAATTGCACTGAAATGAAATCCTTCCAGTAAAACAAAACTATAAAAATAACTTAAAGTATGAAGTTCCAGGTTATGTACGTGCATGCAATTCAAATATTCCCTTTTTCTTGCAGAAAAACACCAGAATAGCAACAAAGACAACGGATTCCAAAAAACACATGAATTTTGTCTCAAAGATTTAATCAACAGGATTTGAAAAACTGCATCAAATATTCTAAAATTATTTATGAGCTGTAAAAGACTTGAGACATTCAAAGTATATCAGCTGTATTAAAATTAAACAGAATCAGTGTGTATTGATGATAGGCTGAGTAAGTGTGAAAGAACAGGGAAAAGAGCAAATAAAAATATCGGTGAGGTCAAAAGAGACACTGGTTCAACATCTAGTCAAAAGGATTATGTACAGCAAGGAAAAAGCTTCTTTCTCCTTTACTCTTTTTTTTCAAAGAAATTGCATATTGTCGAGGTCCATTTCCATTACAGGAACACATTAAAATAATTTTTAATCTATATTCTATTTTCTGGCCTACAGAAGGCATTCAAACACAGGAAAGATTCAACTTCTGCCAAGCAGATTAAACAAAACTACATTCCTACATATTCTAAGTATATAGTGATACATCAAAATGCAAAACAGAAAAATAACTTAATGCAAATACTCAACAAAGGCAGAATTATGGATTCTGATAAATCTGGGTGAAGCAAGACTACGAGAGAAGAGCCTGAACTTGATGAGGAGATCTGTGTAGTATGGTTTCTGGATCCTTATATTTATTTGAAGGATCCATCACAGCTGCATATAACTCGCTGTAAGCTCTGCAGACCAGTTCTGTCGACTGTTTTATTATCTGCTCTCTAAAAAGTAAAAATAAGAAAAATCCACATAATTTGCAAATTGTAGGGAATTTAACTGTATTACATGCAAGCAATTAACAATCTATACTACACATACACATTAAAAATTCAGTATTGGTTACATTAAAAAGCCCTTTTACTTCAAATATGAAAAAAACAGCTTTACAACAAAAGAAGGCTTTTTCATCTGTTTGTATTGTACATACATGAACTCACATGGATGATTTTGATAACCAAGAAATTAGCTTTTTTTTTTTTTATTTCTGCAATCATGAAAAAATTGTAAAGGGAAAGAACTGCAGAAGGATCATTTAATTTTTAATTTGCATACATTAGTTTTTCACATACACTCCCCTGCACCTTTTAAAACTGATTTTCTTAGTGATCTGCCTTCTACCTTCTGTCATTTTTTGCTGACCTGTGCAAATGTACATATTTTTTTTTCATCTACCAGCAAATATATTCTATTTGCTTTATCTTGACAGCACCTATTCCATAATCTCTCAGAGGAAGAGCTGAAAGTGATAGCAGTCAGAGATTAAAACTTACTACAGCCTTTTACCAACAATGCTATAAAGTCTGTATCCTGTTTTTTTCCCCAGATATAAATGAGTAACAATGCATGGAGACTGCATGCTAAAATTAACAGGAAAGTTTAATATTTTTTTAAGACAAATATTTTTATTTTACATTACCCATTGAATGTTTGCTTTAATCACCATGGCAATGTGTTCACAGTTACACATGCGTTTTTATCTAACAAAACCAGTAACTACAACTATTTTATAGCCAAACCCAAGTAAGCGGAACAGCAGGAGAAGCTGAGGAAACTGAGGTAATCATGAATCCAGATTCAGCCCTGCTGCAATATGCAGCCAAGGAACAAAGTCACCAAAACTGCATCCACTAAAGTCAGGGCTGAATTTACCAGCAGTTGACCACACCGAGTGTGGATTGACAAGTTAAAGGAGTCTTGAATACCAAGTATGTAGAACCTTGTATTTTGAGGAAAGAAATGGAAGCTATGAGAAAGAAGATGAAGAGACAAATACTGCATTTTATTCTGATGCAAAGTATCCAGTTTTTCAATAAACTTGATAAACTGCCAGTATTACTAGATTATTAGAATACCTGAAAAACAGACTGTCCTTATAATAGCAAATCTAAAAACACTGTTATAATGTATTTGGCGTTTTCAGACAAACAATTGTCTCTGAACGCTGTCTAGGATCACTAAGCTACTACAATGTGATGACCTTTTAAGAAAGCATTGTACATAGGATTTGTATAAGGCTAACTGTATTGCACAAAATAATATTAAATTAAAAGTTTATTAAAATATTCCTGAGGATTGAACAGCATCAAATGAGTCTTTCTGTCAAATAATGTCAATGTCATTAATCAGTACATTAGGATGTCAGTTGCCATAACAACACGATACATTTTATCACTAAGACAAATGGCAGCACTTTCTAAAAATAGTGATTCCAGCATCCAGTTTCTGTGATCCAACACAAACGAAAAGAGCTTTACAAGTCCAACAACCACATAAATAAATATCTTAAAACTTTTTTAAATGAGCAAAGGAATTTGAAAGACAAGATTATGCACTGGCAAATGTTAGAGGGAACGCTCTTCATGCTCATGAAGCTTAAATTATTTCACTAGTGAGTACATAATACACTATTCCCTTATCAAAAGCATGTTGTCTGGTTTTGAGAATTAAAGAACTCTTGGGTTCCAGCTCAACAACTGGAACAGTGGATCATAATTATGTGACTTCAAGGAAGAAGTGTTCAAAATTGATACCAAATGTCTGTAAAACTAACTTGAACATTTGAACTACTATAGTCATTAAAATGACAGCATTGGTTAAATGTTTTACTTGAATTTTGAGAAACTTCAGAATTTTGCAGGTTTATTTACTATAGAAAATACTGAATACTAAGACCCATATTCTGCAACATCTATCTATGTAAATATGTATCTTTGAAAGTTTTTATTTTTAATTCTGTGCAGAAGCTAACCTGTAACGTTGAGTTACAGCAGGTTAATAAACTCCTTTGTGTCAGCTGAGCTGTAGCGGCTATAGCAATCACCCTTCACATAGGCTCACCACTCACCTGTAAGTTGCCCACTGTTGCAAGATAACATGAATTTGGCTTCAATTGAGCTGAGAAATGTTTAAAAAGCTCATAAATAGGATAAGGCTAAGAGTGCATACATGACCAGTTTATCTTGGTTCATCTGACAGAAAGAAATGATTAAGTCAAGGTAATTTCACTGTGTGCCTGAGTCTATATGGTAGCATAAAGTCTATCTCTGAAAAATAGCTTTTGTGTTAGCAGTGAAACACTGAGGCTTTCAAAATTTATTTACTATGATTTTTAAATAGACCTACATTAAAAAAAAATACATATCAAGAGCTAAAATTCAGATTTCAGAGCTTGATCCCTAGCAGCAGAAGTTCCAATGTTTCCATTACATTACCGCTCAAGCTGCCCCGTTTGATCTGTACTGGCACAGTGCAACTCTTACGCAACGGGTCCAGCTCTGCTGGCTGAGCTGCGGGAGCAGCGACCCTAGCAGAGACACCCAACAAACTGCTGAAAAGAATCAACATCCCTCCTGCCAAGTCATGCACCAGGCATGTGGCGTGAAACTGGAAAGTCTCTGGATGAGGAGAACCTGAGCAATAAGTTCTCAGCAATAAATACTTTTCCCTTGACATATGTCACTTTTTTAATTGCAAGATGCCGTAATACAATCCCATTTGGAGGACAGGCAGCAGTAATGAGAATCCAAATGTTAGAGCATTATGTCAAAATGTGATGTGCTAGTCACAATATATTCTCCAACCTGCATTCTTGACAAAAATGTGAAAAATAATGTCAAGAAAACTTTTCGATCACTGCAGCATATAATTCTCTGAATTTGAGTACTACAAAATGTCTTCATATGGTTCGCATTTAATTGGAAAGAAATTCTTGTCATTTTCCCTAGCCTTAGGGTTCAGTTGGCCCTTATTTGTCATATTATGCAATATATTCATGAAACAAGAGAAGAGATAAATAGTAAAGTCCTCACTTTCATACTTCAAAGGAAAAAATCACTAAAAAAAACTTGTAGAAGTAATTTCAGCACAATATTCAATGGCATAGAATGTCAATACCGTATAGTCAAAGACAACAAATTTGATAATTTTAGACTTGATGGAGCAGTGGAGATAAAAGAAATCTTGAGTAGAGAATTAAATATTTAATCTATCTTTGGAATACTTACAAAATAGTTCTAAAACAATTTACCACTAAATTGACAGAAAAATTCGACAGAGCATAACATGTTCAAAATAGATGAGTGTAATTCATTTTGATGGTGCCTGTTAAATCAAGAGTAACTACTTCAGAAACTTACAAAATTACATATTCCTGTTTGTTCAAAAAGAGGACAGTCAAAAAAAAATTGAATTGTGACCTGAAGTACAATGAAAATGTGATTACAGCTGATAGCTTGCATTCTCATCATGATCCACTAAAACCTAATCAAATTTATCTTTCTGATTATTATACAGGCATAATAGAAATTCAAAGTTAAGATACTTACTTCACAGTGGCACTCAGAAGGAAATTCAGCTGGGACATTAACAGACTATCTGGAGCAGAAAGATAGCGATCAAACTGAGCCTGGGGTGGGAAAAAGAATATGAGATCAACATATGAAGAACTTGCTGTTACATGAAGAGAGATAAAAATACAGATCTCTGAAAAGTGACGACATTAAAATGGCATCTGCTTATTTGATACAATTTTCTCTTTTTATATATTTAATATAGAAGCTAACGCAATATACAAAGATTTAAGGCAGAGCTTAATAGTCTAAAACAAACATCTAATTTCAGCACCTCTGTCACCAACATTTCAAGCTTCTGACTCTGAGGAGTATGGGTGGGTGGAGGGGCAAAAAATGAGAACACAGCTTCCATAAGTATCCAAGTTTTCCATGCAGCTGGTGCATGTATGTACACACCACTGAAGATCACACCTACTCTATTCAGTGCAGAGGGAACACAGCAACCTCCAGAAAGAAATCTAGTCTGTTCAAGGTAGACATGTTACTTTTTTCGCTTTATACACGAAGCCACTACTTAATAATCTAATGAGCAGTTATGCTGGGAGAAACAAGACCAAGGGATCTAGTTCAGGCTCCATGAACTGCTTCTAGGCTTACTTCTCCTCCCCAGCATAATACAGTGAAAAATACCACAGTGCTTGATTTTAGTAGTTTGGAGAAGAAAAAACTAAGTAAGAACGTTACTGCTGTCTTCAACTATCTATTGTGTAATTATAGATGGAGACAGGTCTTCTCAGAGGTGAACCCATAAGGAATAATGGGCACATTTACACTAAGGAAAATTATGATTAGATACGAAGAGGAAAATTCTCACCAGAAGTGTCATCAAACACCAAACAGGTTACCAAGAAAAGCTGTCGCATCTCTATCCTTGGAGTTACTCACTCAGACAAGGCCCTAGGCAACTTTGTCTAATAATGGCAGTCTTCTCAAATACTAGATGACTCTTCTCAAGCTCATAAATCCTAAAATCCATGTCCATCCATCATTTAAATGCACAAAAAGTGGACACAAATGACTAATGAAGTCCCTCACAGTTCTCACAGGGTTATCTGCCAAGGTTTGGAGTGCCGGGGAGATTTAGCTAAGAGAGATATGGACTTTACTGGAACAGCATCTGTAAGCACATATGAGCAACTTAAAAGCCTGGGACTTGGAAAACTTTCAGGTTAAGTTGGGGGGCAGTGAATCTACCTGTAAGTACTCCCTCCCTCCTACGGTTTAAATCCTAGGAAGCAGACAGACTACACTGACAGATGGGATTTATGTGGGTTTTGATTTCAGCATACTGGGTTCCATTCTGGTTAAAGTGTGTTCACACAAGCATACATTAAACAAAGTTATGAAGAAAATAAGAGTTGGAAACTTATCTAACTTTTCAAGTAAAATTATTATGTACGACTATAAATCAGTAATATATATGCAGTTTAAAAAGATGGTCCCTAAGCTACAGTCTTTAAATTTCTTGTAGGTCTACAATGCTGTGATAAGTAGAAGATACTTTAAATGCAAAATGTATAAATATTGATAAGAATGCATGATGATCTGAGAAAACCACTGAGTGCTGTGCCAGAGCTCTGCTCTTCCAAGGAGCTTGGGATTCACTGGTTTAGAACTGTCACAGAGGAAAACAGGCCATACTGACACAATTTAGACATGCAATTTTTAAAAGGACCCATTTCTTAATCAAAAAAGAAACAGCCTTTCCCCTCCAACAAATTCAAGCCACTGTGTGATCTCAAGATTTATACTAGAACGTTTTTCGTGGGGTGTGGGTGCACTGCTGGATGAGTGGCCCTTATTTATAGTTAAACTTTCAGAATAAAGCTAAACTTGGCTAAGCAAGAAGAGTGACAGATCATATGTTATTGCCTACTGAACTGTGATATTGCAATCTCTATGCAAAATAGCCTTCACACACATTAAGAAAAAGCATCAGCTGATAATCTGTTTTAAAATATTTTGCAGCTTTCAGCTTAAAAAAAAAAATATATATAACTGTGGCATATGCCCAGCACCTAACTTCTGAGTTTAGCTGAACTATTTGCATAAAATCAAAGCCTTAGGACTAAAATTATAGATGATAGCAGAACCTATATTTCAAAGCATTCAGGCAAAAAATAAATTTTGGTGATTAAAACTAATTAGAGCTAAGCATTTGCTTTTAGCAATTTCAGATGACTCATGGGATAACATTCTTATAAGTAAAGTTCTGCCTCTCAAGACGTAGAAACTAATATTTTATTACCACCAGTTCATAAATAATTTATGAATTTATTACTTCAAGTGGTCAAATTACTATAAATGAAGAAAGTATTCCCAGACATGTAATTTAGCTATTCTTAAAGAGCATGACTGGTTAGATGAATATCTACTACATCACACAATTAACAAAATTCTTTCCCATGTCACAGCAACACTACCAGAATATGAAATCGTAAAATGTTTACCATTGCTACCTTCAGGGACATGGAATCCAGACTTGGTAAATTTGAAAGAGGACCCTAAGAATCATTAATCAAAGAAAAAAAGTCATTGTAGTGTATGGAAAAAGACAAAGAGATAATAAATTCTACAATAAGTTCAGTACTAAATTGTTATTTGGTCCTGCTACAGGATATTACATGTTTGGAAATTGAATCACCGCAGCAATACTGGAAATGTTGTAACAAGACATTTGTATTCCACCACTCCTTTGAATTAAAAACTCAGAATACTGACTTTTTCATGTATCCTTTTCAAGTCCTTTTCTGCCTTTTTCACCATTAAATGACAAACCCAGGAAAATGCCTTCTACAAGGTCTAGGATAAAAACTGAATTTGCAACTGTCGAAATCCCCTTGGTGTTCCAGAATTACAGAGGACAACTTCCACCTCTTCATCTGTTCCTGGACCATGAAAAATTCAACTCTGCTCGCTATTAACTTTTCTGTGTTTATATGGCATTACAATACATACGTGCTGCCTAACCCCCCTTGCAAATCCTATAACAATCTCACTCCTGCAGCCAGGTGGTGGGACAGATGTGAAAGAAAATTGCTACTGGAAAGTCTATCCACATTCCATTAAACAATCTGCCCTGGTCTGTTTGAAGTTGGTTTTAGAAGAGGAGATAGTCTCATGAATAGGAAACCAAGCTGAGAAGCTGAATTACTAATCAGATTATTTCTGCATTTAAAATGGTTCTTGAAAAATCTGTTGAGCTTGGCACTTTATGTAAACATACTGGCTGCAGAAAGAACATGAAGCTCTCCAACACTGTACTTCTTTCTCCAGAAAACACCATTCTTCGCCTTCGTAAAAGATCATAGGCACAGGTGAAGGGAAGAGGGGATGTATTAACACCTATCACATAAGAACATCTCAAACGAAAAAAGAGCATGAGCTCTGAATTCCAGTTTTCAACTTGCTCTAAGAAATCTTATGTTTTCACTTTTAGAATCGCAGTCTTGGTCCTTGAATAGGTAGAGCAGTGAATAAAGACAAAAAGCTACATGACTGAAGATTACTATTAAAAACATCTAACATTTTTTCAGAGAACAAAAAAGGCAGTAATTGTCTATTGCATGCAAGGTACCACTCTGTGTATGGTGCTATAGCGTGCAATGGAAAAAAAAAATCAATGCTACGTGTACTGTAGGTCCAATATGTTCTAGATGTCATGGAAGTGGTGTACATACTCACTACTTGTGTTTTAGATAACCATCTGTTGATGGTACACAGATAAGCTGCACAGAAGGACTGATGCATCCCAAACCTGCTAGGCTTGCTGAACAAGCAAGTATGGGGGAAACCTGTACTTGCAAGGTATGTTTGTCTAATAGTCCTGGTCCCATATGAAAAATCAACAGGTATTACCAAGTTTTCGCTTTCACAGAAAACTTAATTTGCAAAAAAAATCATGCCAAAATTCTTCTAGTAGGCAGGTATGCACTACCTTCTGAATACATCCAGTATATAATCTTACCTGTTCTGGTTTGTGTTGCTGCACAGAGTTATATATGTAACTTAGACCAGCTCTAGTTAAGACGTAGGAAGCTTGTTCATTTATGAGTGTATCTAAATGAGCTTCAATCTGAAATTTTAAGCATAAGATATTTATAAAACGCGCATGAGAATACTAAATAGAACTAGGTTTGGAGTTAAAAGGTCTAGAAACACAAATAAGAAAAGCAGAATTATCAACAAGCAAGGAAAAAGCACAAATACATACGGCATAATTTCTTTATCCATTTACATCTTCCATATTATGAGGAGCCAATAATAAAAATACAGATGATTCTCTACATGTAACAGAAGAGCCTGATTTTTTTTTGTATTTGTAAATTCAACAGCACTAAAAATTAAGAAAACCAAAACTCTTAAAAATTGTTGTATCATTTTATTTTACTACAGTTCTTTGAAAATATGTGATAAAAATCACCCAACTTACTGAAAATATCCAATCTCATTGGAAATATTGACAACAGCATGGCAGCTTTATAATAAACAATATGAAAAAAGTGACAGTCTTTCAAAAGAAACATTAAATTGAAACTAAAATATGATCAGTAAGGCTTCTAAATTCAATACTGATAGCCATGTGTTTGACTGAAACAAAAAGCTGACTGAAAGAACAACAGGCAATGAAATTACAGCTATTGATTTTGTTTTAATTATCTTCATACAAAAAAAAAAAAACCTTATAAATATATATTTACATTCTGAATATAATCTTCACTTTGCAGAGAAACCTAATCAATAAATCCAGTCACAGCAGAAGCAATGACCTTTGAGTAGTCTCTGGCAGATTTGGGAATATATACGTTATTGCTTCATTTTTACAGACAACTACCCCATATTTGTTTATTTCTCTTCTAATCTTAAAGAAAAGCTGAAATTATATCAAATATATCAAATTCTAGTAAAATGTAAGGCTTCTGTGTTTGATATTTAAAGAGTTCACACTTTTCTAAAATTGTTTAGAAAAATGCACTTTTCTTTATAAATTAGGAAGGAAATCGTAATATTTCAATTCAGAGATTTTAACTGTCTTCAGGAGTTCTTTTTTTCTATGAAAAATGTTTCTCTTACTTAATATGCCATTCTACCTCCACTTTGATAATCTACTTATGTATAATCTTAAGGATTTTTTTTCAGTCTATTCCTGTATTTGTAAAATGTTTGAAGAAAGCAAAGGGTATTAAATGCATAACCTTCAGCTTTGCTGCTTATTTTAAGAATAAACCAATTGCAACATCTACTGCGAAAAAGAAGTTCTTATAATGGAGATTCAAATGCCCCAGACAGTTTGGTGGGGTTGTCTGTTTGTTTGTTTCTGAGCTAAAAGAAGCTAGAAATTCTAATTGGGAGTAGATAGGGAAAAATGGCTCACAACCATTTGAAGGCATTTACTTATGCCTTCAAATAAGAAGTTGTGACTTTTTTCAAAGCCCTCAAGGTCCAAAAGGTCTCCTGAGATGTACTGCAGAGATGTTCATGTAGCAAAACTATAAATGGACAGTGCCTAAGTTTTTCCAAGTGAATGGCATAAACGTTTTCATTTCAAAATGGTACCAAATATGAACTACTATCCTGGTACGCTAGGTCAAACCAAGCAAATGAGAAAGGAAAGGCAGAAAGAAGCACTGAACTATTAACTTCAGCTATACCATATTCTAGTATTAACACCACATATGATGGAACATAGCCAGCCATTTGACTGAGCTTTCAACTTCCATTTGCTTCAATTCACTCAATTTGCAGGTAAGTATTAGAATGATTCAGATCATGAAAATTTGCACTGATATGGGTTTATCTGCAACTAAAACAAAACAAAACTTTTCTGATTTTTTTTTTGTGCATGTGTTAAAATAAAAGATGCTGTGTACCATCATCAGTGCTGATACCTGGTATTTGCTTATGATCTCTGAAGGAACTCCTCTTATGCCATTTCCTTGATTTAGAATTGACCCAAAACCAACATTATCAAAGATAAATATGTTCACAAGTTATAGTCTGCAATAAAAAACAGTAATAAGTTTATTTTCTATTTGAGCTGGTAAGGCTCACCTGAAACTGTAACATTTCTAGACGTTTGTCAGTGAATTCAAAGAGAGCCAAAGTAGTCTTCATCATATAAAGTGAATTTACCATGAAGGTTGCCATATCAGCTGTGCCCAAATTACTAGCAGACATAGTACACATCTGTAACAATGGATCTAGCACACAAGATAGAACCTAAAATAGAAAACACATAGAAAAGAGGGAGAGGAGGGAGGAAATCATGTCACAAGAGGCTTCTAAGCTCATTCTGTCTCTATCATGTATTTATTCCCTAAAGCAGAATAAAGAGAAATGAGAGTTTCCAACTGTGAAAACAGTTTTCTACTGGATTTGTCAGCAGGTGATCAGCTACCATAGTGATGGGAAACGTATAAAAAAACTGAGAAGAACAGATTCTAACCTAGCAGGAGGAACAGTAACCCAGATTAGATAATTGGCAATTGTGTGATCTTGATGGAGTATTTATTTAATGGAGTAGTAATTGGATAACAGAATTTAGACACTGTGTTAAGAGTAGCACTCCATACTGTACTGTAATTATCCACTTAGTTAGTCACCATCTTATTCACATTAAGAACTTAGGTTTGGCAAAAGGCTCCAAAATGGGACGAAACAAAAAGATTAATGGACCAAGACTAACTTAAATGTATTTTTTTTTTCCTTCTCTCAAAGCAGTAAAAATTCCTTCTACCTGCACAAAGTCAGCCTGACGGGCATCCAGTGGAACAACAGATGAGTCGTGAGATGCCAGAACCTCTCGTAGCAAATTAAGCGTCTGATTTAGTGCAGAGCTTGGGCCAAGATCAGGAGGTGGGAGTTCAACCTAAAGAACAGATGATTTTTTTTTTTTTTAAACTCCATTTACAGCAAACACCATCAAATCTAGTAGCACAAACACAACCACCTAATAGCCAAATTACATTTAGCCATGCAGAGAAGAACTTTAATTTGACACTGGACAAAGCTAGCATGTTTCAGATAATAACTGCCTCCAACTTTCAGAATAACCATCTCATTCGGACACAAACAAGCAAAAATTTCTCCTTTCACTCAAAGTATGCCTATTTTATAATCTAGTGAAACCCAAACACTACAGTTTTTGGTAGTAAAAAAAATACATTTGCTAGATTAGGTACCAGAGAACAGCCACATTGCTGGCACCACTGAGTTCACTTTGAGCAAGACTTCTCATAAACACTCCATAATCTAGTGCAAGCAGAGCTCTGGGATATTAGGGCCATACTGCAACAGCTGAATGAAGTCATCTTGTTGACAAGGCTGCACAGCCCCTGTCATGCTGAGTGGCTGGGTATGAGAACTGCATTAGGCAGCAGTAGTCATAGATGCAACGGTCTTAATCCCTAGCAAGTTTATACCTTAAATTACCAGTATACAAATGAACTGTGCACAAACTAACTCAAGTACACCTATATAAACAGCAATGATACTGCAAGCACTGGAATACAGGCCTACCTCAAAGATAAGATACAGGAATCACAGACATTTAAATACCATAAAGAACATACTTTCTGGGGCAGATGAGTTGGAGCATCTGAAATGGACTAAAATTCTATGTCATTTTTAACATATGTTCACATACTTTAACAGGCAAATATCCATTATATCATTCATAAAATGTTTATATAATATATAACCTAGCATCTCTCTTTTTCCCAACCACAATCCCTCAGGCTCCACTAGGAATATGGCTCTACCTTCCTTTCTTCAATGATGCCTCAAACTGGCTTCCTGCTGCCTCCAGACCCTTACTACACCCCAGACTGCTGGCCTCATTTCCTTCTGCCAACAACCCTTCTCCCTCCTTCCTGTCTCCTGCCTATTCAAGGGTAAACACAAGTCTGGCTGGATCACGTGGGAGTAAGGAGACTCCCAAGAACACTGAGCAAGTGAGCACTTCAAGGCATAATCTCTTTCCAGAAGGATGTAGGGAGAACGACATTTGGCCTGGTCTGGGACTAGCCTGTGTGTCTCGCTCAAGGTGTGTGGGAGCAGCACAAGTAGGCAGTATGTACTTCTGCAAAGCTCTTCATACTCCTGCTCAGTATGAAAACAAGGTAGCTCTGGATGGACTCTCAAGCCACAGGCAACATGCTCCATAGCTGTTGCTAAAACAGATCAAACAAGAACTCTTCTGCATCCTTCTGAATACAAAGTGTTCCTCTGTGTTCACTTTCCAAGAGACAGTATGGTGAATTCGAGGAACTAATGGAAAACTAGATTTAATACACTCAGAGAACAGTTTTCGTTCAGCATAAACAGTCTTGAAAATTTAAAACAAATATTCTCCTAGCAATAAAGTAACAGTAATTTGGAAAAAAGGCACTTATTCAGTGCTGATTAGTAGTAAAGTCTACTGAAATTTACAGCAGTGACTTCCTTCTTGTTTATTCTTGTTATTATTAGGGGTATTGATCATGCACTGAACAGACTGTTCTCAGACCTGAACTGGACCGTGTTCAGGGATATTTTGGCATTAATTTGAGACAAGAGTCTGATAGGGCTTTCACTTCCAATACACACACACAGATCATGGCAATGATAATTTCAGGCTTCTTCGCACAGAATTTTTGTCCCTTGAAGTAGATGATGGCCAGAAATTTCTAAATTAGCTTCATCTTTCATTTAATCTGTTCTTTTAAAGTCCACTATCTTCTAGATGGGAACAAGAAACAACATTGCTGGAGAAGAAAACACCATGAGGAAAAGCGGTTTAGATCATTAGATTCTATTGGGGTTAGCTTGAAATTCTGGACTACTTCAACAGGGGTAGAATTATCAGAACGTGTAAGGAAAATTAAAGCAGTGCTATATTCATTTTGAAAATTCTAACCTTTTTCACATGAGTATAGGTTGACTTTTTCAGAATCAAAAAAAGTTTTAAAGCAGACGTATCTTAATCTATAGAGGAAGCTACTGACATCTATTCATGAGATCTTTTTTTCTAATTAAAAAAAAAAAAGTGATGTCCTGAATGTCTTTACATGCACTAAAAAATTATTATAAATGATGCCATTTCTAGAGAAACAGATTTGAAACGCATGCTGAATGCTGCCTTTGAAGTACCTGTTTCACACACAAGCCAGACAGGAACTAGCTAAAAAATTCTCAGAAGAGTTCGGTAGCAGCCAGTTCAATAGCATTAAAACATACTCTAACAGTATTAAGTGTCTAATCAGCTGTAACTAGCAGTTCAGTCATGCCAAAACTAGGCCAACCAGCTCTTCATCCGTTCACAGAAAACAAGAAAAAAATTCCCATTTTTAAAATCTAATATACAAAACAGAAACTAATTCTCCTAAAGTAACAATGAATGCTAGAAGCTGTACATAAGGTTTAGGATAAAATGTTTCATCTTCATTTAAACTTTTCAGCTTTGAAATGTAAAGTTCTGCATGTCAGTCAGTGGGGAATAATTACTAAACAAATAATCTTGCACAATTTTTGTTTCTATTAAATACAGTTAATTCTAGTAAGAAGTGGAGCAGACATCAAGGACAGCAGCGTTGTTAGAAGCTCATACGTGCACCTGCAAATTGCAAAAATACTCTATAGGCACACAACCAGAACTATTTACATACTACATTACCTGAACATCAGAAAGTTAACAGTACAGAAAGATGCAGACTTACTGGAATGAGTCCAGTGAAGGACCACAAAGATCATGCAGGCACTGGAACATCTCTCATAACAAGGAGAGGCGAAGAGAGCTGGGACTGTTCAGCACTGAGAAGAGGAGGCCCAGAGGGGATGTTATCAATGTGTATAAATACCTCATGGGAGGAGTAAAGAAGAGGGAGCCAAGGCTCTTTCTCAGTGGTGTCCAGTGACAGGTCAAGAGGCAACATGCACAGATTGAAACACATGAAATTCTATCGGATCACAGAAAACAACTTTTTAGTGTGAAGTTAGTCAAATATTGGAGACAGTTGCACCACAAGGTTCTGCAGTCTCCGTTCCTGGAGACACTCAAAACTCAGTAGGACACAGTTCTCAGCAACCTGCTACGACACTGTTTGAGTGGGATGGTTGGACTAGATGATCTCCAGAGGTTCTTGCTGACCTCATACATTCTGCAATACTGTGACAGTAGTGTTAAATAAAACAAGACAGTAATTTTAAGAATACAACTCCTCAAAGAAAGCACTCTTTAGAGAGACAAACAAAATCTTGGTAGCTTTTTGAAGGGCCTGCTTAACTTTTAAATTAGACTTTTAAAAACCTCACTGGCAAGAAGGTGGAGACAAAGCACTAAAGATGAGCAACCCTTGTTAAAAGATATCAGGGTATTCCAGCCTTTCTGTTACAACTGGTTCTAACAACAGGCACTTCATTCTAGAAAATGAAACAACTTTCACCGTAGTTAAGCAGCAGCAGCAGCAGAAACTTGAGTGCATGTCTATCAAACAAGCTTCAGAGCAGTTGTCCTAAGCTCTTTCTGAGACCTGTTAGGATCCTACAGAGATCATCATGGATTCCAAAGCAGAATGCCTATCAGCATGCTTTTCTTTCCAGCTGTCTTTAAGTTGGACTTGGAAGAACAGATAACAGAAAAATTCATGTTAGCTTTGCTTTGTTTGCAAGGATCCATTCAGACCACAACATCACTCAGACCACAACATCAACCTACCTCATTTCATTTGTCCCACAGCTGGTTTCCCAGAAACCTAAGAGGTTTCATTCTGATGGGAACCAAATTATGAGGGAGAGGTTTACAGTTTTTCCCATGCAATGCTTTAATATCTCTCCCATGGACAAATTTAACAGATAATGCAATCATAACATTTGACTTGCATACATCTAGTCTAAAAAGAACAGCATTAAGTAACAAAAATCTGACTTTGGGTACTCTACTAAAAATCACCTTCTTCAGACAGTAGCTGACAGGTTAGCTTGGCATAGTCTCACTTTAGTACCCTTATGACACCTTTCATTCTATTCACTTCAGTGTTCTAAATTATTCTTTCCGTTAATAATTGTTCTGGAGTACTAACGAAACCAGAGTAAAGACCGGTGTGCTTGGAAATTCCCTTATTATTAGCTGGTCTAGTAAAAGATGCTGGCACAGATTACTGTAACAGGCTCACTAAAACGCCTCACCAGTGGACTCAGGATTTTAAATGCCAATTCTTTCAACATCAGAGAACTGAAACAGCATTCCATCCACTCTGGTGCGCTAGGTGTTTTGAACTTTGCTTCCAGTTTCATTGGAACAGTTTGTTTTCTGATAATTATTTGCATTTAGTGTTTTGTCCTGGATTTATCATCATCTGTAAAATTGTAATCTGTACCACATTGGTTTTATTTAGATCCAGACAGTGAGCAACACAAACAGAATCCAAATCCCTAAACATTTGGTTTATCAATGCATGGTCAAAGGAAAGACAAAAGGATATTTAGGGGTTGAACCCTATAGCTCTACCACTTCCCTAGTATGGTTTGTTTTGGGTCCAAGAAAACTATAAAGAAACAAATACCAACAAGATTTTCAGATCAGGGACACCAACATGGATGCTAACCCCATTCTGGTTGAACAACGAAGGTGTTCTAAGTCACATTGTTACTGCAGCTAGAAAGCACTGGAAAGACTGCCCAGCACTGCCTCTGAAGGATAAGAGCCCACAAAACAACTCAAAGGAGAGATGGCATTTGCAATAAAAGCTGATGAACTGAACTTTCAGTGACACAGAAGGTTGGTGATGCACAGCTCCTATATGATGCCAGTGTTGAGCTCTACAATAATCTGAGAATCTCAAAGCTGTGGATGGCATTTGAAACCCTGAAAACAAAGTGGCTTTGGAATGTCNAAAATTGTAATCTGTACCACATTGGTTTTATTTAGATCCAGACAGTGAGCAACACAAACAGAATCCAAATCCCTAAACATTTGGTTTATCAATGCATGGTCAAAGGAAAGACAAAAGGATATTTAGGGGTTGAACCCTATAGCTCTACCACTTCCCTAGTATGGTTTGTTTTGGGTCCAAGAAAACTATAAAGAAACAAATACCAACAAGATTTTCAGATCAGGGACACCA
>VXAL01004428.1:344460-364225 GCA_013399475.1 Chauna torquata
GAAAGAACAGCCTGAAGTCTCAGTTTCCCATTGTGTTTCAGAAACAAAATGCCTGGCAGTTTTGAAGGTAATGCTCTACCCAGCATAATCAATAACCCAGGGAATTAATTTTTCTGTGGTAATGAGGACACAGACAAATCTCTATCCTGCCATTCCTCTACATTCAAAGGAAAGGGTCCTGAGGAGTTAGCATATTTAGTGAAACCTGCTTTGTCTAAGAAGTTCACAACTAGCTTTATTTAAGAGCAAGTTTTGCTTAAATACTACTCTTGTCTATCAACTATTAAACTAGATACTAGAAAAATATACCATAGCAAGACACAACAAGGTATCAGTTTAACCTAGACAGTTCTCCCCATGCTACAGCACAAGAGAATTTGCACAGGGCTGAAGAAACCCCTGTCAAGTTACATACTCACCAGTAAGGATGACTAAATCTTCTGGAATTGAGTAGCTATGAACAGTAATTACAAAAACACACTCTCTTCAAATGAAATAAAAATTGTAGAACTGATTTCTATACCAAATTTTTTGCTTATGATTTCTAGATTATTATTAACAACTGATGATACTGACGGAACACTATCATCAAAATGGTGATTTAATCAAAGTAACGGACGGTTGATATTCTTATCAACAGGCTTATCAACCTTAAGATGCAAAATATAAGCAGAAATTTGAAAAAAAAAAACCACATGATTTCCAGACTGTAGAAGTGAAAAGTAATTTAACAATTTTACAAGAAAGTACTCTCTTCGTGCATAACAGATCAGCAACAAAGCCTTTGCAATCATATATGTAAGCACAAAGGTCTGTTTTCCAGCACTTTAATCTTCTCTGAAAATAAAATAAAAAAAAAAACCCTGGAAACAGCTGCAATGGATACTTAGCAAAAAGCTGGTAAAAAGGTTGGAACGTGACAAGACTCCTACTTATACACATGCACTGTTTTGGTCAGAATGCATATTAATAAAAAAAACCTGGATGATAAAAAGCAATCTTGAGATTCCTCAAGACGTAAAACCATTGTGACTTTCAGTGCTAAATTAATGGAGACTTATGAAAAGGCATAAAAGCCGGTTATCTGTATATTAACACACAATAAAGCAAGTAATGGGAGAATTAAATTTATGACAAAATAAAGGTCTTTGTCTAATGAAAAATAATATTTCTCTGAGTGTAATTCAGCCTACTAACTTCGTATCTTTTTTGTGAAGTAAAACGAGTTTTATTCATGAGGAAATAGGACATTATTCTGTCAATTTAGTAGTCCATTCATTAAGGGAAATAATATAAGGTGACTCACAGGACTGTCTAAAACTCTCAGTTACAAGAGCTACGCATCAGTACAGTAAGATTCCTTCTCACCCACATGGTTACTNGTCTAATGAAAAATAATATTTCTCTGAGTGTAATTCAGCCTACTAACTTCGTATCTTTTTTGTGAAGTAAAACGAGTTTTATTCATGAGGAAATAGGACATTATTCTATCAATTTAGTAGTCCATTCATTAAGGGAAATAATATAAGGTGACTCACAGGACTGTCTAAAACTCTCAGTTACAAGAGCTACGCATCAGTACAGTAAGATTCCTTCTCACCCACATGGTTACTTAGGTGTTAACTCTTGAAGCACAGATTAACAAATAATTGCAGATGCCTCTGTTATTACACATCTAATCAACTCCTGAGTCTCTTTAAGCCTTTGACCTCAATTACATCCTGAAGAAAGATCTTCAGAGTGCATATATGCAATGTAAAATTGTCAGTTTCAGATTTAATATACAAAATGTGTTTATGAGAAAGAACAATGCTATGATCTTCTTACATTACGCAGTAGGCTGGGTATGCCAATTCATTACTCAGAATGACTTGCACTGAAGTGCTATCAACGGTGGCAGCACAACCACCGCCTTCATTTAAAGTCAGTAAATCCAAATTCAGCTCCTTTGTAAAACAATGGCAGCATCCAGAGCCAGTTACATCCAGGCCGGAGAGTGAGGGAAGGGAACTAAGAGATCAAAGAGGATTACACAACCTTCCCATAGTGTCTACAAAAAGAATACCCACTATTAACTGGGGGAATCATAATTTCTTTGTCACTCCCTCTTCTTCTTAATTCTACTTGTCTCCAAACTGAAAACAGCACATCATCCAAAACAGAAGTACAAAGATTGAGAGTTATGTAAGTAGAAAAATTATGCTGGATCCTGTTTGAGTAAAGATGCAAGACCCAGCAGGTTAAATACAACAGAGCTAAACAAAACAGAGATGAACACAGCCTCAACCCAAGAAAATCTCTTCTGTTAAACTTTGCACATTCTTTCTAAGTCATATGTTTGCTAAGGTCCATTATTGATTTCTCTTCACAAAACGACCAAAACCACAAACAAATATTTTATTTTAGATTACGTATTAGGAAATAAAACATTTTGAGGAATTAATATACAGCTAGCATACGCACACAGCAAGCCATAAGCTTCATTTGTTTATATTCTGGTAAAAACACACCATCCATTGTACGTTTCATGAACTCAACATCAGTAGCAGAGGAACTACTATTCTGATGACAATGCATTCAAATGGAAACACCCCATGACAACAAACAATATGCTAAGTGGAGTTCAGCAGTATGGACTGTGGGACCAGTAGCAACCAATAGGTCATCTGATGAGGGGTATAAAACCACTGAAAGGAGTCACTGGAATATAAGGAAGGAAAGAAGAAGAAGAACAACTGTTCCTTTGAGAAGGACATTCCTCAGCCCTCATAGAAAGACAAGAAAGGACCAGAGGCAAACTGCGGAATAAGAAAACTACCTTGAGATCACAGAACAACATCGACCAAATTCGGAAAATCCCAGTGAATGGTGAGGGAACTATGAGGTTTTGCACAAAGGTTCTGCAAATTTACACATATTCTGTGTTTTTCCATTAGGTTAAGTACAACTAATTTAGAAATGCACTTACAAAACTTCAGTGTTTGTTTTCCACTTTCAAACACTATTTCTAAATTGTAAAAACCAGTAACGTGGGGACTTCTTTGCTGAACTCTGGGGTTTTGCAGTAACTTGGAATAAAGAAAGTCACCTCTTCTTGATTCTCAGACCTAGGCAACTTACCACATCTCAGATAGGGTTGGATGTTGGATGAAGATCAGATCCCTAAGAAATGGAAAGGGATATGCAGCCTAAAAATTTGCTTTTACTTTGCTTAGATCTCAGAAAGGTGAGATTTAATTGGTGGGTCGACCAACAGCAACCTGATATGAATACAGCAGGGAGAGCTTAACGAGAACTGTATTAGGTACTGAACAATGGGAAGTTCACTGAAATGCAATTCAAAGCAAACAACAGGAAAAGAAAAGATACTAGGGAAGCGATGCTGGCTTAGGCACAGTTGTTTGGTATAACAACTGTATATAACAGCAAAAGTATATTCTCCTTTTAACAGCGGCAATGTTCATGGCATAGAATTATTTTTATAAAAGACAGAAAAGTGCAAGTTTTACTTTCACTCAGCTTACCATCCTAGGATATACTTCATAACTTCGAGAAAGGAATTAGGCACACGAGTAATTACTATTGATCTGATGATGCATTAATATGAACTATCTAGCTCAACTAGCTGACCTTGGTTTACTGCACTTAGGGAAATTTCACAATTTTTTTTGTTTGTCGCAGATTTTAAAACTATGTAAACTGCTCTGCTGCTCTGTAAACAAATGCTGCTAATAACACTGTTTTTAACCATATTTACCAACACTATTAAGAGAATTAAAACATTGGAAGGTTTTTTTTTTTTATCACATTCCATTTCTAGAATACAGAAAAAACAAAACTTCAATTTTAGGAAAAGCTGAAGTCTAAAACAGCTATTCATCTAATAATCTTACTAATTAAAAGGAAATAAAAGCTTGTGTTTTGAAATATGAAAGCTGCATGATTTTGAAACAAACCTTGTCCATTAGCTTACTTGCATGAAGACTCAGGCTATTAAAGAATATCTTCTTACTCAACAAATGCATTTCTTCAATTGTTGTCAACAGTGTGGCTGCACTGTTTCCTACAATACCACTGAAAACAAAAATAAGATGAACTACATAATCTGAAGAGGAGGGGGGAATATGACAGGGTCAGATACTTTAGACAGCATTTCAAATACAATTTTTTCAGAGCTGAAAATGTACAACAAATCATTGTAGGAAACAGTTCGCCATATTGGCTTTCTGAGAGATTCACTCATAAGATGACTGCGAGGACAAGCATTATCAACCATGTCATCAAGCAGATATTACTTTTAAGTACAGTCTATCTAAAGTTTAGCAGAAACATTTTAATATAATTCTAAAATTTACTGGATTTTTGTTATTCTGCAAATCTACTTGCTATACAAAACAGATTACATGAACAAAAAAGGTTGATAACTTTATTCTATCATACTGTCCTCTAGTGATACCATCCCACCATCTCACTGTGATGGTAGGCATCTCCAGTAATACAATTCATGTCTTGCTATTCCAAGTGTTAAGTTATTTTATTTAGCACAAATACTGCACAAACCTTAAATTACATTACCTGACTATGCACCTCTCACTGATCTACCTTTTGTCTAAAGTAAAAACGCTTATAAGCTACAAAAATGGTATGTAAAAAATTCATTGCATCATAATAGGGCTAATTCTTGTAGCTTGATTTTCAGAATATAATCTTGTTGCATTTAATGGGTCTTTCTCAAAGTGGATTTTCCCTTCATTAGTTAGGTGGACTTCCTGTATACAGAGGAAATTATTCAGCTGACAGAAGGTACTTCAATAGTCTTTAAATAATGTAACATTAGCAGGACAGAAAGCAACAGATAAGACTGCCTAAGACCCTCCATTTTAACATTACATTTTCAATTGCTTTATTAGCACTGAGAAACAGACTTTGGAGAGAGAAAAATAACAGCAAAAATCTTTCAGCTGTTTTTGACAAAATTAGGAATAAAATATGTTTTTCTCCATATTATTAAAAAAAAAAAAAAAGTCATATACTTGTTCTATCATAGACCGGTACCATCACACTTGAGGACTTTAAATACAGCAGGAGATGGGAATCATTTACCCCATTCTGCTCAATACCTAAATACCTGAAAATAAAGTCATAATATTAGTTACTCAAATTATCAGCAGTTCAGTCCAGGGCTGTGCTTGAAGATTTTCCTACTACTGCTGTTTCTAACCAATATGAACTACTGCAAATGCCTCAACCTATTAAAAAAACAAAAACAAAAACAAAAAAAACAGCGGTTCTGACTTTTCTCCTGGTTCACTGATCTTGGTGGCATGTGATAGGCTGGAAGATTATTGGTGCACCTTGAATGGCAAGGTACAGAATGAGGCAAGCATCTTCTCAACAGGAAAACGCAGTGTGCAATCATAAAAAATGGTATCCAAATATAGCTGCTTAAGGAAAAGAAAAATCAAATTTCTAGAGAGAATTTAATTCTAGCATTTACTCAAAGGGTAAAGGGTAAAATGACTTTGTCATTTTAGATGTTTTCTGCATTTTTTTTTATATACTATCAGCATCTACATAGAACAATAAAGTTTCTTTATTTATCAAATTTATCAAATCGATGCTATATTCCAAAGCAGACTCTACATGAATTGAGGAGTGACAACAGATAAACGGCATCTGCTTGATATCATGTATACTTCTCCTTGATTGCACAGTACAGAACAAAGACTAAGGCCAAGAATACCCTTTTTACTACACTAATCTTTATACTTACAGTAAAAAAAAAAGAAAAAGACATCCTTAAGATACTTAGTAGTTTTGCATACCTGATTGTATGGTGGTAGAACTTGAGAAGATTAGAAATTTTGTACAGTAAAACCGCTCCTGGCTCAGCAACAATCACCTGCTCGATTCTAACCTGCAGAATAAACAAACATCCTTCAGGTCATACATTCTAAAAGCCACCCTCCATGATTTCATATACAATATGATGCTGACTTTTGAGAAATAAATTTGACCAGAAATAAATTTAACAACAGACACTGGCCAGTTAACTAGAACTTTCTGCTTGAACCAAAGTATTTCTTGGCTGCCAAGCCCCTGGGTAGAAAACAAGCAGGTGTATTCTTAAAAAATAAAATAAAACAAAATAATCCAGCCCCCCAACCCCCAATCTTTCTCTATAGGTTTTTGTTGCAACTTGTTATTGAAAATTTCAAAATAATAAGATCATTTTATGCATTAATACCAGTACATACCGGAATTCTCTCCAGCACTGAGCAGAGCAAGAACAGCGGCAAAATCCCTCAACTACAACCACTGATTATTAGCATCACACAGCAATTCAGAATATCCAAAGTATTAGGTATTTTACCCAAAAGACAAAATTTCACCTGGATCAATCTCTCCTTCACTTAAAGGAGATATTACATACCTGCTACCAGTATGCAATTAGATATATTTATAACTAACAAACAGCTATGTTGACTGTTTAACTCAACCAGGAGATATTGGTTACACGGACCAAAACAGTGCTGACTTTTTTACACTCTGACAGTTGATGTCTTGTCTCCATGGTACACACAGTCTCAATTCACTCATAAAAGGCTGCCCCAAGGTCAAGCTCTGGGCACTGATGAAGCAGTGATAGTCAGTGACTTATCACTGCACTATCCTCCCACGTGCCTGCGTGTGAAAGGGCTACACACAAATCACCAGCCACCACCCGCTCTCCCAAGTTATTTGTCTGCTGTTCAATGGAGCACAATGTGCAGCAGTGCCTTCTTGTCAGAGCCAGCTGGAAAGAGAACGAACTAAGATTATGCCCCCTTCGCATCTAAGTCAGAGACCAAAAATGAAGAATAATTTTTGACTCTTATTCACAAAGCTCAATGCACAAACTTAATTTCAACATTCAGGTGTACTCTGTTTTCGAGTGAATATGTATGTACAGAAGTATATATACAAATACCCATTTCCAATGTTGTGTAGAAGGACATTTAGGCAGGGGTATAGTAGTCAGTACAGTTTCTTGGACTGAGTATAGCCTAAAGAATGTTAAAGACTACCGTAGAAGTAAAAAAAGGTCCACAGAAGAGAAAAAGTTGATCAAAGATTTTGAGAACTGCTTCTGTACTGCTTCAATGACTAAACTAAGACAAAGCTGTAGAGGGATATAACAGAAATACAGCAAAATCAGGATGGCATGAAGATGATAACTAGGAAACAATTTTTCATGGTCTCTTTCAATACAAGAGCTGTAGTTATTAACAAAACAAAACCAAAAGGAGCTGGCTTTTCAAAGAGCGTACAGTTAAACTGTGCACTTCCTTCCTGCTGGATACGCTGTGAACACCATTTTATACCAATTTGACACATTCAGTGAAGAAAAATCTATTGAGGTCTATTGAATACAAAGACAGTAGCTATGGCTCAGTAAGTCCTTGGCAAGTCTACAGACAGGCAAGGAAACTATTCTGCAGAAGAATCTTCACACATTTGCACAACCTGTACACTCTTCCCTAAGCATATAACAATGGCACTATGCAAAACAGGGTACTAAGTTAAAATGATTTTTCATTTGACTGACTACAGCAGTTCCTATGCTCTTATCCCAAAGCTAAATTTTTGCATGTAAGCACCACTGAACTTCAGTAAAACAAAATCAAGATACAGATTTCATATCCTAGTATCTCTCACTATATGACTATTAATAACCAGACCACGAACTACATATCCACGAACTACAGAACCTTTAATTTTGAAGGGTTTTATGATTCTCAGAGTTGAAAATCTAACTCTTAACCAAGGACAATGAAAACACATTGCAGAGATGGGGTATGGGTTCTGGAAAAACACTACAGAACAATTTTTTATATTTAGCGTGCTAAGTAAAGCAAAATACCTCACCTTTAGAGGCCTGCAGACACCTTCTGTGATGTGTCCAACTACTTCTTGAATATTTTCTTCCACACCTACAGTTAATGCAAGCACATGTTAAGATTATGCAAATTTAATTCTCTTTTCTTCAAGACTATAAAACAAACAAATGTAAGAGCTACTCCTCCATAAAAAACATTATGAACTGCATGTTCTGTTCTCCACAAGAGTAGTTTACATCTCCACTGAACTTCAAATCTAGCCATAAAGAAATAGTTGCATGACAAAACAGAGTCCTGACGAGTCAGTACCTTATGCTATGCAATTGCTTCCTAGCACAACACAGTGCCTGGGGATTTGAGCAAGAAGGAACAAAGGGAAGAATAAGTGATCTAGCCAGAAACTGGCACAGTAAGGCTCAATATCAGCACTTCTTGAAACTAAATAGAAAAAAAAAAAAAAAAAAAAAAGGCACTGAGATGTTCAAGGAGCAACAGTACCTACCATCGTGAATGGCCTGAACTGCAAATACATGCATCTGTCAGTGTTCAGCAGTGACGTGCTCACGGCATTGTTACAAATTAAATCACATATGTACCTTCACACTGCAGTGTACTACAGCATTAGCAAATGCTTCCTCTCTAGCAGCAGTTGAATGTAATCTTTCAGAGAACAAACTATATACAAAAGAGAATATTGCCCTATCTTATCGTGAAACACAAATGAATTGTTGCATGGCAACCGGTACTGTCATAAATCAATCAAACTGAAAGCAACAGATCTTCAAGCTCTCACTTCAGTAACAACTCCGAATAGATTTATGGAGACAGCAATACTTTAATTCTAATTTAAAACTTGTCAACAGGAGTTCATCTTCAGATGGGACCCATGCAATGAACAGTAAACAAACTGACTGTGACGTGATAAAAATCAGGTGACCTGAAGCTATATTTTGCAGATCTTATTTCACACTAAAAGAGATTACCTTCGAGAGAAAAAAAGTATAGAAGATCAGATGTGTGACAATGCGTCCTTATACCAAGATACATGAAAAGCCACATAAGCACAAACAACTAAATTCAGTGTGGTGGTCATCTCTAAGAATTTCAGTATACTAAATTGGTAAGGTAATAAAAATATGTTTATATGTTTATGTATCGATACTAAGGAAGAAAGCAAGATTACAAACCACAAGATTCATGCCCTGTTAAGTAATGGCTAGCTCCCAGATATACCCTACTAATTTAGGCACTTTTTAGTAGGAACAGCCACCTTCATCAGTATAACAAGCACGTATTTGCAATTGTGTATCTAGACCAGATTGACTTAATAACAAGTTCTTGGATACGAAAGTTTTAGCTGCAAAAATATACAAGATCAAATACCAAGAAATGTGGAATTACAATCTTGATATATCACATGCTTGTGCCATCACATTCTAATTAAACTGAAAGTATATATTTTAGACTTAGCAAACGGTAAGAAGAAATCTTCCAACACAACTTATTATACAACTGTTGCAAGTATTAGCACATCGCAGTGAGATGGAAGAATTATGAATTAAACAATTCTTAGAGACTCAAAATCACCTTTAGGACACAGTCCATTACTGAACACATGCTTTTGGCTGCCTGCTACAACATATATCATTTTTCTCTGCATACCCGTCTGTAAGAGACATCTTTCATGTACTTTCATGCAGCTTCTGCTCTCCAGTTGGGCTCCTGTAACTCCATGAAAAATGGGTTTCTACTACTTCTCTTAAACAGAATGCCTGCAATTCTCCCTTACTTTCATGTGCAAGTTCTCTACAGGACTGGAAGGCTCCTACCAGCAGCATACCTAAGCTCCACAGAAGAGAATCAGATGCTTCATGCCTGTCTAGTACAATGCAAAATTATTAATCTTTTCTGAATGTGTTTTCAGTGCTTTAAATTTTAAAAGCATTTTAGATTAATTTTCAAGGGTTAACATTTGCAAGCTTGTAATTTTAAAACTTTTTAAAAGCTATTCTTGAATATTTAATTATGGGCTATTTAGTTTGTTCTCTCTAAAGACAAAACTGTGAACATCTCTCCAAAATGGCATTCGCACAGTTTTTCTTCCACTGGGATCAAATCTACATCTGTCTCCATCCACAGCTAGACATGTGGCTTTCTTTTTTTTTGTTTTAAGAAAGGGGGAAGATTTTTGTGTAGATGCAATTTACCACCTTCTCTACAGTCCTGAAATTATACAGAGCTTATAGGAGAATTTAAACAGTAATCTGAACTCAAAGATTTCCTGACTTAAAATGACAAAAACAGTTCCACCTCCAAAAAGCTATGCAAGCTGAAACTAGAGGTAAAACATTTGACTGACCTATTACAGAGAAATATTATCTCAGCTAAATTTCACCTCCAAAATCAGTTGTCTAATCTATGCTAGCTTCTTGGGCTCCCTCTATAGGGAACAGGGAAAAACAAAACAAAACAAACAGTTTTGATGAAAAGTCTCCAGAAATGCCTATATCAGACCTACCTTTTGTTAGGAAGATTTGCTCTCTGGAGATGTAAATCACTCTCATTATCTATAATCACAAATCAACAAGATGTCCACTTTTTAAATGGCCAAGTTAAACTAACTTAACTTCTGCTGTAGCCTGTGCAACCAGACACCTGAAGACTATACAACAATACAGATAATTCAACTTGAATCTCTCAGTACAATACACACTGTACTCACTGGATTAGTCAGTACCAACTCGGGATCTGTATTTATATGAAGCATATAATCTTAATCTGCTTAATCTGAGTCATTAAACTGCACTTCTCACTTAATGGTTCTTGCTAAAAGTCAGCAGTATCCCATTAAGTAGTATCCCATTAAGTACTGTTTCATCTTACAGATCTTATCCTACAACCATCCTCGTCATCAAAATTCTTCCCAAAGATGCAGAGGAATAGTTAACGGATGCATCTTCTAGGCTGTGTTGCTTCCAGTATGACGGTAAGAATCCCACTTTACATTTCCTGAAAACTGGGCAACAGTGATGGCAAAGCCATTCCTGGTGAGCTCACAAAAAACATATTTTTGCTTCAGACAAATACTGAATGTCTTGTTTATACTAGTCTCTTGGAAAAAAAGCTTTGGTCTGGTGATTTTTTTTGAAAATTTTTCCCAAAAACATTTCTACTCTCTCTATTCTCAAGTAGTTTACTCTGACTTATGGCTGAAATTCTCTAAATATACCTAATTAGAAGGTCATAGCATCTCAGCCTGACTTCCTGCCAGAAGACCAGAGGATTTAATAGTCAAACAAAGCACTGCACGAGGTGGCAGAACTTCAGAACAGAGTGCAAGACTGGGCAACAGCACAATTAACTGCAGAACCAGATGCAGTAACATCCCCTGTGTGGCCAGTTTTTCCTGAAAGACTCCTCAGTTACAGCAAAAGCATCAGATCTTCATGCATAGAATTGCCATGTCTTTTTGTCTATCACATAACCATCATGAGGGCTATTTTCTTGTCTCTCTGAGATACTGTCAGTATATAAAATTAAATTCACTTCTACAGTATGTTGTAGCTATAGTTAAAACACAGCAACATTCCTTTGGTTTGATTTACAACAATTCCTACTTTAAACAGCCTCCTCGCTCATATACTTTTAATTATGAAAGCTATTTAATACTTCCAGCAGGATGGAAAATGAGATATAAAATAGTAACTTTAAATCTCAGAGCAGTACTCAATTAAGATGCACAATCTGAAAAACTCACCAAAAATACAGATCAAACATAAGCTCCTACACAGAGGTGGTTTGTTTTTTTTTGTTTGTTTGTTTGGTTGGTTTTTTTTACAGCAGAGCATGCATGTTTGATTTGTTTAACAAGTCTTTGGCTGAAGCCATAGAGGCTAACCATATTACAGCTTCTACAAAAAAGTTCTCAATAGTATGGTCCAATCTACTTAAAAGAGAGCAAAGGGGCTGAAGAATCTGCGTGAGAATCTGTAGCTGCATTAATAAAGGAGAACTTTGATATTAAAAAGCTTCATATATCTATGACTGACCTACTTTGACCTTCAGAAACCTACGCTGATATGTTTATGACAGAAAAAAATTCCATTTTACTTGTAGCACAGAAGGAACAGACAATTATTAAAATAAATAAATAAATTGCTAAGGAAATGAGCAAGGGATAACAATCCTCAACATATCAACAAGCAACCCTATGACAATGTTTTCAGAGAGAGATATATTCACATATATTAGAGAAAAGTTTGAACTCTCAACTACAGTCCCAGACATCCCTTTGTAAATTCAGTGCAAAACTATTATGAGCACAGTAAAACAAAAAGACGGCAATTTGAAGTACTCTTCTTTGCTAGGGGCTTTCTTCTGGCAAAACGCAACCATATGCTATTCTGAAGTTAATTCCAGGAAAATGAAAGCTCAACTCTCGTAACTTAAGGCCAGTCTAAGAAATTACACTTTTTAACTTACTTCCTTATCGCTTCCCAATATATTTTTTAAAATCTAGTACTACCTTCAATAGTTACAAGCTTTAACATAGCTTCTAGATGTTCTTTTTCAGAAGCTGTAGCTTGATGCAGCCAGGCCAGCATGTCTCCTACGTACCTAAATAAAGACAGAAATTTCTGTGTAAATCAGGGGTTTATGGTGTGAGGGATTTGAAGTGTGAACAGGCAAAAGAAGGATTATTTCTTATAACTTCTTACTAGTACAGTACCTCAGAGGATCATGGGAGTGCATTTCAATAGGGCGGGGAGTACCTCCCAGACCTCCTCTAGTAAGAGCATCTATAAAGCCACGGACTACAGCACTCCTTCGAGCTGTTCCAAACTCATCCAGAGTGTACCTGTTATCAAAACATGAAAATGGGTAAAACAAAATAGTTTGCTTCATCACACTTGATTAGTTCAGCTTTACAGTTAATACAAGTAACCATTTCTATAGTTCTAGAAAACTTGCACCAATGCTTCTACTATAAAGCATTCAAAACTTCCTGATTTTCTTGACTTCTCACTAACAGATACTAAAGATGGCTTTTCCTTGACCCTTCCATTTGCTTTCCACACACAAATAAATAAATGAAAAATCACCTTTTCCATTTTTGCACATATAAGCATGTACTGACAGGTCTAGAACTCCTCCTGTTCACGTGGTCCACAGCTGAATGACAAAAGAAGTAACTTATTGCACCATAACACAAGGCCTTCTCCTTCTTCTTCTTCTAGGTGACCAGATGAACAGTAGCAACAAAGCTATTTATTTGTTCAGTGTCAACCAAATGAGTCTTAGTTAAATATTTAACGCATGGACAATTACAGCCCAGACCGCATATTCTCAGATGGCATGCTGGTAATAGAGAAGGTACCTAGAACATACACACAGCTCATTTTTGGAGCAGGCTACTTTCTTGTTGGGGCTGAAGCACAATAACAAGTGAAGGATGGGAAATGAACACTGCTAACATCCTCATTTTATCTGCTTAGAAACAGGACTTTTGCAAGCAATGGAACACTTATCTTACTGAAAAACAGAGTTCAAGTATTTTGAACAAAACACACAAATTACAATGGAGAAAAAGAAAAAATACACGACAGCTTATTTTTCCAATATAACTGAAGAAATGCCAAAGAGTAGGCTTGGTGTCACTTACCCATGACACCCAGCAGCTGAACAGATATAAAAATAAAACAATAATAATAAAAAGCATGTTACTCACTGACTGAAGTTATATGAGTACTACACTCACAATTAAACAAATGTGGAGGACAAAATAGAAAATGAAATAATACACTGTGTCAAACATGTTTCAAGTTAAGTTCAATTAGATTTCTCTTATGTTATTAATAGTCAATGGATCCTTCATTTTTGCTCTTTTTAATCTACATTACTATTTAAGGCGGGGGGAGGGCATAGCAAGAGAACACAGTGAAGAATCCTGAAGTTTCTTTTTAAATCTTTTTCTTCACAGACTGTGCTAGCTCAGAGACTAAAGACCTGCAATTTTTTTTAAAGGCTGATAAGTCTTTAATAAATCACTACTTACAAAAATTACGCAATTAAAAGTGGGAGAGTTCTGCGATCTGCTAACTACCCACAGTCCAGGAATAGCAGCACTGCAGCAAAAAATCTCAAGTGTTTGGAGAAACCAGTTAAACTTCACTTTCCTCCTCCCCCCCAATAAACAGCGCATTTCCTCCTCCAATAAACACCTATATCATTAAGAACACAGCAGCATAATAGTAAGATCATAAAATCTGTTTGTTTTGAAAACAGCAGTTAGTAATGATAATTTTGTTTAAAAAAGAAAAAAAAAAAGACTCATTTTCCTTCTGCTACCAGTAGAACAGAGTATTACTATGACAAAATCCTGCATGCATAAAAATTCATTAGTAACTATTATTTACGTGAGAAACAGTATTTACTACTATGTTATTACCTGTATTCATGATAGGGTAAGAAAACAAGATTTATATTCTTTTCAGTCCTGTTCCAATTTTTCCAAAACCCAGTAAACTAATAATCATTAGTGGGGAGAGGAAGAAGGTGGTGGAAAGGCTCTGAAAATCAGAGTGGAGAATGGAAGAAGAACAGTGCTTTGAGCTACGACTCCATGTACTATCTATGCAAGAGTTTTCAATTTTTCTGTTAGTAACACGAAGTAAAAGCAAACTGAAATATTTATTTCAGGTCTCTACTGACTGCAGTTCCCAAAAGTCCATCCATGGTACAATCTTTCTGCCACCTTAAAGTTAACAAGACATCATAGAATCATAAAATATTCCGAGTTGGAAGGGACCCACAAGGATCATCGAGTCCAACTCCTGGCTCCACACAGGTCTACCCAAAAATTCAGACCATGTGACTGAGAGCATAGTCCAAATGCTTCTTAAACTCCAGCAGGCTTGGTGCCGTGACTACATCCCTGGGCAGCCTGTTCCAGTATGCGACCACCCTCTCGGTGAAGAACCTTTTCCTCATATCCAACTTGAACCTCCCCTGTCGCAGCTTGACTCCATTCCCTTGGGTCCTGTCGCTGTCACCAGGGACAAGGGATCAACGCCTGCCCCTCCGCTCCCCTTCGTGAGGAAGCTGTAGGCCGCGATGAGGTCTCCCCTCAGCCTCCTCTTTTCCAGGCTGAACAAACCAAGTGACCTCAGCCTCTCCTCACACATCTTCCCCTCTAGGCCCTTCACCATCCTTGTAGCCCTTCTCTGGACACTCTCCAATAGCTTCACATCCTTTTTTTACTGCGGCGCCCAGAACTGCACACAGTGCTCGAGGTGAGGCCGCACCAGCGCAGAGCAGAGCGGGACAATCACCTCCCTCGCCCGGCCAGCAGTGCCGCGCTTGATGCACCCCAGGACATGGTTGCCCTCCTGGCTGCCAGGGCGCGCTGCTGGCTCATATTCAACTTGCTATCTACCAAAACCCCCAGATCCCTTTCTACGGGGCTGCTCTCCAGTGTCTCGTCCCCCAGTCTGTACGTACAGCCAGGGTTGCCCCTTCCCAGGTGCAGGACCCGGCACTTGCTCTCGTTAAACTTCATATGGTTGGTGATTGCCCATATATACATAATTGCCATACATAATTCAAAGTAAGTAAACAAGAATTTGTAGTCTTGTTTCTAAACTCCTGTCTTTCTCCATCTTACTTTCATCCAACCAAATCACAACCTTTAACAGATGCTAGGGCTGTGATTTGGAAGAAAAGGTGGGTCTAGCAGCAGTGCTTAAATGCGTAAGAACAACAGATTAAAATTATTTTCTTCTATGACCTAATTTTTATATTTCAAACTCAGCAGTTGGTATGTACAAAGGTATACAAGTAATCTTCAGATTTAAAATATAAAGCATCAGTACTGCAATTTTAACAATACTGTTATAGCAAGTAATTACGCATAGTAATCTATGGCGAGAGACACATGGCTCCTTATTCTAATGTAATGTTTACTTTTTCCTTTCTGGGAGGAAAACAAAAATGTCCTGCCACTGTTCTACCTTTGGTAACATTAGTATTGCTGTTTGTAAGAAAGATGTCAGAAGAAAAACGAAGTCTCTTTAGCAGATTCATTTTAAACTACCCAGCTGCAGGTTTATACAGAAACAGTTTAGCTTTTACTTTTTTCTTTAAGTGTTAAGAAAGCAAAACTATGGTTTTGTGAAGTTTGAAAGTAACATCATTTAACAAAATATTTATTGCAGAAAATACATATTTATAAAGAATCCTATAAAATGTCATGAATGATCCTATGTGAAAAGGGGGCTGGAGGACAGACTGTAAAAGAGGGCTCTGTAACCCTCAGCTATGGCCTAATATACTAGCTGGATGTAGTGCATGTAAGAAAAGGAGCATTAGCACCACAAGCAATAGCTAGGGAGGTCAAGAGATACCACCTCTCCCTCTAATTAACTAGCAGACCTGACAGAGCATTTAGAGATGTGCAGTCTCCCTCGTACTGACAGAATGATTAAGGTCCACTTGCACTATGCATTTTACCCACGAAGAGCTCCATGAAGATGTACAGTATGACACAACTAAAGACAAAGATGATGCCTTTGAAAGACAGCCTCGTATTCTGCTGTCTTGGATGCCTGTGGCTAAGAGTAATTTGCAATAGTTGCAAAATATAGTAAACGCATTTTTCAAAGAAAAGAAACCAAACCAAAAACTCAAATGCAAAGAAGCTAAGTGTACTAGGATTAACGGTAAAATGGTACCTCCTCAGGTATATGGTCATCCGAATAAAAACTGTTCTTAGAGTGCCACCTCGTGGTTAAGTTGTCTCTACGAACTACTGTTTCATTTATGTTAAACAGTCCCTTCAGCTAAGTACCCCTATGCTTTGGAGGCCCATATGTAGTAGATTGTTTTTAATAATTACTGAACAACTCATAACGGAAGACATTCTCACTAGCAGGAGCACTTCAGTAAAAGCTAATTAGCATTTATCAAATTTTTACTTTGGGAATTTAAATGGGACAATCATATCCTTTGGAAAGCTTTTTTTTTTTCCTTCAGAAAAGCTATAAGGAAAGCAGCAGAAATTCACAATTCATTTAGATTAAAATCAAAAGTCTGACATTTTATTTTAATTATACAGCAGTAAGTTGGAAAAAAGTGTAACAACATTTACTGCACCATAATACTTTAAAAAGACTTTTGAAATTTAGAGAAGTTAAATATGATTGTATTATTTTTTTAAAAATCTGATGCAAGACTAAATTGTCACTATCCTTGGCAATATAACTCATACCAATCTTTAAGTTTCATAGGCTGGAAATACTCATTTCTGTTAGAGATAACAACGAACATTTACTTACTTATACAGGACAGGTCTATCTTGCAAGGCTTCCATGGCTTGAGCGAGAACTGGAGAAATGTCACATGATTCTTGTGTCAAAGTCCTGCACTCATCTATAAAATAACAACACAGATAAAAGTGCATTCTTTACATTGCAATACCTTTTATACCTTGCTGACAAACAAGAAAATGGGTTAAAAACCTCAAAGTTTTTTGATTTTGAACTGTAGCTTTCAGAACACACAACCTGGCCTTGTTTATATTAACATAATTAAACTCCCCCCTTAAGCAGTACTTTGCTGTAAAATGGATGTCCATCACAAATTTCAACAAAAAATAAAAAGAAGCTTATTATCTGGTTGCACCCATGTACAAATGTTAAATCATTCTACCACCAAAATTCTGTCAAGTTCCTTTATAAGAGATTGACACATTCCACATAAATTACTGAGAAAAAAAGGGAGCAAGTATTTAACCAAACTATGAGGGGTTTTTGTTCCTTTGTTTGTTTTTACTTTAATGACATAACTATGTAATCTTGTATATTCCATGCAAGAATGTGGAAATCACATGAACTAAATCACGCAGCAGCATAATAATGATGAATTTTCATTAGGGTGAAACTACAACCATCATCTGAGACTTCAGCATCCACTGAAGAATAGCCAATGAATTTAATCTCCCATTGTACCAGCTTTTTTCACACCTCTTCCTGTCAATGTTTTGGGAGAAGACAGAAGTAAAACAAAAGCAAAACAAAAGCATCTACATTTTACACTATCAAGATGTTATATCAAACACTGATGCTTGGATCCAGAAAACATATGTGGAAAAAAAAAATCACCTACAATCATTCAAAAGAGCATCCTAATAAAACAATTAAAAAAAAAAAAGTAATAAGCCACTCTTCACACTAAACTAGATGTTATTTGCAAATTGTCAAAATCAAGAACTTCCCTGGGACCTGCAAGAAAATGAAACGCAATACACTTCACAATTTGTCTAGACTACCATACTGTAATTATTATTGTCTGTGGGAAAACAAATGAAAATACAAACAAACAATACAGTTTTACAAACAGAGATGAGATTGGACCAAAAAAGGGGAGAATCTCAGGTTAACCACCTGGTTCACAAAAGCTGGCTTTTAGACAAGTCTCTCAGTAAGAAGGAAACCAAAGCCACGCTAATGAATCTTGGAAAGGGTTTTTGCTGAGTTCAATCCACATCAAGAAATTAAAGGAATCATCATAATAATATTCATAAACATAAAAACAATCGTAGTCCTACTTTGAGTCCATCTGTAAAGTCGTTCATAAGATGTCTCTTGCAGTAAAGCCATCTGTTCCATAATTTCCAAGCTACAAGATAAAAAGATTTTATTTGCGAATACAATTTTAGGTAGTACTACCATTGGCATGTAAAGTCAAATAAAAGGTAACATTATTAAAAATACAAAAATTTTGATGTGAAATACTCTATACGGACATATGAAGAAAAGAATGAGACCTTGCTGTAACTTTTGCTTGTAACTAGCAAATGGTTATCTGGCACTCATTTAAGTAACACTCACCCCGCCCTTTGCTGATTTGTCCGGAGGAGAATCTTGACATCGTCATGAATTTGCTTTACTCTTCCCAAAGCCTTGAAAAAATCCTAAACCAATAAATAAAATAAAAACAGGGTCAAAAAGCAGTAACTTCTCATTCACATCTCTAGCACTTTATACTCCCCATTTTAATTCCATATTTTTGTTCCTTGCAGGTCTGCGTTCCAAGTGCTGCTTCTAAAATATAAGCCTTCCTGCCACTTCTCACCCTTCATTCCACCAGAATATACTTAGCACTTTTTTTTCCCTCCCATTGCATCACTCCCTTGTTCAACAACAACAACAAAAACCTCAATAGCTGCAAAGATGTGTTTCTAATCTGTCTCGTATGTACTATGTATATATTTTACTTTTTGCTACCACTTTTAGGAGATTTTGAGGATATTACTGTGTGTTCCACCATGATCTCCTCATTAACGTTAGCAACTAAAGAGTAAACCGAAACATTACAAAGCACAATGATTGCAGGCTGTTTTTTTTTTTTTTTAATTTTCATATAATGGGGTAACAATTCCTAAGAAAAATCAAGCCTTTGCTAACACACTAAACCAAGGATTTCCCGGATATTTCCACCCCAAATAATGTATCACTAGCAGTGAAGGAAAAACCTCTAGAAGAGCTCTAGATTGACATTTGGGCAAAAAGGTTATTTTGTTACTGTTTTAGAGCATTAATGGAAATATACTAACATTATCAAACAGATCTTGTTACAAAATCGAATTTCAAATATTATGAAGGAGACTAGAGAATTCAGATGTAACTGTTTCTTTTGTGACTTGAACCCAGTTTGCCTCAGAAAAGTACAGTTCCATTCTTATTCATGTAAAAATACATTATTTTCTCTAAGTGAAGTAGTTAACTGATTTAACATAGTCTTGCATCAACCGTGTTGACGATCATATGTTTATATAAACCCAAAAACCCAAATCCCTCTTCCTTCAGAAAAAAAAAAAAAAAATCTCC
>VXAL01004428.1:382258-397021 GCA_013399475.1 Chauna torquata
GGCGCAGCTGTGTCGGCCATGGCTGCGGCCCTTCCCGGCCGCCTGCGTCGCGGCGGCGGAGCGGCTCCCGCGGAAACGCGCTCCCCGGCCGTTGGTTCCGGCCGCGGCGGCGGCCTGCAGCGGCCGGGCGGAGGGGGCACGGTGGGCGCTGCGTGACGGACAGACAGACAGACAGACAGACAGACATTAGCCCTGTGCCTGCTCGGCAGCCGTGTGAATGGTGTGCGGAAGGTCCCAGGGCCCTACAGTTCGCAGCGAAGAAAGGATCCCCCGGTGAATGCAGTCCGTCTGTGGGCTGTGGAGAGCACAGCCTCACAGAGGCTGTCGAGGAGCTTTGAAAGATTAACCTTTTAAAGTCAGAATTTTAAAAGATTTCCCTGTTATACTTACATACTGCATTCTTGAAATACCTGCCCGTAATCCTTCAGTCATACTTTGTTAGTAATGCGAGGTGGGGTTCATTGCCGTTCTGGTTGGTTATGAGACCTAAATACCCGGCCCCTGGTACAAGCGATTCCGAGGGGAAAAAGCAAAAGGTTCGGGATTTGTGATAGCAAAAAAGATTCTCATCCTGAGCTCAGTTGCCTAGATTTATTTCATGCTTACTGTGTAAAAGAGCATAACTAAAAAAAGAAAAGTAAAATAAAATGACTAATGTTAATAGTAACGGAAGTAAACGCATGTCAAAATGGGGAGGAGATCTCATGTTGGCCATTCATTTGCTGAAACAGATTTTAACTCGGAGGTTTGTTTTCTTCTTGTCATTTTCTACCTGTGGCTGGTCAGCAAGCAGGTTCAAGTATTTTCAGACACCTTGTTTCCCTCTGTGGCTTCTGTTCCTCCACCCTGTTTAGCTGGTGTTATTTCCTTCTAGATGTCCTTTGCTGCTTACTGAGCTTCCAGGAGCCGGGATCTCCCTTCTTCATGTCAGGAGTCTGCTTTAGACTTAAAACAAAGTGATAAAACAGCCTGCAGTCACAGGTGCATGCTGTCATAGATGGGAGCGATTATATTTAAGCATATAAAGAAAATTCCATTATTAGAGAGATCCCATCCCAACTGTAAATTAGATATTGTTACCGGATTGAACAAAGATTCAGATGCTGTTAACCTGTTAGACGGGCTGACACAGTGAAGGCACACCTTGAAGTCAGAAGGGCTTAACGTGTGAACCATAAATGTCAGATAAGATCGTTGCCAAGTCTCATCCAGCAAGTTATACCACAAACATATAAGGAGCCACAAAGATTTTCTTCTGTCAGTTGGTGCATGTATTGTCTTTTGAAACATCCACTTTTGCTTTCAGATGCTCCCTGATGGAAGCGCATTTTTTTAATAATTTGTTTCTTGAGCCAGAATGCTTCTAGCTAAGGCAGTAACTTATAGGATTTTGAAACAGCATGTGTTTATCTGTGCATGTGTTCTCCGGGGATAATGAGAAGAAATAATCAAGGGAACACATTTTAATCTCCTATAACAGAAAGAAGCATTTATATGAGGGCACCAGGGCTTATCTTTTTTGTTTCTAGGAATATTAGCAGGAACTGCAAAGAAAAAAAATCCTTTTTTTTTTTTTTTTTTTTTGTATGTTTGCAGGCTAGATTTTTCTTCATAAAAGATTTTTTTAAAGAAAAATTTCAAATGTGATCATGCAATGACATGACCATCTAAAACTCAGCTGCTGTCTCATGGCTTGTAAGTGTCACGAAGGAAGTTCTGACATGACATTCTTACCAGTTTGCTTGTCCACCAGCAAACATTTTCCTGTTAAGTTAACTGGATGAAGAGTGTGGGATAATATGACTGGGAGTTTGTGATCTGTAACTGCCAGAAGGTGCTTTGATTTCAGATATCATTCTCTGTGTACCAATGGAAGACATTGCTAGATATGGTAGCAAAACTACAGGTGTCAGCAAAGGAAAGTCTGGTACATAGTGTTTTCTGTTGATTTACTTATCTCTGTTCCTTATTATGGTGGAAGTGTTCACAAAACACACACATGGTACAGTACGGATAGGAGCACGGTTTATCCTGTGGAACAACTTCTGCGGAATGCCACCTGCTGTTTAAGTAGCCCAAGCTAATCCTGCAACTGTATCTTCAAATTCTTGGAGTTACATGTGCGTTTTGAAGGAAAAGACAAAGGGGTTTGCAGCAGTCACCTGAGTCTGTTCCTCAAAAGGCTAAGAAAGACAAAAAATCCAAGGGATAGATAGGTTGGCTGGGATGAGACAAAGATGTGACCAGAGCTAATATTTCCCTATCCCCAGCATTTCCCTAGTGTTTCCCTAACCTGTGGCAAAAGATGTGTGATAGAGCAGGACATAAAGAGAATGTTTCCTTAAATATAGAGAGGGGGGAATAGCTCTTGCTATGGGTGTCATCATAAGAAAATGAGGGTGAGAAAGGAGGATTTTTATGATGAAAGAAGAAGAGAATGTAAAAATACATTGAAAGAAGAGTAATAGAAGGGATTGAGGAATCTCTGGGGGAGCGACAGAAGGAGAAGGGAAGTGGAGAGAGAACAAGGAAGGATGGAAGGAAGGAAGGACAGGGAGACTAATGCAGAGCTTGCCTCAGTAAGATACACAGAGAACACAAGAACAGGAAAGATTATGAGGTAAAGTCAGGGAGATGAAGGGACACATAAAAAAACCTCATAATTAGTAGTATTTTCTTGCAGTGTAGTAGATAAAAAGAGTATTGACAATGCTACTGTTACGTACAGTTCATAGGTCTTGATCCTTTCAAATGCATCAAGGAAGAGTATCTGCCGGAAGCTGGCCACAGTAACTTGCTGCTCAGCTACCCCATCCCTGGTGAAATGAGAGCAGCCCTCTGGGTCACGATCCCCAAAGAAGATTCACAGAATCATGGAATGGTTTGGGTTGGAAGGGACCTAGGATCCTCTAGTTCCAACACCCCTTCCATGGGCCCAGATACCTTCCACTAGCTCAGGTTGTTCACAAGAAGATCGGGTGAGTGGAACTCAGCTCTACCTGGCTCTCCACCACACACAACATACCCCAAAAGAAGTTCATCACTGACTTATGTTCTTCATTAGTTCTCTAACATCAAATTATTCATTGGCTTTCTCCAGCATTTTGAAGTCATTTTGTGCTAGGATTGGACTAAAAAAATCTAGTTGATTGGCAGGGGCACAGGAAAATATTCTGTTTCTTTATGCCAATGAAGGTTGAATTTTTTGTTGGCTTATTTTCCAAGAGAGAAGTTAATATTGTAGATACTTTTCACCAGACCAAACCAGCCCATTCTGTGGGCTAACAATTTTTCAAAAGCTGAGACAGTGTTGACCCTATTCTGCAAGTTAAGGTATGACTCCATGAGTGATTTGGCCAGAGGTACCCTGACAGCAACCTGTAGTGATGTAGCAAAACATGTCTGTGTCCCTCAAAGCTCCAGAAGAATGTACGGTTCTGAAGTTTTTGGTTAGCTCATGCAATCTCACTTGAGGATTTATTGTCATGCCTCACGGTCAGCAGTATTGGCTATAATATATGTGAAGCTGAATCAGCCACCTGGTTGAGGAGCTGTAAAACTCCTGTTTGTTATAACTCACTGAAAACATAACGCTAGCAGTACAGTATGTACTTTAATGCATACCAAACCTATGAAATCTTGCTGTTCATCTCCTGTTAAAAAAACAACCTTTGATTTCAGGGGAAGTACTGTGTCAGCAAAACTAATGGGATTTGGTCTAAATATATTCGGCTCTAGACCTCTACTGGGCTTCTCTAAGGAAGCTATTGTCTAAACTACATGGCCGAATCCCCAGCAAGGCCAATAGCATTATTCATGGCACTGCCACTAACTTCAGTGAGGACCAAAATTGCACCTAGAAAAAGGAATAATTTTCTTCTGAGGAAACAAATGGCTTAGATGGTGATGCCAAGAGCACTAGTATCTTCTTACAGCTCACTAGCTGCATTAGTGATGTGTCTCTGTGCTCAGGTATAAGGCTTATCATCCTTTGTGTATGCCTTTTAGTAAGTTGATAAGAACTGTAATATGGAATATTGTGTAATATTCACCCTCATCAGGCAAAGAAACAGCTCTCTTCACTGTGGTTCTGATCTCAGCTGTGGTCAGTCTCTAACAAAGAAAACCAAGAGAGAGATACCTAAATTACTGGGCACTGCCTTGCATCAGCCCATCAGTGCAAGGCCATCTATGAGATCATGGCATGGCCATGACGTAGATCATGAGAAGCCAAAGGTAGATCTAATAAATCATGGGAATGGTCCTGACCAATGGCAGGGATTTCTAATACGAGTGGAAAAAATGCCTTTTGAGTAAGTACATCATCAGCACAAGTTTTAACACAGACCATAACTACTGCAGACTTGGCAGAGTTCCCTTTTTCAGACAGCTCCTCAAGCTGCTGTATTTAAACCCAAAGTATTGGGTCGAATGACCCTGTCTTAAGAATGTCAGTAGAATCTGTTATTTTTTTCTTCCCTTGACTTTTCTGGCAAGTTTCCTGTGAACAGACTGCTCGTTGTGATCTCTTCATGGAAATGGAAATCCAGACCACTACCTTAAGCCTCCGCAGATAGTGATGAACTATGACTATTCATCACTGAAATGCCTGCATAGCTTGCTTAGCATTCTTGCTTTCCCCAGAACCCGACCATTATGGTTGCTTTGTGTTTACAGCTCAGGTTGCTGGAGACATGCAATAAATGTAGTATATATTGTGTCATTCAGGATTCATACAGGATTCCAAGATACTATTACTCTACTTGGCAGGACAATAGATGCACAAATATATACATACTAATAAAATGTATGATGAAGTGCAATCTGCAGGCTTCCTCCATTTCATTTTCTCTGTTGTGTTGATTGGTTGGTCTCTATTTTGAAGCCTATTTGTCTTTTCCAAAGCTTCCTTTTAAACTCCTATTGTGTAACTTCTGCCCTCTTGGCCTTTTTGCATCTCTTTCCTGCACACTTCTGCCATGCAGACAGGATACAATGACTGGCTTCTTTCAGCTCCAGCCAACTTCTTTACCATAAGAATTATTCAAAGTACAGTCTTCTGCATTCAGAACTGCTGTACTGGATCTGGTAGCTGTTCCTTGGGAAGTAGTTGCATAAAGTGATAAATTTCTCACCTTGGTAGCCTAGCGAATCCTGCACTAATGTTAGTATTGTCACAGGAGGGATCAGAGTATACAGCCAGGGACAACTGTGGTATAGGGCCTCCCTTTTAAATGGCAGCTGGCAATTTTGTCAGGCAAAAGTGAATCTGGAACCATGAGAGAACAAGTAACTCTTGAGAGGAAAAGCAATAGTGTGGCATTGGGGCAAAAGTGGGGCAGCTTCACCAGCAAAGGCCATCATCTTGTGAAACTGAACCTTAGAGATGTTGCTGGTGCAAGTCACATAAAAATATTCACAAATAGGGACATTTTTATTGCAGCATTGCAACATAAACCTAATTGTGCACGGACAGATGAAAGAAACAGGCTTCCCTAGTACTCATTACAATTTTATTTGGGTGAATTTAATGGAACTTTTTTGCTATGGCAGTAAAAGTAAAAGCTTCCAAAATGCCAGAAGTCACACTCTCTGCCATCTGTCAGGAGGGAAGCAAAAACCACTTCTCAGCAACTCTGCTGTGTAGCTACCTGGTATATTTGGATTTGATTCCCTCTGTGAAGTTGACTCAGAAGTGTCCTCCAGGCTTGCCTCAATCATTCATCTTTGTGTGTCAGCTCAAGCAGCCTTTCCAAAGCCTTGGCGAGATGCCATCACCCTCAGAGATGCTGGAGAGCTGCAGTGGATAAAAATAACTTATTACTTAATGGCTGACACTGGTCTCAGTCACTGCAGATGAGCCGCAAACAATTTCTCTGCAAAGATCTGCTCACCTCCAGAAGAAATGTGTTTAAGCCTGCAGTTTCTTGCTAAAATTATCTGCCATCCTTTTTCTGGTGGTCATTTCTGCCTTCATGGCAGAATCCATAGCATATTGCAGGGCTGGCACCCTTATGACTGACAAACTGGAAGCCAATAATTATGTCCCTGGAGGATGGCAAAGGTTGTAGGTAGCAACCTTGTTTCTAAACTTCAGTGTCTCTGGTGCATCTTCGTGCAGTTGCAATCTGAAATAGTGAGGCTGGAATCAGTCTGGGCAGCTCTGCCAGGAATAGGCAGGGTGGCAGCGACCCGGCCTGACCCTGGCCTCGTCATGCGGCTGTGGGACAGCAGGTGGAAGCCTGGTGACGGTGACAGGCTGCCTGCTTTGAAATGCAGAGGGAGGACAGCTCAGCCTTGCCACCCTGGATGCTGTCAGATGGCTGGATAGTATTGATGTCACTCTGTGATTATATTTGAAGGAACAAGCGTTGTACATTTCGCTGCTCACATGAGCGTTTTGCCAACGCAGGAGTTCTGTGTAAGCATCTACAGCAGCCGAGTAGGTTGCTTCGGCTGGTGTACAGCACAGCATCAACAGCTTTGTGAAACACTCACATTCCCTGGCAGGAACTCAACGAGCATTTCCAGCACCTCCAGTTATAGTATTAATTAGAAGAGATTATCAAATTCCCCAGGACAGACCCCAAGCTTCCTTTTGCATACCAGCTAGCAAGGACTATCCTGTCCATGCAGGTAGAGCTGTCTTCAGAATATCGTCAGCCTGTCTATACCTCATGCATCAGTCAACTTCACTTCAGCAATGACACCTTAAAACATTGCTGTGCCTTTCTTAAAACAAAGTTCATGTTGAGTGAACTGCCAATCTGGAGGTTTTGGAAGAATATTTTAGTGTTAGTTTTGGTGGTTAGTGGCTTCTTTCTACTTCTGCCCCATACGTGGCCCTTTATGTCATAAAGTCCAGAGCCCTAATAATATAGGCAGAGTAACACCATAAAGAGAAACATCAGGTGCCCTAAGCAGCAGCAGATTGCAGCACTAACTGGCAGAAATCAGCAGACTCTCTTCAAGTGATATTTGTGCCTCGCTGTGGAAAAGTTAAGGCAAGAAATGCCAATGCTGGCGTGGAGTTAGGCTTTCTTTTCACTAATCAAAAATCAGACTTTGTTTTTAAAGGGGGCTTTATCAACGGTGTAATTGCTGATCCACTGCTGATAAAGGGAGCTGTGAATAGGAGCTGAGTCTGTTCTCACTCTCTTGAGCTTGGATGCCTGAAGAAGTAATTAAGTATCTATGGTGGGATGCATCTCACCACTCTTCTACCATCTAAAAGTCAGGGGTGAAGTAAGTCCACAGCTAGTTGTCCAGGCCTCCTGTCTATCAGAGGAGTGAAAGAAAGAAAGAAACAGATGTTCAGAAGGCATTTCATCCTAAGATTCCTACCTGGTCCTCTCAACTAGAAGCATAGCAAACTTGTATGACGGATGATTGACTAGACACCTCTTTTTTTNGCTGACCTCTTTTTTTTTTTTTTTTTTTTGCCTCTATAGGTCTGGCTGTGGCTTTTGACTTCTCTGCAAATAATATTAAGAGTATGCCCCAGCTTCAGTGCTGTGGAAATGACATACTGTATTTGAAAGCTGGTGTAGACCCAGACTCTCCTTACACTCAATGGGGAAGGGGGGTGGAAAAAAAAAACAACCAAAAAAACCCAGGATGTTTTATTTTGCAATAAAGTAAATGGAAATTCTTATTTTCAGAGTAAAATGATCCACTTGGTGCCTGTAGACACGTGACATATCATGTAGATGCATATCATTTTGGGTCACATATCACTGACTTGCCAGTTGCAAAGGTGGAACTGCCCAAAGGCTAATTTAATTTTTGCACCTGAGTCAGAAAAACTTCGAGACTTTAATTCATAAATCAGTAGTACAATCTAGTTCATACCTGCTGCTTCTCTTTCCTCTTCTCCTGTATCTCCTTTCTTTTTACTCATTTTGTCACCTTCTCTCCATCTTCCCATCCAAATCCATCTCTCAGAGGCATGTGTTTCACTCTGTCAGAGATAAGCCTACTTGGGATGCATGACTCACCTTCTCAGATACCAATATTAATCCATTTTTTATTTTAGCGTGGTGAGATTTGGACACAATTTTTATTATCCGTAACAGAGATAATGTGCCAGCACAACTCCACAGGGATGTCAGCTTGTGTCTGATTTGTTGAAATGAATAGCTGTTTTACTAGAAGCTTGAGAGAGAGCAGGAATATGTGTGTTGAGCTTCATTCTCCAAAGTGTCAGTCACTGGCTTGAAGATGTGCTGAAGTGCTTGGTGACTCATGGCCAGCATTTCTGTTTTGCAAAGTTGAGCCAAAGTTCCTTTATTTTTTTCAGTCACTGAAGTTAACAGAACTCATGGATGCGTATTGCAGTATAAATTAACTTCAGCTGAAGAAACAAGATGATTGTGAGCAGGGAACACAAATCTCACTGCGTCAAGCAAACAGAAAAGATGCATTGCCTTCCTGAATTTGGAGGTAGAGAGTGAAGATTAATTCCCTGCTCATCATTGCCTCAGCCCCTTTCTGCCTCATTTTGCTCCAGATCATTAAACGTCCATGTGATGGGCAGTTCTTTAATATGCAGAGCTACCACAGAGCCCTCTCTTCTCAGACAAACATGTGAAAGTGGCTTAGCAAATACCTAGCTTTTCTAAAGACAGCCTGTGGTGTATAGTTGAGTAAAGGATTTTTTTTTTTTAAGTCTTCAGTTTAATGGGTAATTTCCTTTGAAAATGGTAAACTGCAAATTAAATGGCAAAAGGCAATTAATTATTAAAATGATAATATCCTTGTAAAGGTTAAGAGGTAATATAAATGAAGTTCCTGTGAGCACATTAATGGAATTACTATCTTCCCCTTTACAAGTGGCAACTGTAACGACCTTGCTAATTAGCTTTTTCATCGCAAAAAGGAATATTGAAATATGTAGTTACATTGCAATGCACAGTCTATGACTAGGTTATTTTGCTACAACAAAATATAGAGAGAACCCTTTCACATGCAAGTAAGAGCTCTTCTCAGAGCACATAGCTTTTGATGGAAGCAGGAAACAATGTGCTTTAATGCCATAGGAAGAACGACTGGTAATGTGGAAGGAAAACACGGGCCAAAGCCAAAGATTAACACAGACACACAGCCCAAGATACGTCCCTCTTTGGCTCGCTGCAGCCTCCCTGTGCACACAAGGCTTGGCTAGAACATGTGGCTGAATAGGTGCCTGTCCCTGCCCATCCGCAGCGGAGGTCGGGTGGCCTGGGGTCTATGGTCATGCAGAGTGAATCTGCGTCTCACGTGCTCCCCGTGCAGTATGTTTAATGTGTATTGTGTGGGCATAGCTATATATGTCTAACACATCAACGCATACACATACAGGTATAGGGGTGCTATGTATTTACTGTCTTTTCTTTTGAAAAGCCTTTTAGGCAGCTTTAAAACACCAAACTTGGTTCTTCCCCCACTGAGAACATCCGCTGTGTTTTGGAAGGTTGTAAACCAGAAAACGGGCACTGCTTGGGTTTCAAGTCAAAGTGCTAGCATGACATTTTTTCCGTGAATGAAGCCATGAGAGATTTCAGAGGTTCCAGCTTCACAGGGGGCCTGAGAGCCAAATGAACCTCCAAGGATGATTTGGGGGAAATGAGCTTCCACTTGTAAAATGAATTGGCCTTTGTCCCCAACAAGAGGATTTTCAGCTTTCCTTTCAAAAACCCCCAGAAATCATTAGCCTCATCCTTGGGAATGTGATCTAATATGGTGACCTAGGTGCAAACGATTGCTGCAGCTCAGGGGGAGAGGCAGCTCAGCTCCAGTTCTGCCGCAAAAGGCCGGGGGAGGAACGCGGAGATGCCTTGCTTCCCGTTCACACAGGTATGCGGTTTCTGCAAAATACGCCAGTGAAGTCAGCTTTGCGTGTTCTGCAAATGCAGCTCACGGACCTCAAGACCGGAACAGGGTAGTTATGAATCTGATAAATTTTGCGGAGAACACAACCAAGCTCGGATCCCTGCCCCCACCCTTCACACACGCACCCTTCCCCGTCAGCAGCCTGCAAAACCGGTGGCGGGAGCACGGAACCCTTCAGGGGCAGTGACCAAGCAGGTGCCATCTCCACAGGGATGCAGGAGGCACGATGTCCCCCAGTGCTGGTGGCCTGCCCTTTCCTCTCCCCGCTGCCCAGCACGCGGCACTGCCGAGCAGCGCAGCCCTCGGCTCCCAGCCCTGCCGCTGCGCCGCACAGCCCTCGGGGACTCGGCCACCCGCGTGTTCTGCCCCTGATTTCTATATGCGACGAAAGCCAGACTCTAACTGGGGCTTTAAATTCAAAGGAAAAAATCTTCGTCCCATTAGGTGAGTGGTTAAACAATTGTTTCTCTGAACAAGAGAAGGCAAGAAGGCACCGTGGCAGGACCCACACTTTGTACATTCCCCGGGTCTTTCTTCAACGCTGGGTCAACAGCATCTGGGAAAGACAGACAGATGTGCCCCTGGTAAATAAGACGCCGTGATTAAATCACTTGCATTGCTCTATATGCACAGAAAACATGCTGGCAGTAGATGAGTGTCTGAGAAATCGCTTGTTCACAATACAGACATTCCTTATTTTTCCAAGTCCACTTGGGGAGAGTGGAAATTTAGGATTAAAATAACCCATGCAGTTTTCCTCCATCTGTGCAGGAATAAGCCAATTCCCAGTCGAAGGAGGACGGGTATGGGACCTGCCATCCCAGAGCTCCATCACCTTGGCAGTGTTTGCAAGGGCAGAGCAGGCATCCCCCCCTCGGCCACGGGGAGAGGTTCATTCTGCACCTCTCCAGCCTCTCCCACAGCCCCCAGGCTCGTTAGCATCAGGACAGGAAAGAGATAATCAGTAGCTTGATTTGCTGAACCTGCTATTTGGGAGCACCTGGTGGCTTTTATGTAATACATAATAAGTAATAATGTTATAAAGATGAAATAGCATACGGAGGGTTTATTGCACGTAATGAAGGATGCTTTCCTTTTTTTTCTTTTTCATCAGCTTGCTACTTGTAGGCGTGTCCAGAGATCGCGACTGATGTTAGCAACACGAGCGGTATATCCAGTGAGACAACTGTGCTTCAGAAATGTGTTCTGTTCATGGATTTTCAGTAATGTGATCTGTAAAATTTACCACCATGAGAACCACCATAAAAATAAATCCTAATCCTAATCATAATATAGCATTGGAATGGAACTGAAGAGAGGATGTTTTGTCTAGAGCTAAGTTTTTAGGCCAGGATTCAGGTTCAGATGTGACAGCCCCAGATCTCTGGAGGCCACTTCCACCCACAGTAGAAAATGTACAATATGTTTGACTCAGAAGAGACGCTATACAGATGTGTTAGGATCTAGTGACTTTTGTATTTGTTTTCTTACCTTCCTCTGGCTGAGATATTTGCAGGTGTTAGACTTGAGGTTCTACCTTTTTGCCTGATTAGTTGTTGTTTCTTTCCTACTGCTGTGACAGAATTTACAGCAAATATATTAATTATCAGATGGCTCCCCACAATACTTGTCTGCTTGGTTTTTAGTGACTGTATTTGAATAATTGAGTTGACTTTCTGTTGCTCCCAGTACATAGCCTCAAGTCTGTTGTTGTGCCTACACCTTTCTTTTTCATTTAAAATCGAGTACAGACATGACCTGAAGATCCAGTTTTGTAAGATGCTCGGAACCACATAGACGCTATCACTCTCCTATGGACCACACAAGAGAAAACCAGATGGTGGCCTGCAAAAGAAAAGATTCTTGTTTTCTCTTTCTTGTGAAAGACTGCAGAATGAGATGGAGGTTCACTATCTGTTTCATTTTCCTTGGAGTTCAGGAACATACGTACTCCCCTATGGCATTTTATATGGCAGTGGATGGTCTTACAGGATATGCTATAATGAAAGATTCTGTGGCCGAGGCTGTGACGTGTGTATTAGCTGGATTGATTTAGGTGCAGTGACAGGATTTTCTCTCTTTATTCGGCTGCACTGATTAGCTCCATCAAGTCTGTAGGGCCCCAGATGTAACAGCAGCTTAGTCAATGGATCAGGGAGAAGAGAGATGGTAAAATCTATAAGCATATTTTCCCATCTCCCTGCTATGGCAGTTTTCTGACAGTGTGTTCATGGGCGTTTGATCCAGTCTGACTTCTGGTGGTTCCAGCAGCAGGAGTTCCATGTCTCTCAAAAGGCTTTCTCAAAAGAGAATTCTCTTAAATTTCAAAACATCAGAACCAATTTTAAAAACAGGTGCTATTTCAGTATATACAAGACCCTGGGGACCGGGACTTTTGTTATCACTCTGCTCTGAGGAGGTCTCTGCTTTTGTGGTTACAAGACCGACCGTGGGTCCGGAAGCACCATGTAATAACTCCCTTTTTCTTTCAGACAGGTTAGATATGGGTTGAAATATTTTGGCTTTCTCAGTGAAAATACGTCTAAGCACAACATTCCCTGAAAAGGGCAGCAAATGTTGATATAGTTGAAGCATGTTGAACTGCAAACATTAGAAAAAAAAGGAATAAGAATTTGGATGTTGACTTCTAAATGCAATGTGTTTAATTTGTTTCTAATCAAAACAAAACTACTTGTCTCTCTGACAGAAAATGGATTGTGAAATAAAGCTTATTTATCCACAAGTGAATATGCCATGCGGCCAGCTTGCGGGGGCATGCGGAGACAGTTGGCAAGATAAGATGCTTCAGGAGAGATGCAGAGCCCATTGTGCAGTCTCCATGAGGGAATGCAGAATGGCAGCAGCTCAGGGAGTGAATATAAAAGGCCATATAAGGGAGGTAAATGGACTGCTGTAGAGATGCCATTAGCAAAGCAAACACTGACTTGGGGACCTTGGCATATACCGTGGAAGAGAGAAATTGCATGAATAAATGCATACTTGTTTGCTTCTCCCTAGGTTTACAAAGCTAGTTGTAACTGAGAAACTTCACGTGTGAAACAGAGTTTTTACGGAGTCATTTTAATGCCAAGCAATTTCTACCCACGTCTAATCCCAACACACACACCTAATTTAGACACATTTTTCATTTCTTCATTCTAACCGAGGCCTTTGGCTAAAGACAGAATGTCAGACCAGGTCTCTAGGCAATTGCAAATATAACAGTAGGACTCTACTCTTCTCTTTCTTTATATCAAGAGCACAGTTCAGAGATCGCGATGTTAGCTTAGCACCCCTGTCATTTCCCATGCTGGTAAAATGAGCAGCAGGAGGTGAAACACCTGAGCACGAGAAGGCACGAGAGCGGTCAACGAGGAGTGTCTGCGCTCATTGGGAAGCACGCAGCTCCTTGCAGAAGTGGAGCTGAGTGCTAGTGCACTTTCGGGGCGGAGGCTTGGCACCACACAGAAAGCTGATGTGAGGGGAAGGTGCTAGCAAGGTATGCTGCAGAGCAGGCTCCAGCTCTCACCCCTGGGAAAGTCATACCGGCACCTGTTCTGTAAGTCACCCTATGGGCACATCCACATTCATGTTCTGGCGTGGATCAAGGGCACACTTCTGGGGCGAGTCTCCAGATCATCCTCACTTAACCACGTTTTGGTTTACCCGGCAGTGAGGAGTACACAAAGTGGATGCTATTCATGATGACACTAAACAAAGAGACAGGCTTTAGAAGGGCACCTAATGAGTCTTGAGAGCTAGAGACCCAGGCTAGAGTGAATCTGAAGAAAAACCTGTGGAAACACATGAATATCCATCAGGTCTTCAGCACCAACCGATTTGCTGCACAGACGGGGTCAGGCTGATCCACAATACTTGCTAATACAGGCTTGGTGGATGTAGCTGGGGGGGCATGGCTATTTTGGGGAATGCTTTTATTGTCTTCCTTGTGGAGCACTTCACTGCATACCTTCCAGCACTGAACCTTTATTTAACCTACTTCTTTTATTTGAAGCACTTTTCCTTAAAGAATATGCTTGAAATGCTGGGATGGGAAACTAGATCTTGATAGATACTTCCCAATCCATTTTTTTTATCCCTTGAGAAAATACACATTTTCAGCAGTGTTCTGATTTTAAGACTTTACATTACAGGGAAAAAATGGAGAATCTTAAAAAAAAAATCCAATAAAGTGGCTTTGTAATTTAATTCTGAACATGACTGTTGTTAGAATTAAATGGTGTAAATACAGACTGAGTGCAATAAACCTCACTTCCATTTAGCATTAATAATATTAATGATCAGTACTTAAATCACATGCCATGTTCCAGGACTGTAAAAGAAACATTACCAAAGAGATTTTGCAAGTCTGGTGCCGACATAATTTAAACCTGGCATAAAATTGTCTTCTGTCTGAGGGAATTTATTCAAGCTGCAGGGCGGAGAGGAAGAAGCAGAAAGAGGAAATCTCTTTCTCCCAGAGGCTCTGTGTGCAGCATCCCTCTCCGCAACCCCTCCCCAAAACTTTCCCTCTTCAGACACTGAGAAAGGACTGGGGCTCCCATCTCTGCACTTGACCTAGCCCAGTCGGGATGAGCTGCTTGGTACTCCGGTCACATTTATTCGCGCTGTAGCCCAGCTCCCAAACTGTTGCGATCAAAATGCTGGATCAGCAGCTCGCACGCACGCACGCAAACGCGCACACTTATCACACGCACACCATCGGGAGATTAGCCCACATTTTCCCATGTAAGGGCCGCAGCCTCCCCCCTTTAACACTCCCTCCCCGCCGGCTTTTTCCTCCTTTCCTCTCCTGCCCTTTCCTCCCCGCGATCCCCGGCTCCACCGCCCCACGCACCCCGCGGGCAGCCGCGACGCAGCGCTCCCCGCCCG
>VXAL01004428.1:397701-408261 GCA_013399475.1 Chauna torquata
CCTTCCCCTCGCATCACCCCGGCCAGTTTCGCTTCCCGGCCCCCGCCTTCCCTCGGGGGGGCCCGGAGCTCTCCGCCGCCCCCTCCTAGCCCGGGGCGGGGCGGGGCGGGGGGGTGAGCGGGGTTTTGGGGCCAGAGGGGCGAGTCCCACTCCCCAGAGAGAATCCCGGGCGTGGGCTGGCAGCCCCCGGGAGTGGGGAGGTGGGCAAATCTGCAGCCCTGCTGGACTGGGCTGGTTTGTAGGGTCCTGCCCGTGGAAGCCTCCATGTTGTCCCCTATTTCCAGCCGTATCTCCTCTACCGGTTCAGGGAACGATTTCCCCAAGCGCCGTGACCCACTTTGCCATAGGCGTTTGGTGTCATGCCAAGATACGGGTGGATCCTTCCCCAGAAGATGCCTTTGGAGGGATAGTGGCAGCCCATGCCCCTCTCCAAGTTTTTGTCCCCAGGGGTTTGGTCTTTGCAGGTTGAAAGGCATTTCTGCAGACAGGCTATGTCTGTGGGGAGGTAGGTGGGTACTTTTTGAGGAGCACCATAGGCCTTTTTCAACATTGTAGAAGAGACTTCTTTTTCTTAGTGTTTTAAAAGTAAACAAAAGTTTTGTGTGGTGCACATGCTTAATTTCACTTACAGACTTTTTTGCTACATTCCCTCCTTGAGCAGAAGTAGTTTTAATTTTATTGCCTGCACATTAATTGAGTTCACTGATTGGCGTCTAATCATGCTTAGAAAAAAGCCCCTGTAAAAAGCTATCAGGATTAATTTGGCAGCAACTGTGAGAGATGATCATAAATTTACAAATGCAGTTGGAGCAATGATCCAGCATGGATTTAACAAATATACCCCCAACCTCTGAGAAGCAGCATTTCTGTGACTGTCAAAAGCACTTGGTCACGCTGGTGTATAGCTTAGAGGCTGGGAGTTTTCTGAGAAGGAAGCAGAGGAGTTAAAGGTCCTGGGTTTGGGCTGGGAAGAGGCAAAGAAGAAGAGGCTTTGTGTTAGTGAGGTTTACTGCTGCCACAGGGGTCTGGGCTTGAAAAGCCTGAGGCAATGTGAACGGTTTTGCACTGAAGCTGCAGGGCCATATCTAAAGCACATTTCCCAGGCGTCGCAGGAGGAAGAAGGATAAACGAGACCTCGCCTGGGAAAGATGAAGACGTACAGGGGTGAGAAGTGAGCAGGGAAGCCCTGGTGGTGGCTGCACAGCCTGCATGCCCATGCTGCCTCCTGCCACCATCCCCACAGCCGCCGACAGCGGTGCTAGTGGCTGCTTGCAAGAACGGGACAGGGAAGCTTGATGTCTTCATGGAAAGTGCTGTAGGAAGGAAAAACGCTCTGGCAGATAAACATTTTTTTTCCTAATGTCAGTGTTACTGAATTTGCCTTTGTCTCCTTTTTTATTGTTGTTATTTAATCAGGCACCTTTGTCTTCATGATGGGAAGAAACATACCCCTTGCTGTTAGGATCCGAGCTTCTCCCAGCGTGAGGATTTGTCAAGGCTGAGAGACTCTGGATTATCCCTAAAATACACAGGGGCTTTCCTGTCTCCCCATTGTGAGGGGGCTTGGTGCAGACACAAAGATGGCCTCCAGCCTCACCTGTGCTGGCATGGTCTGGGCCTTCCTCTCCTTCCTGTGCGCTGCAGCCTCCTGCGTGGGCTTCTTCATGCCCTACTGGCTCTTGGGGTCCCAGCTGGAGAAGTCAGTTTCCTTTGGCACTTTCCGGAGGTGTTCCTACCCGGTGCGGGATGAGAGCCGCCAGACGACCGTGATGGTGGAGCAGTGTGGCCGCTACGCCTCCTTCCAGGCCATCCCCAGCGCCGAGTGGAGGATCTGCACGGTGGTGACGGGCCTGGGCTGCGGGCTGCTCCTCTTGGTGGCCCTGACAGCCCTCATGGGCTGCTGCGTGTCTGAGCTCATCTCCAGGACCGTGGGCAGGGTGGCAGGAGGCATCCAGTTCCTGGGGGGTAAGTGCTGCCTGCTCGTGCTCGTGCTGCGGCGGGGACAGGGGCATCTTCAGGCTGCAGGTTTACACGTGTGGAGGCTCCCTTGGTGCTTTGGGAAGAGGAGGGAGTGTTGCAAACTTTCTGCTGGTGAGGGAGACCACTTGGCTGCCTTAGCCATTGAGCTGGTTGTCCGGGTGTCTGAATCTGGCCCAAAGGCTTGGTCACTTGTGGATATTCTCTTGCACTTAAGTCCCTGCCTGGTTGTTGTATGACCTTTGAGACTTGCATGACAGGTTCAGCTTGCTGCGTGCAGCTCTTTGTGCCAAAGACCGACTTCTGTGGGCCAGTGTCTTCGTGGTGGTTTTGCAGGCTGTAGTTTGCAGCAGAGCTCGGCTGGGGTGGTGGCACCTGGAGAAGCGTGGGGGCTGCAGGGTCCTGTGGACCGTTGTGAGTTTGCAGAGGAGACGCTGTGTTACTGTGAGGACAACCCTGGCTCTCCTCCTTCTCCTTCCCCCTCCTGTCACCAGCACAGCTCCCTCCACCATCTGGCAACACGTCTGTGGCCCAGGTTGGAAGTGGGGAGCGTTTATCCCTGGTAGACGTGGCCCATGAGCTCCCAAGAGGAGCCCTGCCAGGCTGCCTGGTCCATGCTGCCTGGTGGGGTGTGGGGTTTGTGGAGTCTATGGTCTAGGCAGTGCGTGGGAGAATTACATCCCTTCCTTTTTTTAGCTTGTGAATTTTATGGCCTTAACTGTGGAGTGCTTGAAGGGTACAAGACAATAAGCAGGATCCTCCAGCATGTTTTTTATAGGGCTGTTTTCCGAGTAAATCATCACTCTCCTGTCATCAGTGACACGCGGCTCGGTGGCACTCACTGTCACCTCGTGCTGCTTGGCGTGCGCTCGCCCCTGTATGGGGATGGGTTTCTCTGCCCAGGCGCCAGCATTTGGGATGTCCTGCTGGGTCTGTTCCCAGTTCGAGGAGGGACTTCTCCCGCTTTCCCCCCAGCAAACTGAGATGCACCCAGGCAGGGCAGTGCATGCACGTCCCCAGCATGCAGCCAGGAGGAAGCACAAGATGAAAACTCGGCTAGGGTGCAACTCAGGTGACACTGCTGAGGCACTGGAAGGGACCTGTGCCCAGCCTTCAGCCAGGCCATGTTGGTGCAGCTCCCTCCTGGCTACCAGGAACACTGGCTCTAAGTTTGTGAGCATTTTCTGCACTTTAGAGCAAACTGACCCTGTCGCTTTGCCCTTCGCTCAGTATTGCATTCCTGTGTTTAATCTGGCTGACAGTTTGAAAACACAGCAGCTGCTTGAGAGTTAACTCTGCTGGAAGCTGCTACTTCGTGAAGGTTGCTCCATTATAAAACTCCAGTCAGGCAGCCGGGGGGGTGGAGAGGATTTTCTATTCAGTGACGTTCTGCAAGCCCACTTAGTCTGGCTATTTTCACTGAGAGCCATCACAGGCTCTGCTTGTGCTTTAACCACCCCCCTCCTTCCAATTGCTGCCTCTGCTCAGCTGGTTTTAATTTGTGTTTGGTGGTGCTGCGTGTCTGGGTCTGGTTACAGCCACCCTGCTGAAAGACGACGACAGCCCAAGGGTGGCAGGACAGATGGACAGGGGACACGGGAGGTGTGGCAGATCCGTGCCCTGGGATGCTGGTGTGGACCCTTCTCCCAGGCAGGATGGTGGAGCCTGCTCAAGGAGGACTCTTCACACCATGCCATGGCCACCCCTGGAGCTTGCCCAAGTGCCCGCACAGCATCCCTTCTCTCCATGGAGGGTGTGAGCATGTAGCACTTGTCCTCAGTAGGTGGCAGTTCAAAGATACGTGAACCTGTGATAGGAAACGAAAATTGCCAACAACTTTACTCACAGATCAGAAATTATTTACACAGCATGTCCAATTTTCCCCTCTACTGGGTTTTATGGTTGTCTCTCATTTCACTCAGCGCTGCTGGAAATGTGTAAGAAATGAAAAAACTGAGAACCTGTCATTTCTTAACCTGCTTAAAAAGTGACTGTGGGGACATCGGGGAGAGGCCAGGTGGTGCAAGCCAATAATTTGGCTGAACCGAAGGCACATATTAGGGTAAAGATCAGATCCTTACATCCTTCACCAGCTCTTTAGCTGCTATCAATCAGTATAGCTTCATTGTTTAAATGACATAACTGCATTTATCCAGATGTTGAAATTAGGCAATATAATTATTAGGTTGTTTTAAAACACGATAGCCACGAGCTGTTTGGATTATTTGCTATCTGAGAATGCCAGGTCTTTGTTCCCTGTGTAACCATTATAGGTTTAGTTATATACCATGGGGTGTGCTTTGACTATGGCTCAGTGGCACTATTGTGACTGTCACTTTAATTGGCCTGCAGCTGGAGATCTAACCAAATAAAACCCTCACAAATATTTTTTCTTGGGGATGAAAGAACCCCCTGCCATCTTTATTATGAAGAAAAAGCCTGGAGAAAAATAAGCAGTGCACTGAGAGTTGCTGTTAGTTCATCCTCTGTGCCTTTCTCAGTGTTTGGTCAAGGAGGTGGATAGGAAGTTTCACTTTCTGTTTCTTCTCATCTGAGTCACTTGCACCAACACGACTGCTGCTTTCAGTGGCAGAGGATGGGTGTTTGAATAAACTGTATTTTTCTTGAAGTTAGAAACCAGCATAGACATGCTCTGTGCAGCTAGTTTAAAGTTTTAATGTTGTTCTGTTAGTCTAGGATCTAAGTAGTTTTCTCAACATGATTTGAAAACATGGACTCAGTGAAGAACTTAGCTAATTGACAATGGCGTATTACGGGAGGCCCGTGGGCGGGTGAGATGTAGACTGCCCTGCAGCTGTGGTGAGCCAGAGCACTAGGGTTGCTAAAACTCACTTAATCCAATACTGGAAACATTTTTACTGCTGTGAAGAGGTGGTAGAGAGGTGTACTTACTAGAGGTGGTAAGCAAACAGCCTGATCCTCTTCTTCCAGCAGTGCAAAGGAGGAGTGACTCCAAGTAGGTCAGTGGAATAGCACCTGTACAGAAGTAGCGCAGCTTGTGCTCGCTAAATGGTGTCAAGGTTTTACAGCTGGGATTTCCCCCTGTTATATGTGGCAACTCATGTGCGTGAATTATTCATGAGTGCTTATACCATAAATCTGCTCTTATCATAAAAAATTGAATGGCAGAACCTGCAAAAAACTGCAGATCTGTGCACAGTCAGATAACTCTTTAGATATTGGTTGTTTTTACGTACTTAGCCTGTACGTGCTATTTCAGATAATCCTGGCTACAGAGGATACATATATTTTAAGATGACTCTGGGATGCACTGAGTTTATGTTCCTAAGAGAATGGTTGCATCATAGACTTTTCTTCCCATTTGCAATTATAGGAGCCACTTCCTTTCCCATGTATGATCACGTGGCACCTCTGTAGCCATTGCAGCAATGGCTTACATGAAAAACAATGCTATTTTTAGCTGCTTCTAAGGCAATGTGGTAGTGGGCAACAAGAAGTAGCCAGCACCCCAAGGCCAGCCATTTCTTCAGGGGCTGTCAGTGCATGGTCTGCAAACTGCTGCTGCAGTATCTCAGCAGCATGCCTCGTGAACGTTTCTGTCAAAGTGCTTCGAAGAGCTGACAACCGAGGTGAAAGTTATGCTGTCTGTAACCTCTTGAGGGCACAGTTATGTAGATGGATACAGTCTTCACTGATAACAATAAGTGCAGTGTTTCCAGCTGGTTTACTTTGAATGTTTGGAAGACAGAGAGATATGTAATGTAGCTAGAACAGATTGCAAGGATGCATCTTTGACCATAACTATTGAGGGCATGACAGCAGAAAGTGAAGTTTAACAAATCTATGGCAAATTGGAGTCTGTAATTATTGATCTTCTTTTCATTGTGTGTTGGCAAGTCAATTCCACTTAAGTGAGGAGACTAGAAATTTGCGGGTAGGTAGCTCAGATATGACATACTAATTTGGTGAATAGTTTCACTCTGTGAATGCAGAGCAATAATTTTAAGAACATAGCAATAATTTTAAGAATATAATGAACTGAAAGGTTAGCCAGTTTTATGAGAGGCAGTGGATCAAAAGGCGCAAATATTGCAAGGATGGTCAATTTAAAGAGCATTATGCTGGCAAGGTGAAGCTTTTCATTAAAATGGTCAGTGCGCAGGAATTATGGATGAAATCTGCACTTGCTCAGAATTCCACTTAGCTCTGTAGGACAGCTAAGCAAAGCTCAGAGATGTATGAATCCAAGGGAACAGGGAATGAAATAACCTGCTGACGTAGAGACTTCTCTGAATATGACACTTTGGCCTTCATTCTGAGTGGCATGTGAGAAGCGAGCCCTCTCCGTAGTTAAGGGTAGCCATGTGGCTTGCACTGTCATCTTTAGTACTCATCACTCATTGTACACAAGAAATGCACAAGTTTTGCTGCTCTTTTTAGTAAAGGAGGAGAGTTTTCAGCAGCACTTTCTTTTCTTCTCCTTATTTCTCTATCTTGTTTCCCTTGTGTCTCATGGGAGTGCTAAAACTCCTGAAACAATGGTCCTTTAATTGCTGGTTAGAAAATATGGAGAGCTCTTGAAGTGGGCAGTGGTAAAAGGAGCATTTAGTTAAAGAAGGGGATGCAGATTCTAGCAGCTTCTGATTGTGTCTCAGAAAAAATGTGGCCTTCTGGAAAATGTTCCCAGCACCGTACAAAATTGCTCCAGAATCCTTCTCCAAGTGTCCTATGCTAATAGTGGCCATAACAGTTTCCATCACCCATAGCCTGCTCAGGACTAGTGTTTGCTGGGTATGGAGGGCAGAGTAATAAGGAGTGCTCCATCAAGATGAGGTGAACACTGAGTGTGGGTGATGGCTCTGCGTTGTCTGTAAGGAAATCTTAGAGAAACCCGTGGAGATTTTAGAGACAGAGTCAAAGGAGATCTGCAAGTTAGCATATTAATGTCTGGATCTGACTTTGCAGGTGAGATGATCAAGGTCTAAAATGTAGGGGGAAGAAAAAGGAGAAGAACTAAAGTCATAGCATTGTGGGACCACGTAGAGAAGGTGTCCCTCAAAGGAAATGCTTGGGGAAACAGTTAAAGAAGTAAGAGGAGCTCTCGGGAGAGATGCAGTCACTGAACCTAAGGGACAGTCAAGCTTCAAGAAACGTGGCTTGCAGTCAAAGGCAGCCCATGGACAAGGAGAATGAAGGCAGCCTCGGTTCTGAGACTGGCTGAGAAAAAGTCATTAGTGGCTTTGGTGAAGGTAGTTCCAGTTGACCACAGGGACTAGAAACTGTCCTGGGAAAGGTTTGTGTGGAGCTGGAGGAAGAGAACTGCAGGCAGTGACCAGTAACCATTATTTTGTCTGACAGCTGAAGTGAGACTTTCTGCTTTCTGCCTGGAAGACTAAGGTCAGGATCATTTTCTGCCTATAGGGAGAAAATGTAACTGGCAGAAAATAACACAGAGAAAGTGAGCCTTGGTGGGGACAGGATGGATCTGAGATGGTCAAGAGATTTCCAAGAAGGAAATGGTTACCCCAAACTCATTTGCAGTTCTTCCATGCCTATCTCATCCATTTCCCCCATCTATACGTGTTCCTCCCAACTCCTCCTGAAATTTGTACCTGAATAAAAAAAATAAAACCTATCATAAGAACATGCAGAAATAGCCTTTTAGTTCTTACACCCTCTTTAGCCTAAAACATTTTTCTAAAGGATGACTTTTGCTAAGAGGCTAGGGAGTGGTATCTGTTTCTATCCAACAGCAAGCACTCTTCCCCTGCAAGTTAGCTGCTCGTGGTCGTCTTACCACATCTTCCCCTCTCTTTCCTCTTGTCAGATGCGAAGCTTCAGTGACTTTGCTCTGCTTATGTAGACATGTGACAGGGCAAACCTCATCCTAGACAAAGACAAACTGCATGCTAGGTATTAATCCAATGTATACGTGAGCACATATAGGCACTGCAAGAGGGGTATATGAAACGAACAGATGCCTCACCAGGATGTAACAGAAGAGCAAACAGGGAACAAGGCACAGTTAAATGTTACTTGTGAGTGATTATATGTCATGTTGTAGCCTCACAGATTCAGCAATAATAAGGTCATCAGAGAGCACTGGGACTATTTAGACTGAGGTCTGCTGTAGCACGTCATAGGACAGCCTTCATGTAAACCCTGTTTGAACAAGAGTACATCTCTGAGGAAAAAAAACCCTTTTGGTCTGAATTTAATTACTTCCAGAAAAGCAGGATCTTCATAAGTTGTTCCAGTGGAGAATTACCCTGACTGCTTTTCCTCCAGATCATTAATGCAAATATTAAAAAGTGTAGCACCAAGAATAGATCACTACAAAATCACATTTGCTTAAGGATCATTATAATTTTTTTTTTTAGTTAGTTTGCTAAATCATTTAGTTTGCTTTTAATCCATTTAAGCTGTACTGTGCTGTGGTTTCTTTACCAAAACCTATATAGAAGCAGCTTCATAGCTGCTGTGTTTCACACAAGCTATCACTTCAGTTTTCCATAGGCATCCCCCAAGAGATTAAGTGCAGTGTATAGTTTTGCAGCTTCAACCCTTTCTAGGTTGACTGTGCTTCACTTTGACTTGCTGAACTGCATCCTGTGACTGCTAATGCTGATGTTCAGTATCTGCTTCCCAGCACTACAAGGTGCCTTCATATACTGTGATATTGTGCAGAGTCAAATTATTGGATTTGGGTTTGGAGTCTGGCTGAGTAAGGCATGGAAGTGTTATTGTTTGGGAAGATGTTCAGAAGAAGGGAATTTAGAAGGCGATGTTATCTTTAACAGATTTTGTAGCATATGTTCTATTGAAGATTGGCCAGCTCTTTCTCTGCTGTATTCAGACAAAAAAGAGGAGTTAAAATACAAGACAATTTCAGGACCAAAGCTGAACTGATGCAATATGTGTCCTCTGTCGCTCCTGGTTTATAAATAACATTACTTTGAGTCCTACTCTCTTAATCAGCTGTAGCCTCTATTGCTTGAATCTTTCCTCAGTGCATGGGACACCAAATCTGACTGGAGGAGGATCAAAGTTAGCAGGTACTTGTATGCAATAGGTTTAAAAAAGCAAGCAGACTTAGATTCTGTATGTTCTGAAGAGACCTTTCCTGTGACTGCCTTCACCTTGGTTGCGGAAGACCTCTCTGGAGTCCTGCTAAAATCTGCTGCACCGACAGATCTACCAGCACAGCTCTTTGTGCAGTTGTTCCCTAAGGAGTCCAACTGAAGGAGACCTGAGTTAGCAAAGATTTGCTGTTGAAGCTAACACTGTCCATTTTAATGGAGTGAGTTAGCAAGCAAGAATCGGTAATAAACATTACTGGTCACAAAGTGCCGAACTGGTAGCACTGAGGAAGCCATCCCTGCCAGCAAGGTCACGAGCAGCACAGAGCAAGCAGAGAGTTGTAATGCTCTTGGGATATCAGAGATGCAACTTGAAGAAGACAAATGATGCTGAGAGTAGTCTTCATACTTAACGTGTCTCTGTTCTTTTCTTTCTGTCAGCAGCCAGTTGAGATATCTTTACTCTTCTGGTGTTTTTCAAAATCTTACTAAAAAAGCAGGAGGACCCTTATCAGCTGCATATTTTCATATGTCCTTTGAAGTCAATGGCACTTAGTACAAATTACATCAATATTTCTGTCCTAGAGGTAAGATTATTTGATTGCAGCATTACCCTAAAATGAGTGTGGTTCCAAGGCTGAGTTTCTTCTTGAAGAGCTACCCAAGTGAATTAGTTTTTTATGGTGAATTGTGCTCTGAAACAGGATTTTTTTTTTTTTCGATTATATTCACTCCTAATATAATTTTCAGATAAATTCAGGAAAAATACATGCTAAGTTTCAACTTGGAGCATGTTAGATTTTAGATGCCTTGGAAGCACCTTTAAATGGAAATGCTGATGTATTAGGAAAAAAATAAAAGATGCTGCTAAAATATCGGAAAGTCACTTTACTTCTCTTTGCTTCCTATTGATGTTGAATAAAAAAGTGTTCTTTTGAATATGGTTGCAGCTGTGTTGGATTTAAGCAGATTTTTGCATTAAGAACAGAATTTTTGATCTGAAGAAGTCCTGGAGTGCTGTTTTATTTATCTGCAGAATAAAGTTCAGGCTTCTTGCCTTTTTTTTTTTCCCCTCTTTTATTAGAAAGGAACAATGATGCTCAGCACTTCTGTGGTGCTCTTCATTTCAAAGGCCTTTGCTTGCATAACCTAATGAAACTTCAGGAAATGTGAGGCAGGGGAGCAAACAATCTATTTTGCTGATGCAGAGTCAAAGTAAACTCAGAGTTACTTCACTTCAGATACTTCTGCATTTGTGTTGATTAGAGCAGAATCTGGGTGGGAGTTAGCAATTTTGTTTCTGCAGTGAAAGATCTGTCTTGTTTTGGTTCCTGAGCTCCATGAAATATTTGAACGTTGCTGGGAGCTTCACTTAGGCATCAAAGTGTTGCAATATTTTCCAGTGCAGATGAAGTCATATTCCCCACAGACAGGACAGGATTGTTTCCAATGGTGCATTTTCCAGGATTTTGTCCAGTCTGGTGTTAAATGTCTATGTAATGTTCCCCCCCCCCCCCCCCCC
>VXAL01004428.1:408294-437603 GCA_013399475.1 Chauna torquata
CCCCCCCCACACCTCAGGAAACACAGCTTACTAGGCATTCCAGTTGGATTATTTTTTGTAATATTCAACCTGCATTTTCCTTTCCTTGCTCACATCCCTTTATATGCACATTTTTACCTTCTGAGCTCTTCAACTTTGGCTTTATAAAGTAGAGTAAGACAATTTTTGATCTCTTTCATCACTTAGGTGAAATCAGGCATAGAACCTGAGAGCAACCAAGGTATCGTTTCCATTCAGTGAGGAGCTGGAAGGAGCACGGCCTAATGAAGAAACATGGGGGTGTATATGTACCACCTAAATATCACCCACAGCCACATAACTTGCAGTGGCCATCATGTTGACTGTCTCCCTGCTCAAGGATTTCCTTTGGCTCTCTGCAATATCTTTGTTGACTTAAGAGATGTTAAGCTTTCCCTGTTGCTCTAGTCCAAGGTCCTAAGTGGCATTCAGGCCATATGGAGGTAGCCTTAAGTCACAGAGGACCAAAGAGGGCATCCTCTCCTCAGTCTTGGGCTGACTCTACCACCACAAGACATCACAGGTCAGAGATGCAATATTACATTTGACAGATCCCTTCTAGCAGCTGTCCTGGATCTTCTCAGGCATGAAAAATTGGGCATGGTCAATGCACCCTGACAATGCTGGGGGTATGGCTGATTCACTAGGCTTGATTAGATCTCATTTACGTTGTTTGTTCCACTGTCAATCCCTTGATGCCACAGGTACATCTGAGAACAGATGCAGACCTTTTTCCCCTCTGGATTGGCTTTTCCTTAGAGCCTGGCCTGTTGAAATCAACAGCAATGTTCCTCCATGGGAACCAGGCCAGGGCAGGATCAGGAGCTCCGTGCTGTTGCTACTCATTGAGCTAGTGGGATTTGGAGGAGGTTGCTGTTGCGTAGTGATGCAGAGAACTTCATGGGTGCTTGACTCTATCTCATTCTCTGGATACTAAATACTAATTGCAACAGGACTGATGCATTAAAACAAAACTTCTTTTTAGAGGGTTGCTGTACCATGAACCGAGTCTACCTTTTTCTGCATAAGCCTGGTAAACCCCAATCTCTCACGAAGACTGACTATTTTGAATTGATTTATAGGTAAAATTTGTAGGTTAACAGACTTTTAAGTAAGCTTGGCAGTAAGTTGTAGGAATACAAAGAAAATGTTAATGAAAGAAAACCTAAACAATTATAACCTATTACAAATTGTTGCTATGTTTATCTTTTAACATGATCCAAAAAGCTACAGAGAGAATTAAGCAAAAAAAGCAGTGTTCTTATAAACACTGTAACATTTCTGTAGTAATGTAAAATTTTGACCTTTTCCTGTGCAATCTAACAGTTCAGTTGTCTTGCATTGTCTCCCAATAAAGATACCTTTGTAATATAAAGTGGTATTGTTGATTTGAGAAGAATGGTTTTCTAATAAATGCGAAGGGACATAGAGTTTGTCCTGTGCATTGAGGAGCAAAGATTTGAGATAAAGCCATGAATGATGAATCTGGAATAACAAAAGCTGCTTCTGAAATACAGTGCCCTGTGAAAGGATATGAAACCCGCTAGCGTAGTGGAGTGTAAGAAATAGCCCTAAGGCTTCTGAAGAGTGTGCTTCATACTTCTTCACAAGTTGGAGCTTTTGTCCAAGTCTGCAGCTAACTGAAAGCCTTGTGAATACATTTAAAAAAAAAAATCAGAATAAACTTGATATTCAGAGCACAACAAGCAATTCAAGTCAAGCATAGTACAGCTGAATGCCGATTATTGGGTTGGATTACCAGGATATGTTAAAAAGCCGTTAGTTTCAAGAATCTGTAGAAACTGGGGTAGTGTGATGTTAGGGGACCTTTGTGAGTGCATGTGTGAGAGGAAATTTCTTTGGACTTCGTTTCCAGCTTTGCTCTGAGTCGGCCCAGATGCTGCTGTATGACTACAAGCTTCAACTATCCTTTGGAGATTTGTACGTCTGCCCGACAAATTTGTACAAATACCTTCAGTCATACGGTGTTGTTGCTGTCGTTGTGGTTGTTGTTGTTATAATGCATGCAGTTCTAGAAACTCATCGTAGAGATCACTAGGGGAAGAGAGATGCTACTGAAAAGAAATCTGAAACAAAGTCAGACCAGGAAACTGGGTGTTCGTGACATTTTTAGATACCTCCAGACATGCATTTCATGTGCAGCTGCTGAGTCGCAGAGGGGGTTTCAGGTGGTGTACAGGTTGCACACATTAGACTAGAGAACGTCAGGCCTAGCCTGTGCTCTCCAGCATGTAGCACCTGCTCCTGCCTGCCCTGGTGTTTTAGCTCTCAAGGAATTCTGTTAGTTTTCAAGTCCTTTTTCTGCCACAGCAGTAAAAACTTGATGAATGGCACTAAACACTGGGATAAAGGTCTTTACAGCCAAGACAAACCCCTAAACCGTAACAGGCGTGTTCTGCAAAATCAAGAGGTTTATAAAAGTCAGGGCACTTTTACAAGAATTTCTTTTACAGGAATCCCAATGGTTGGAGAGCTTTGTTCAGTCCTCAAAATCTGCTCTCTAACCAGAAACTTTCCCTCTGCACGGTATTTCAGGGTCACAGGCTGACCAGCATGAGCAGCGTCTGGCCACTCCGGGCAGATCATGATGGTGAAACCTACCAGCGAGGCAAAGCTGCGACCCTGAGCCTTGCTCTATGGCCAGGGTCCAAGGCAAATACCAATGTGTACTTCCCATCCATCCTCCAAACTACTCATAACCCTGCAAAGCACTGAAATAGTGAATGTAGGAAAAGCTATTTCCACCAAATAAGATGGGCTGCACAGTTTATAGTCCCTTGTGCTACGATATTTTGAGGGACTACTACTATAAATGAATGCAAGCACAGTTCTTTTTGCCAGATCAGTCTTTTCCTTAACAGTGTTTCAAAATAATGCTGTGTAACAATTAAGGAATAAATTGATTTCTAAACTTCCTACCGTGGAGTGATGCTTTGGAAACCATTCTCCTTGTGAGCACCAAGCCACCTGCTGAACGTTGTCCATTGCTTCCTTCTTCTCTTATGTTAGCATTATATTTTATATCCTCTTCTCTTCCATTGGTTTCGATTCCCTCCCCAGACTGTGGAAAGGGATACCATGGCTGAAGGCAGTTTATGCTGAGCCATTAAGAACTTTTTTTAGCTTGCGCCTCTTTCTGATAACAATTTGCAATAAAAACTGTGTCAGGACAGAGCTCTTTTGTGTGACATTCAGTGACCTGCAAGGGCTGGGAGAAGCCTTGCTTTGGAGATGGCAAATTCCCTTTGAGGCCACTAAGCTGGAGATCCGGTGCTAAGAACACAGGAAGCTGAGAGGATAAATACTGTAACTTTTCATCTCATGCATGAGAATTGCTGTCTGTTTTGATCTTGTGATAGAGAAAAGTCATTCTGCTTATCTCATCTAACATAGCGGCTAGTCCGATTACAAGCTTCCCTGCCTGGCACCTTTTTAAATTCAATTTGGCTGCCTGTGCCCTTGGCACACAGTAGGTTTCATTAAATTTCACAGCAGTTAGTTTTCATTCCCTCTGTGACACCTTTTTATCAACATTTGACTCTAGTGTAATTTCAAGCAATTGTGCTTTTTTTTTTGCAACGTGCTTGTACTATAATAATTCGGCAGAGCAGGTGGGGAAAGACGACTCAGATACCATTGCAAATCCTTGTAGAAAACTAATATATGGGAAGCCAGGTCAGCTTGCAAGTGTTTTTTGCATGCGATGATAACAAAAGGGAGCTGCTTCCCTTCCTTCTTAGTTGGTATCATCCAAGGCTGTCAAAAGTGCAGTTTAAGAACTTGCTGTAAGAAGCAAATTTTATTTCCTTCAGGATAATTGCAGCTTTATTTTAAAAACAGAGCTAGTGGACTGCTGCTGAATTGACAGCCCAAGGTAGTGAGACAAGCCTTCTGAAACCTGCGCTGCGTAATGATGGGAGTTTTCTTTTCAAAAACAGATGAGGAGGCTGGTTTGCTAGTAAAGTGTATGTGCATGTACGTGTGCAGGAATGCAGAGAGCAAATGTGGTTGCTTTCCGTTTAGTTTGCGATGCTTGGCCCCTCGTAGGTGGGGTGAGGGAAGGTGAGTACCCCAACACTCTCGGTCACATTACTGCTACCTCCTCCCCAACACAGAGCATCATTTTCTCAAGTCTGTGTCCAAGGCAGATGTTGGGCAGATTTGTGTTAGTAGAGGTGGATTTGAGGTGAGCTCTAAAAGGTCTTCATTTGCAGAGCGTCAGCCTGTCTGAAATGCCAGCCTTTTGTAGTCTGCTGGGGTAATTAGAACATGCAAAAATAATGTGTCATGTCTTCTTAGTAAAATTTTAAAAAGCTAATTAAAAGAGAGGCTTAAAAGTGCCTAAAAGGGAGCTCTGCATGCAGGGGTAACTCAGAGACTGACAGAGCTGTGTCTCACTGCAAGCCAAGGGCAGCCGGGCATGGGAGGCCATAAATCATTTTCAGAATGAGACTTCTGATTGATGAAACTTTTCCTTCTGTCCTTTCGAAGGAATTAGTTCGAGTCCTTTCAGTTTAACTAATGGAGCATCTTATTTCCCTCTACTCTAAGGTGTCCATAATTCCTTTTGCTGATAAAAGATTTCCAAATGCACACAGTCTTGAGCAGGACCTCAAACACCTTGGGAAAGCTGGAGGCTGTGGGCAGATCCCCACTTCCCTGTCAGACAGAGGATTCCCATGGGTTTCCCTCTGGTCAGCCCTATGCGTACATTTATGTAACATCTTTTTGGTGGATAGGCTGTAGTTTTCATCCCAGGCAGTGTCTTGAGTTGGTTGGGAAGGAGTGCCAAGAAAGCAAGGGTGTCTTCCAAGCAGTGTCTCCACCTGTCCCCTGGTGTCTCCAGAGAGCAGTGGCTGCCGGACGGCCGTGAGCGCCGTGTGCTCCAGGTGCCCATTCCAACCAGCGAGCCAGATACACAGCACATGTACGTTGGCACGGCACTGCTGAAGTTAGACCTGGCTCGTATCTGGCTGGAAGAGGTGGCCTCACCCTTTCTTCTGGGAGTGGAAAATGTCTTTCCAGAGCACAGCCTGAGTGCACGGACCTCTGGCTATGGACTGAAATCTTGCTTGTTTTTTCCAGGTTGGCTGAGTACATTGGTTTGTGGATGAAGGCACAAGTAATAGCTCCTATGAGCTTTCTTTTCCTACTAAGCTGAATGTAAGAATACAGATTATTCCTTGGTCTTAGTATGAAGGCATGAAGTTCAGGATCTTTACTCTAGTGTTTCCAGCACAAAATGCTCCAGTGTAATTAGCAGACATACTACAGCAGACTGCTCAGCAAAAAAATAGTTCTGGGGGATGTTTCTTCCTATTTCAGCTAGTTAATGATTAGTTTATGTCCTGAAGTCTGGAGATTCCTTTAAATTTTATATCTAGTGTAATGGTGGAGGTTTAAATCACAGCAATCACATTATGATTAACATGTCATTATGCAGGTATTCAATAGAAAGGACTGGTTTAGACATCCATATTTCTAAAAATGTTTTACTAATGTGGCCAGTGGCAGCTCTGAAAGAGTAAAGAATAATCAAAAGATTGTTTAAGAGTGCGGGTAAGTATAAATCCTAGAAGAGTTTCAAATTCATATTTTATATCTTATTAAGACTTTAATACAAGACTGCATCCTATTGTTTCTAGATGACATATTCCAGTATTAGTGCTGATGAATACGTGACTTAGTGACTCTTTAGCTAGAAAGGGGCAAGACTGCTAATGATACATGGTTTCTGACAGGTTCCTCTGAGTATTTATGGGCCTCGATGTTTATGCAATCTATGGATATTTCAAAACTGATTAACATTTCTGAACCTAAGTTAAAGTTTATACTTGACGTTTCAATAGTGTCAAAGCAAAATTAATCAGAGCTCAAAAGATATGCAGTCTTCCTGACATGCTGGTGACAGTGAAAATATAAACCACTGAGAAATAGCCTGTCGAAAGACAGGATTTTGGAAGGTGATCTGCAAAAACGGCTTACTGCCACAGACAGACTCTGAGGGCATGGGATGTTGGAGCTGGTATTTACTGACTATGGCACTAGCTGAAATGGCTCAGGACTCTGCTGAGTTACTTGTCCCATAATAAGTTACTTGGAAATCTTCTTACTTGTGAAACTTTAGCATATTAAATACGCAAACTAATCTCTTGAAACAGTTCAAATAAGCAGTGTTTTTAAATGTACTCCATCAAGATATTTTTCAGTCAGTGAAGCTCAGCAAGCAAATGTTTCATTTCAGTGGCCCCCATGAGAATAGTTTTATACTTTGTTGTGATTTTAGGCTGTCTGTCTGTCTGTCTGTAGTAAAAATAAGAAAATGGAACAAATTGTCATGGAGGTTTTTTTTCTGCTTATCTCTGTTTCAACTAGGTCAATGATAGCCTTTGTGCACTTCAAAAGATTGTTAACTCAGCCTCAGTGAAAGCTATTAGGATCCAGTTTGAAAAGCATCAGAACAAATACTGTGCCTTTTAAGAAATCATACTTTTATTTGCTCTGTAAAAGAAAACCCTAAATCAGAAGCATAGAGTGGTTTGGGCTGGAAGGGGCCTTTAAGGATCATCTAGTTCCAACCCTCCTGCCATGGGCAAGGACACCTTCCACTAGACCAGGTTTCTCGAAGCCCCATCCAGCCTAGCCTTGAACACTTCCAGGGATGGGGCGTCCGCAGCTTCTCTGGGCAACCTGTTCCAGTGCCTCACCACCGTCATAAATGAGGGATAAGCTTGTAGTTTTATTTTAATAACACCTGGTACCTGTAAAAAGGTCTGCATGTCTGTAGAAGAGTCTCCGTGTTTCCCAACAGAAATTCAATTTATCCCTTCTGGGTGTGGTGGAGCTGGATGGCATTTTTAGGTGGGGAGGGAGCATGAGCTAATTGTTAAATTAGTTTTGAAACTGCAAATCTGTTGCCATATTTTCAGTCTGGAAGAGACCAGCTAGTGAGCAGCTGAAAGTAAATAAAGAAGATCTGCACAGAATCGGCTGATACTCCAAACACTATGATCACGGTAGCTAGAGAAGACCTAGAAGGGCAAGAAGCTTGGGCAGATGAGTGGTTGGGCTATATTAGTTTCTTTCCCCTTTCTAACTTTTTTTTTCTTTTTTTAAATATTTTTCTGCTTATATGTTGCAAGAATTGTCTTAATTTTGACTTTGGCAAGAATATAACAATATAAAATGTAACACTGCTTCCATTTACCTCTGGATTTGGTACATTGTGAACTACATACTCATCCATTGACACAGGGACATGAATTTGATCCTGCATCTGGAAGTTGTTAATGTCTCTCATAAAATCTCTTTGATTCCTTTGCACGTTTTTGCCCTTTCTCCCAGGACACTTTCTGAAGTACTTTACTCCATATCTAGCAAGCATGCCTTAGTCATCATGGTAGTGGTTGTTCCCATTTAAATCCAGACTGCTCAGGTTCTTTATGAGATATCTGAGGTTTTTCTTAACCTCTAAAGATACAAGGACAATGGAGAATCCTCCGTCTTGCAAAGAGATAGTGAGAGGTGTTGCTTCCAGATCATGAATAAAAGTTTACTTTGAAAATAGAGTTGGGCTGCTGCAAACCAAAGGGAGAGGTGGGATGGTTTTCAGTGAGCTTGAACAGTACATAAACCAGAGTGGAAAGCAATTGTTGACGGAAGCCTACAGTGTCTCAACAGGCTTAAATACAAATTCACAAGTTACAATCAGATTTTTCACTGCAGCCTCTCACCAAATACCCAGAAGTAAAACTGAGAAGGCAGATGTGTCTTTAACAAAGACAGTCAGCCTTTGAGATGGGTAATGAAGGCAAAACAGAATTGCAGAAAAAGTAAGATTTGAGGGAACTTAAAACCGCATGTAGCTGGTTTTTTTTTTTTCCCTTCACTATTCAGGCACGCAATTTGATGTCATCTCTGGCAAACTTGAATGACAGAATTCAATACTCAAGGTTATAAAAATACCTTTGCATAAAATCCTTATCTTCACAGTGTTTCTTAGCGCGGATGCAAGGAATATTTCCATTTTGCAGATAGGAGGCTAGAAACTTACTAAAGGTAGCTTATAAAACTTACGGTTAAATAAGCATTGATTAGAGGCCTTCCAAGTCTTAGGCTCATGAGCAGCCACTGAACCAGCTGCTGTATGGAAACACTTAGATATACAGGTGTAAAAATGTGCCTCTTCCGTACACTGAATTATGACTACACGATTATCTGCTTAGCATTTTTGAGGCAGACAGAAGCTTACACTGCATGCAGCCTGAGCTAATGTGTAACTGTGCAAACACTGTTGGTCACAAGCTAACACACACTGTTTCTCAAGGCAATTTACCCTCTTGAGCTCCTTGCTGCCATAATTAAATGGCTTTTTTACTCTAGTTGTGTAGAGGGCATGTCCTAACTGAAAGACACAACTAATTTTCTTTCCTTTGTGAAGCTCTTCTTGTAATAATGAATGGTATCCCATGGTTCAAAAGAGGTCATAGCTTCTTTTATGTAGAAAGATTATGTATGCTTGTTTAGATGAGTGGTTTTCAACCTTTCTTGACTGGTTGACTCCTAGACTGCTGAAAGGCATGGCTAAGCTTGCTGTGCATAGTTACCTTTTGTGGACACCTTACAAAGACCCATGATATCTCCTATGCTCTTGGATCACAGGCTGAAACCCACTGAAAGACCATTGTAAAAATGTGAATTTTTCAATTGATAGATCTGTAGGTTCGAGCTGCTTTGTTGCATTTGATAAGTTTTGTTAAAGACATTCTCCCTATGTGCAAAGAGCATTAATCCTATATGTTTCTGGCCAGGGGGAAAAAAAAAAATGCAAGGAATAGATCTGCTGTACAGATCAGAAAGGGATTTTAGATCAAAGATTTCATGGAGCCATTATGTGGTCATCCTTTGCATATGGAAGATCCATAATTACTATGCTTTTAATCTGTTGTGCAAATATGTATTTAGAAGTTTAACGAAATGTGGATTATATATCCTTTCAAAAGAGTTATTAGGGGGTTGGGCCACAATTTCAAGCTGGATCTTTCACAGGAGCAATTAATAGCTCTGCAGATTGCATGTCACTGAACAAACAGTACTTTGCAGCAAGCCACACAATGCAAAGTTCATAAGGAAGGAAGCATTTAAAACCAGTGGTGGAGTGAACATGACTTTTAGGTTGGCACTGCACCTACTTCAAACTCTACAAGTCTGAACTACTCTTGAGATATCCCTGTGTTAGGGGAACAGGGGATGCAAAACATTGCATAAAAGCTGTCTCCCTCCACTGTCTTTCTGCGATTTAGCCTTCAAGCTGCAGGAATCTGAGTTCTTCTTTCTTTCATATCTTCTGATGTCAGAAGAGGGATGCTCAACTGGATCCCTCAGCAGAGTATGAACTGTCTCATTGAAATATGTCCCCATATTTCTCTGCCAGTGCAAAGAGAAGCAAATTTTCTCCCTCACAGCAATTTCCTGGGACAGCAGGAAAGGGCAGGTGCCCACCAGGAAAGGGCAGATGCCCACAGCCAGGCTGACAGCCAGCCACCAGGCTGCCCAAGAGTTTCTTGCGCAAGGAGCATGGCAGCACGATCGATTGCCACGGCTTGGTGCTTGTGCCTGTGGCAGCTGGCAGGGAACAACAGTGCATGCATGTTGATGGGAATTTTGCTGATTGTGAGAGTGGGACCTCAGGATGCATTGCTGCGTTGTGACTTGGTATCTACATCTGATGTCTGAAAAAGAACCAAAGATACCTCAGTGCAAAAATTGCAGGGAATCCCGTATAGCTCAGCCCATCAGGCACGTCCCAGTGATGGGACCCTACAGAGGTGGGCCCATGAAGAACTGCAGCAGCTCTTTCATGTGCTGCCATGTAAGAAAAAGTGCCAAACAGAAGAGTTTTGTGATAATGTGATCACAAGATTAATTTGCACAAGCAGTTAGCAGAGGACACAAAGAAATAGAATATTTGCATTTACATGTGGAAATAGTGAGTCAGAATGACTTTGTACCTGTCACCTATTAGGCATGTCACATATATTTGATATTTAATACTTCGCGTTGTTGTTTTCATGGTTATTTTAATTTTCTGAACTACCTCAGTGTGAAAACATATCACAAAAGATGCTGATACTTTTTATTTATGTAAGATGCTTAAATTATACTTTTGAAGTTACTTATCCAGCATTTTATTTATCTTGCAATCGTAATTATTCAGTGCCTCCTCCATCTGCTTTGATTTAATTATAGACAGCAGTCACGGAGATAAGTCTCTTCAGGTTGATTGGTCGCACAGAGCGCCTTCCACACTCTGTAAAGAGTAAGCTTGACACCTGGCAATTAAATGAAATAGACTTTTTGTCTCATCTGTTCATGAGGGCTGGGGTGATATCTGGCACCCAGTGATGTAGCTTGGCTCTCAGACACGTGGCAGACTCTCCCTGGCAGTATGAAAAGGACAGGTGAAATAAATTATAGAGTTGTCAGCTGCTTTAAACATTCCTGTTCAGCTTCATAACCCAGTCTTGTCAAGTTTCTGGTATTTGATGCATTTTTGAGTGTATGTCTTCTTCAGTCTTTTCAACTGTTGCCACAGAGAACCTCCTACTGAAGTTATTAATGCCTAAAATTCAAGAGTGCTTTCAACTTCCTCTCTAAGGCAGGGTTTTCTACCAAATAAAGGTATTTCTTATCATGCTACTGTATTTAGTATGTCCTTTTTGTTGCCATAAGCAGTGGTGGAGTGATGGGAGTCTGTACTCCTGTCAGCTTAAATTATACTCTTATTCACTTGTTTACTGCCGGGACAATGCTCCTGGGTCCTGTGGGATTTCTCCAGGTTCACTATGAGTATAACTGAAATCCAGAAGAACACCTGCCTGCTTTCTGCAGTGCACAGGCACAAGCCAATTCCCTTTACAAGGAAAGGAATTTGACCCATGTGCTTTCTTTTTTTCTTGGACTTGCATATATCCTAACTCTTCATGTACATGACTTGGAGCTACAGAGTTAGTAAGCTCAAAAAATAATAATAAAAAAAATTAAAAATATAAATATGTAAAATTTAAAAATATTAACTTAAGAGCTTATTGACAATTTTATCGCTGAAAATATATCTACTGCACGTCTGCAAAGCTAACTTTGCCTTTCCTTTTCTTTTGCTTATACCCTTCTCTGTGAGCAGTGTACTTGAAATCAGTGCTGTGACTTTGAGCCACTAACCATTTCCATTGTGTGCTTAGTTTGCCATTTAAAAAAGTAAATATTTTCATTAATTTAACAGTAGGCTAAGATCTGTTCATTTTGGTAAAAACATTGGAAAAACTCCTTGAATTTACCTTAAAACAATGATGAACCAGCTATATTTCTCAGTGGTTTCTAATGTGACTTGAATCTGCTCTGTCTTAATCTGCATCATACCACTCAGTTACCCACTGGGAAATAAAATGCACTACCATTAAAAAGGTAAATCCCAAAGAGACAGCAAAATTTGCTTTACGGAGGCAGATGCAGTAACAATAAAAGAAATTCTAAATTATTTTTTGGAACATTAATGTTCCTTCCTTCTTGGCCACATTGATCTGGTGCTTTTATTAACAAACCGTTGCTGCCTCATCCCAGTAATAGCAGCATTTCAGCCCAGATTCACAGACAGCAATACCCACTGCCCAAGGAGCTTGTGCAAGCTGCCTGGTGAACGGATGCACTCCTTTGGCGTTTTTTTTGCAGGTTTGCTGGTGGGTCGCTCTGTGCTGTCTCTTACAGTTTCCTTGGCCCGCATGGCTTCATCTGGCTCCTCTTGCAGTTACCCTGTTGCTGAAGGTTTACTGGGAAACCCAGTGTGGTGGGAGAGAGGAGTCGGCACGAGAGGACCATCGGGTTCGCATGGGGATGGGTGCTGTGGCATGGCCGGCTGGCGTGGTGGCTGGCTGCGGCAGGGTCACGTGCGAGTGAAAGGGTGTGGGCTCTGAGCTCCTGACAGCCAGACCCCCAGCACTGTCCTCTTGCCTTCCTCCCGCGGATGGAGGGTGGGCTGGCCAGGCTGTAACGCAAACTGGTTTCAAGCCCAGCTAAAATATTCTGAAATGGGAAAAGCATGCAGAAGCATGGTTTTGTGCTGCTTGTGTCTTCCAAGAAGCAGGCTATTAGCAAGAGAGATGGAGGGGACTGTTGGAAAGCCTAGGTACCCTGATGGCTGCTTGCTGAGCAGCCGTGTCGGTTGGCCAGCCAGCTCCTTGCTTCCACAGGGAAGAGACAACCAGGGGCCTGATGCTGATCGCTTCAGTGCGTGTTTTGAGAGATCTTGGTTCCACACTGGGTAATTTTATATTCTAGGCGTGCTCAGGGGCTTAATTACTCATCTACCCAAGTTAAAACCTTCATGTTGGTCATGAGGAGTAGTAGTTCCAGGAGGAGTAGCCCAAAGAGTTAGATGAAACCGAGCAAGTGTACAAGCAGTGACAGGGTTCCCAGAATGACATTTTGATACTCCTTTCTCTGTGAGGCAAAACATTGTTCTGTGGATGATCCCTGCCTTGTTGCAGCATTGACATACCCCTACACTTAAATTTCTTTCTTGCTCCTTTGGTTTGGAATACTTCTGCCATCAAGTTTTCTTCAAGTTTCCGCACTACAGACAACTTTTTCACCCAGACGCCTGCTTCTCCTCTTCTTGAGACGGTGGACCACCTCACAGCACTGTAACATCCTCCTACTAAAGGCAAAAAATTCAGAACATGTTGATAGATTTTTGGCTATCTTTGAACATTACTTAGCAACTGGTGGTAAGGATGAGCCCCAAGGCTGATGATGGTGAGTGTGCTGTTACTGAAGTGCCTACAGTATCCCTGGTATGTTGCAAACCTGGTATTATCCAAGGAGCTCAGCTCTTTCCCTTTCTTTACCAGCCGAGGCTGACTCTGAAGTTCTTCCTTTAATACTCACCTGTCTCTACAGTTTTCTATTTCTGCGCTGTTTGCACTTGGGATCACAGGAAAGGACTAAACACCACTTGGAAGCTGAGCCCAGTTCCACCAACCTTGTGGGATACATTTAGTTTTGAAGTGTTGATGCTACATCTACTCACCAAACCGTCACTTCCCACTATTGCTGGAACATTTTCCAGTACCTACAATGCTGCTTACTGATGCCTCACTAGTTTTTCACCTTTTTTCCTTTCTCTTTCATCCACTGGCTGCTGTACTTCTGCTGTTTCTCCTCAGTCTTTCCCAAGGTGTTTAAGGGCAGCTTCTCTTTGATATCATTTCTATCCCTGTCCTCACATTGATCATCAATGTCACTTTTTTCTTTCTTTCTTTTTTTTTTTTTTGTATGTGTGCTCCAAGTTATAGCATATTTTTCATTATTTCCTGTCTTCTTTAAAAGATAAGGACCTCAGGCCAGGCCTGTGTTTCTTAGTCACTTTAATGCTTTAGCAAATGATTATGGGCATCTAGCAGTTCTCCTGATGTTCTGCTCTTTTTTGTTTGTTTGTTCGTTTTGTTTTGTTCAAGCCATTTGTTTCTTGAAGGACCAGTGCAATAAATAGCAAGCACAAGAATTTAGCAGGTCTAGCACAGCATGGTTGTGTGGGGATGCCTGTGTTCCTGGCATGGGAGAGAAACCATAGGTATTGCTACACCATAACAGGGCATTGTGCTACACGGCCGGGTCTATACTCCAGGAAGGCTACAGGAGGGTCTCATCTCTCCATGGTAACTTGCTGCTGAGCCCTCCTGCTCGCTTGGTAAGACTCGATGTTGGATGTGGCTCTGTCCTGTGAAGGCACCTGAGAAGCCTGCATCAGGTCTGAGGGCTTCTGCCAGTTTTGATGTTTCTCTGTGTTCTGCGAGTGTGGTTAATAATTGTGTTTGACTGAAGCACAGCACAAAAGAGCCCCTGGCAAGCAGGCTGGAGAACCCTGCTGGTGTCCTCACAACAGCGACACTTTTTTGAAAACTCATCACCTGATGTCCCCATCTGTTTAAGCAAGCATAACCAGGCACTGGGGTACCAGGAAGGTGTCCTGCTCACCCAGCCTCACCTCCTGATCCTGCAGCACACTAGCTTTCCACCACCCCACAGCTAGTGAGCTGCATCAGGAACCGCTCTGCCTGAAAATTGACTTGGGAAAAAAAAAAGTTATTTTTAGCTTTTTAGCTGGATCAGTTCCCCTATCTGATTCTCAGCGTGGCTGCACAAATATTTGTGCTGGCACAACCTAAAGGATGCTGTGGTAGCGGGAATGAGTAGTCAGAAGGAAAAAAACAGGAACTGTATGTATCACCCCAACAAATGTCCATGCACTTGTAGCACTAAGGCCTGACTCTGCCACTGAACTCAATGGGAATATCCGTGAAGTCCTAAAAGGATTAGTGTTTATGAGTGACAGCAGATATAAGTGCAGATGATGATGAATGTGGTAAGTGAACATTTTCACATAAGTGAGGCAGCCACAATGGTCTGAGAAGTAGTGTCTGGAGTTACAGAGCAAGAAGTTTTAACAGGGCTTTGCTGATCCGATGAGGGCTTTTTTCAGTGAGCGTAACAGCATCGTGACAAAAGCAGCGTTCTCTCCCATAATCAAATTTTCTGAGTACGCACTGGAAGTGAGAAGTGCATGGGATAAACAAGGTTGGGTGCTTAATTGTTTAGAAAAGAAGTAACTTCTATTATAATGCTGCTATTAAAAATCTTTGTAATGGCAGCCTCCAGGTTCCCTACCTTTTAGCACCAATAACCAAATCCTTAGTCACAGCTCGAGGCTGCAGAACATTGTCATTATTCAGTGGATAATGCAGAGATTTCAGTAATCCTCAAGGGAAAAAAAAAGAAAAAAAGAAAGAAACCTCCCACCAATGAGCTTTCCAAAGCCAGAGTTTATACACTGTATATTTAATAAGCTCAAGTGAAGCAGTTGTGTTGTTTGTTTTCAGGATGGTTTTAAGCTTGTACTGACTGCTTGTCAGTGGGATTTCTGTACCTAGCATTTAAACAATACTTTCTAGAGGGAAGAAAACAGATTTGAAATTCAAAGTCATGGATATTTCTAATACATTATCTTGGGGTTTAATTTTACATGTAATCATGATACAGGCTGTCTTTCTTGCAAGACCCAATGTCCTAATACATCATAGCACTTTAATTTGGTAGCTGATTGTTACTTAATGCCTGCAACCAGGTTGTGAAAATTTGAAGGTTTTTCTCTGCAAACTGTACACTCATAAAGAAGGTGTTTTTCAGAGCCCTGTCAGCTGAAGTGTTTTTGTTATTATGCTTCAGTGCTTTATGATGCCGTTAGCATCCTCCTTACATACCACGCCAAACTGATCCATCATGTTGTGTTGGTAGCTTCACTACTTAATCTGCCTTACATTCATGTAGCATTTTAAACTTAAGTCATGATCCTCTAAATGTAACTTTCTTCTATTTGTGGCTGTAAAACTCACACAGAACAAGTTTACTGGGGATTGCATTATTCAATATTTTTTAGTTACAAAAGGGAGAATTGCAGAGGTGTCTGCGTTCCCAGGGACTTTGATCCACTGGAATCTTTCTGTTTCCAAATAATGGAGCAGAAGCTGTCAGAGGCTCCAGAAATCTTACCAAGCTACAAAGAATTACATTGGTATCCCAGACTGGACTGAATTCACTCAGGGCTTATTACTAAACACCACCAATTCAAACCACTGCTCTACCAGTGTCTGTGAACATGAGAGCCCCTTCCAGACACCCAGTGGATTTCAAATCTCTCACTTAAAGAGCATTGCAATGTAATTTATTTATGCATTTCTCCCTCTGGTCTGCTGTGTATTTGCTTGCTTCAGGTCCAGTCTGATGGCTGGTGGTGCCAGCACACTATGTAATTTTAAGACGAACATAAATATGAAAACCACAATACCAAAATTATAGCCAAAGTTCATCGTGCTCTATTTTAGCCTTCTCCTCACATCTCTAATTTGCAATGGGCTGCTGAAGTTAGCTTCTACCACATGGCTGCCCATTGTGCAGCTGGTGCCCATGATCACTTGCTTTTTCTGTGGAACCAGTGGGACACAAGGGGAAACTCGTGATCTTGGTGGCAGTGATAACAATGCAGAGCTGGATCCTGACATGCAGGGAAGCTGTGGTTGAAACTTGGCAGCCAAACAAAAAGAGCCCAATTTTAAACCACCATGCTAAATTATCCTAACACTTCAGATTAAATGTGGAGTTGTTTTTGACACGTGCACAGTCTCTCACATTGAAGTGGGTCATTTCTTGGTTCAGAATAATTATCTGATATTTATGTATCCTGTACTGCAAGCAGGATTACACAAGCAGTTTTAAATGCTGCATGATAATGTCTTTGAGCATGCGATAAACATAGCAGAGTAGCTTCTCTACAAGTAGTGACTTTCCAGAAATAGTAGATCTCACTGCTCTGAAAGGCTGTTCCAGACCCTCAGTCCTTTGATGGTCAGAAGTCTTCTCATCTCCAGGCATAGCAATGTGTTGTTAGTACGTACTTATTTGCTCTTGAGCCAGTGTTGACCCTTAGCTTAAATAGCTCTGATATATTTACGTATACAGCAATCATATCTCAACTGAGACTTTACTTCTATTGTAATTTTATAAAAAAATCTTGAGTTGTTCTGTCTTCTCTTATAAAACAGAGTTTGCAGTCATGTGCCTCACTCTGTTAGTCCTTGTCACAAATGTGCACACAATTTGTTGCTCCTGGTTTTAGTTTTTGCAGCCCTCAGTTCTTCAGGTGTATGGTGTCATCCAGCTCTTGTGGTTCTCTACCTTCAGTGAAGGGAGATCGGCACCTTCAGTAGGAGCCTGGTCCCACCTGTATTAGATCCCATCTATATTAAGAGAGAACACTTTTCTGCTGGAGGTGCCTTTGGCCAGTATGGAGAGATCTGGACAATTAGCTCATGTAAGATGCTCATATAAGGTGGCTAAAGTTTGGTGAGATGAATCCTACCCCCTCTGAAAAACTCTCTGTGGTAGCAGTCAGTCTCTTGTAAGACTAGGGGATGATCTATAAGTGTGGCAAATGATGCCCATGCCACATATTGATGTGGTTCTCCTCCTTCAAGCTGGCTTTGTAAGGCATGAAAACACCTCACAATCTTTTTTAGAATCAGTTCAGTGCCACCATGGCATAATCCTTTATCATCTGTTATGCTCTGCTGCGCTGAGTACATCCCATAGGACAACTCTGGAAGGAAGTGGTTGCCTGCTGTCCATGTGGAAGGCCTGTTTCCCTGACTAATTATCCAGCTGCATTTCACATTTTAAATCAGAGAAGTTTGCCTGATGAATGCTAATGCTGGCACTATAAGTTGTGCCTTGCTCAGCATCAGGGCCGGTATTACTAATTTTTGTACTTCAGCTTCAAGCTCTGCATGGGTAACCCCGTGTCTGTGTATTTAAATGATGGGAGACCATGTGCATTTGCTCACATGGGTAACGGCAGCATCCTTTGTTCACTTATTAAGCTTAGCAATTAAATGTGAAATTTATGTCTGTACAGCAGACCACTCAGAAGGCCATGCAGCATGCAAACCCCTTTTCTGGACTAGGTAGACCTTTTTCATGACCCATTTCATCCATAGGGATGAAATTGTCCCACGAATGAAAAGATGTGCTTGAAAATAAGGCTTAAGCGTGACACCTTGCCAATGTAGTTTGTTAATGCCTTGAACAACTGTAGTTGGATTTCAATTATTTATGGTGATATCTTCTAGCCTGCCAGTAAACATACTGTAATAGGTTTTCTAAAAGTGATGAAGTCCTAGAAATATGAGATCTTGCTACTAACATAAATTAAAGCTCAGCTGAGAAGTGGGATGAGTCCCTGTAGGGGTTGGGGAGTTCTTTAAATATGTGTGGATTAGCAGTGAGAATTAATGAGCTGTTATTATTTATAGAAGCAACATCTGATCTGTCTTTCCTCATAATTTATAGTTCCCCATACCTGAATTTACTTTGCTTTTCCTCAGCTAGAGGCTTTAAATTCAGTAATAGTTTTTCTATGTATCCAAGATACATCGGTATTTTGAATGGGACCTCCATTTTGTGCTAGAATAATTATTCCTGATTTATGTTCTGTTTTGCATCCAGTGGGCCAAGTTCCTAGTTAAAATTCATGTAGCCCCACTCATGTCAAAGAGGCTTGTACCTGTTTAGAGACAGAAGAAAGCAGCTATAGAGATGTCTGAGACCACAATTCAGACCAGAAATTTCGTTTATGATCCTAACCGAGTCCCTCAGGGTGGGATTTATCCACATGCAGGGAAGATACCTACCTTAAGCTACTCTCCTGGGCTCTCTCTACAGTTAAAGGAGAGAGCAGTTAATTGGCTGGAGGGTTATTAATTCTACTCCAAAATAGTTGTCCTAGGGGGCAGAGGTTTGGTCATTTGTGCTCCTGCTGTGTGGTGTTCCTGCATTAACTTCAGGACTTGCCCGGAAACCACCCTGGGTGACTCAACGGAGTGATTGCCCACTGACAATTACTTCTGAAGTCTTCTAGCCAATTTTAAATGCATTATTTGTGTAAGTCAATGATATTCATGTTGTGATAACTCCTACCACAGCTGCAGTTGCATCTTATCTGTATTTTAAAAGGAACAATGAGGAATAAAGGCCAGTGATTTTGGCACCAGGAAGATGTGGAAGGTGGTAGGTACACCATGACATGGAATTTCACATATGATGTCTGTCTGTCTGAAGTGTCAGTGCTATCCGAGCACCTCTGTCTGTGCTAGCAGAGTATCTGAATCACTAGGATCCACCACTTGAGAGTCCCCCTTTAATACAGCTCTGTAAACTGTAGCCTCTGTGATTATTTCAGGTCCATAATCTCATTGCCTAAACACTCCTATATTGAACAGTCTGAGTCACTTACCGTCTTGTAAACTAATTTATTCCAGTTTCCTCCGAATGTGTTTGCTTTTGTCTTCTGGTGGCTGGAAATACCTTTGTGCCCTCTGCCTCACGCTGCAGGCTTCCCTTCTCTTTCTGCCCCTTCCCCAGTCCTCCTGGTGCTCTTGCAGATGGCTGCTGTTTCCGTAGGCGAAAACACCCCTGATTTCTCTGCGTTCTTTGCTGGCTCATTCCAAGTCCTGCTTTTGCTCTCCTTTTCATATTCTCTTTAGTCTTGGGTATATTTTCTTGCTGTCTCTTCAAAATGATGTTTAGTAGTTTCCTTGATGGTTTCGTTCTCTATAGGTATGACATATTACAATAACCCTAACTCAGATATGTAGGTGTCTTTTCCTATTATTACCATTATTATGCCTGCCACATTCATTACCAACTGGCAGCCGCAGGCTTTACATATTAAATATTTTCCCCTTGAGTACCCTCTATTTCTCCTCTCTCAAGTTTATTTTCCTCTCAGAGTGTGGGGACAAATTATATGCATAACTACCATTAATGGTAATGGGAGCTGTGTGTGTAAATCTCCCATGCGTCGAAAGGAGAATGGGCCTCCGTGTTTCTTGTCACCTAATATGTCATCCCAGTGGGCTTTCTCAGTGCTTCTTCTTTGAGATTTTCCCCCTGCCCTCACCCCCTGGCAGAGAACAGGCAACATGCAGGGAATATGGGCCACAGGTAACAGTGCATTAAATGTATCAAAGTCCATACTGAAAAATGGATAAGCTATGGTGGGAGGTGTAGAATACTGCCAGTCACTAAGGAGGATGAATGCGAGCTGTGTCATGAATAATTAGGTGAAACACAAATAAAAACAGTGACATGATTTGTTTCCCCAGTTACTTTGTGAATAGGAGACACCAGCCCTGGCTCTTCTATATCGGAGGGGAAGCACCAGATTCAGTGGTGTTCATCCTGATCTGCACTGATGAAAGCAAAGAAAAATTGCCTTTATTTTAAGAGATGATATTGAGGGAGTCATTGGAGAATAATGAAGCTATTGGGCTGACTGTTTAAAATCTCCTGTTACAGCCTTGTGTCAGGGCAGAACTCACACCTCCCCAGTGTGATGAATTACTATTTATCCTGGAGCAGATGTATATGTTATAGTATCAATGTGTCTTATGAGTGAGATGGGAGACTGAACCATGACAGAAAGGAAAATGCAAGGGAATTAAGCCATTTGGAATGGTAAAGGAGGCTGTATTGTGAAGGATAACAGGGTTTGATATAAGAAATAGCAGTGCCATGTGATGAGTTCAGTAGGGTGCTTTAGCATATTGAACAAAAACAAAGCTACTTAACTGAAACAAAAAACTGGCCCCCATTAATGAATATTTGGAAGGGGTTTTGCATGTGTTTTTCTTTAGAGGTCACAAACAGACCACATACTGAATATTGCTTTTTGCTAACAATGGAAGGCTCTGAGCTGTGAACAGAGGTCCCATTGGTTTCAGTAGAACAGGATCCATTCATGAGGGCTGGCTTTTCATGCTGGCACCATTGTTGTTGTTCTTTATTAATTTGTATAGCATCCAAACAGGCACTTTGCAGGCAGACGCAGTAAGGTTTTTGCCCTGAGAAGCATAAGAGTATAATTAACCCTTAGCAGTGATTTTAAGGGGACATTTCAAGCACTTAAAATTAAATACATGTTGTTTCTAGAATCAGATCTGGAGTGAGGTAGGGACCACTCCTGCAAAGCTGGGACACTTCCCCCACAAAGCCCCAACTCCTTCCTTCCCCTGCCAGCATCTCACGTATTCTACGATCTGTTGACCCTTTGCATTTGGGCTTTGATGTCTAGGAAGGAAGAAGTCCCAAAGCTGTACAGCTGCAGATGTGCACTCAAAAATGCCCCACTAGGAAATGTACAGGAGTTACAAGCTCATGGTGGAGCTGCTCCCTCCTGGTGCTTGTGTGGATTGAGATGCAGCTGCTGTGCAGGTGATATCCTCACAAGTTGTCTTCATCCTCAGCAAAAGACAGGAAAAAACTGCTTCGTGCTACAGCTGGAAATTAGAACACCACAATTTCATAGATATTTTGAATGTTTTCCAATAAGTCATATAGTCAACTATTATTTCTATGTGTGAGTTATTTTTAATAAGTGCATGGTTTTGATTTTTATTTATTCCAGCTAATTTCAGTCCTGTAATAAGCAAGAGCAGCTCCAAGGCAAACCTGAGGATCAAATGTAAAGCGAGGCTCCAAAGTTCCGCTTCTGACCTCATTTGGCAATGGGATGGGTACTGGTATGTGAGAGGAGGGCATGACTCGGCTTTTGCACTTATTTTTGGCACTGTTGTATTTCTCCGGGTGTCTATACTTGTAGTTATATGTCCATGTAAAGTTTTACATCCTTGTAAGTGGATGGAGACTTGAGCCTAGAAAGTACCTTTTACAAGACAAGGGTTGTTCACAGCTGATGCACCATTTATATTTTACTTGAATGAAGCAATTCTGAACACAGAATGAGAGAAACAAAGACTTTGCTGAACCCGAAGGTAGTTTAACTGACTTCTCTTTTTTTGAGTCCTTAAATTCTTCTAACTGAGAAACTAACATTGCAATCTGCATTAAAAGTACAAGTAATAATCGTAATAATGATATCCAGATTTTTTATAGCATTTTGTATTTCTTATTAGTGGTAGTTTCCAGCTATGATGATAATGTGTGAAATAATTTCCATGGGCTCATGTTCTTGCTATGAAAATATGAGTTCAGCCCATAGTCTTCAGTGAACACTTTGTTATAAAAAGTCTTTATAAAAAAAATGGTCACTTGGGAAGCAATTACTAATAATTACAGAATCCTTCATCACTGCTTTTGATCTTTCACATGCATGGATCTAAACCCCTAATATTCACGTTGCTGACAGTACAGCACAGTTCAACAATAGCTTTGATGCCAGTAAGAACAAAAGGGCTTTTTAAAAATGTTCAATTCAGCAATTACTGTCACAGCCCTACTCCTTGAATGCAACCGTGTGTGTTCTTTGCAGCTGATGAATTCGTACTACTTTTTAAAATTTACAATACTTTTTCCAGCCCTTACAGTTTTTAGATGTGAATTGTATAAATAGCGATGTGCATCATCTCTAGGTGCTTGCTCTGTGTGTGTTGCTCTCTGTGCAATATGTACAATTACTTTTGAACCACAGACAAGATAATAGTTGGGCCATTTCATGCCTTAGGCAGGGGACATCTGCCAAGCATATATTGTACTCTACCAATAGGTCTTCAATCTTTCACATCCCAATGAAATTAATTTTTCCTGGGGCTCTAGATAATTTGTCTTGTCTAATGAAAGTACAGTCATTTCACAAACGACAGACAGAATGATTCTGGAAACTTGTATCATAGAAAATGCTTGCCTTCTTTTTTAATGTGAAAAACCATTTTGTTCTATGAGAATGGTTTTCTATTTAATTTTCTTAAGAAATATGAGAAGAAAACATAGAATGAGAGAGACAGATTATTATGCTAAGGCAGAGGTATTTAGAATAAGTCTGTAATGTGAAATATAGGAGACATATCTATACAACTCATGTTATACATATATAAATCATGTAAGGTGAAATACAGCCAACACTGTTCACTTAGTTGTAAGCTACAACACTGTTTGCCTATTTAGACTGTGCAGTCTTTGGGACAAGGGACCATCCCACTGTTCAGCATCTCAACAGCTTCTGGAGCCTCCTCAGAGTGCTCCCAGCTGTGGTACAGATTGCTGCTGCCTTGTGCCTGGTTGCTGAAATTTTTTCAAGGGAAAACTGGACAAGCACTTAGAAAAGAGATTTGCAAAGGATTATGAACCAGAGAAAGCACATCAGACTTAGAAAATCCCCTCAGCTGAAAACACTCAGAAGCTGATATAGTCTGTGGGGGAAATATGGTAAATATTTGCCCATTTCTTATTTTTCACTGGGCATGTGTTTATGACCACTGCCGGAGGCAGGAACTGGGCTAGATGGACCCTTTGTTTGAGCCAAAATGGCCACTCATATGTCCTCATGTAAACCACAGTGCTGTGGTGGAAGGCAGACATGGTCGTCACCTGCATGAAGGCAGCAGTCACGTAGCGCTGGTCCTGAGAAGATGCATTCCTCTGACATGAGCGGAAATCTGCTGAAGCTGTATTTGTCTGGGGCCTGCAGGAGTATACCCTGAGATCTGTCTGGCTTGGCTGTCGTTTCTTATCCTTTTAGAGCCTTGAAGTCGTTTATTTCCAGAGGATTTTGAACGCTTGCTGTTGCAGACTGGAAGCTTGCCACTGTTGTTCTGCATCCATATCCCTGGGGATTTGCTGAATGTTTTGGTTGAGTCAATTCCACTTTAAATACACTTCCAATTTTAAATGGTGGTCCCAGCAGCAGATTCAGTCAGCAACAACATAAAAAAATAACTCTTCTTCCTCTCTGCCTGGACTCTTGTGCCACAACTCCTGATATGCTCCTGGAGTGTGAAGTGGCTGAGAAGTTTCAATGACCTGGCTTAACTCCTGTCAACTTAAACAAGAAAATACTCCTTAATAAATCATGCAATTACAAGTTACATGGAGGTAGGAGTCTGAAACCTGCTGGATGAGGGAGTTCTGCCTATCATTTGCTTCCCTTGAAGCAAAAAATTACCCCTGGCACCCCCCTTGCTCCCCTGTCTTGTCTTCTGTTATTTCCATCCCTTGATGACTTTGCAGTGGGCTTGCGGGCTTCCTTCCACATTAATCTGCACAGGGTTTCACTCTCAAGTGTATCAATGTTTTATCATGTAGTGTTTCCACTGCTGGGCTAAATACTTTGCTTCTCTCTGGAAATGACTTGAAGAGGAGCTGGGTATTCAAAAGCTTGCCTGTTTCCCTAACTACATCAGTTGGTTTAACAAAAAAAAAAAAAAAAAGTTTCTTCCATGCTTAGTCTTTCTGATATCCTTCCATGATCTCTATGATAATGGAACTATTTTGAGAAATGGCCAATGCAGCAGGAAGGCTATCAATGGCTTATTAAAAAGCTCCCATAAATTATTTCGATCTGTAAATGAGTTCCTGTTTTTATGAACTTTGCTTCATTTTGAAAATAATTTTCAGTGTCCTTACAGTAAAAGGTAGATTTTTTTTTTCATTTTCCTTTGCGTTTTCTATACAGAATGCTGATAGATTGTCTTTTCTAAGAAAATAATATGAAATCGTTATATACCTCATACTTTCTGAATAAACATGTCTGGGAGCAAAGACGATTACAGACAAGATGATACCTACATACTTCTTGTTTTTATGTAGTATACTTATTTTAGACCTGGCCCTCCATGCTTTGCAGAAGGGAGCTTTAACTTTGCAAGAAGGCAGGGTGGCATCCTGAGCTGATGATGGAGTACGCATGGGACTGGGTGCTGCCACAGGAGCTGCAAGGAGACACGAAGTCAGTGCAGTCCTGAGTGAGACCTCCAGTACAGGGCAGCCTGGTGAGAGGCTCCCTGAGCTGACAGGTCTCCACTGTCCTCTTCAATCCAAATATGCTAATGTGTAATATCCGACTGCTTTCGTTGTGCTCATCACCACAGAGTGCCTACAGGAATTATCCTTGTCTTTTTTTTTTCCCACAAACTCAGCAAAGAGTAGATTAATGACACTTTCTGTTCCTCCTACTTTTCCTCCTACTCATTCACTTGCTTTGGGCAGCAATAAACTCAGCAATTATAGCAGCAGCAGCAGCCGCCGCCAGCTTCCAAACAATGTATTCGGCCAAGAAGAAAGGCTTCTTCAAACCTGTGCTGTACTGCCTAGCCCACAGTCAGAACAGTCTGCGCCTCCCAACAGCAGGGAAGGCGAACGCGCTAGAACAGAGGCTTGCAAACACTCTTCCCTTCCTCCCTTGCCAAAGGTAAACACTGAACTGGTTTGCAAACCTGCCTGAGGATGAGGAACTGCCCTGGTTTCCCTGTATTTAAAACAAGAACTTCCCCTTTCCTTGCCCAGGACAGCAGCTCCAAATGGATCGAGCTCCAAAATGCTCCATTTTGAAGCAAAAGTCCTAGAAGAAGTTGCCAAGCAATGAGGACATGGTGGCATAAAGTGACCTGGGGAGATCTTTACCTGTCAATACTGGTGGCCTTACATTTTACATTGCATTGAGGGGCATTTCATCCCTAGCCTTGGTGTTTGCACTGTCACTGTTGGTAACCTTCTATTAGCTACAATGGGGTGAACGCTGCAAGAAGTGACACTTAATACACTGTCAGAGCTTTCTTATTTGCCTGAGTAAATTAGGGTTTTCATCATGCCTTTATTACAATGTACATACTCTTTGAATGATTATCACACTTCCCAAGTGAATAAATGTCAGAAGAGAAAATTGGTGTCTTCAGTAAATATAGGCAATGATGACCATGGAACAAAGTCTCCTGGATCTCACCATTAGGAGCAAGAGGATCTGCAATGGCCACTAGTCCTTATTTCTTTTTCAAACCTAAAGAGAAAATGGAGTTTTCTGTTCACAATAAATTATATGTCAGTTTGGGACCTACCAAGATTTATAAGGCCAAATCCTGGCCTCCGTTGACTTCAGGGGCAGCATTTCACATGCGTCTAAGGACAGAGCATACTCACCTTTCAGTGAGTCTCCTTCCCTGTCTGTTGAAAGGCAGTGTTTTGAATTTAAAGTGAAGTTGCAAAGCCAGAGCGATGTCTTTAATGAACATTTCTTCTTGCTTTAATTTCCCTTAATCAGAGCCAAACCCAATAAATATTACCCATAGTGAAAATTTATGTATTTTTGCCTCATGAGTGGGAACTTGTGGGCCACTTTGTTCAGAGAGTCACTCCTGCCTGTGAGTCAGAGTTCGAGTTCCTGGACCAGCAGGTCTGTTCATTTGCTATGTTTTTTATTTTTTTCCTGAAGAACAAACCAGTTTGGGGAATCCCTGTTTGCACTCATTAACAGAGGTTGCCCTGTGGACTGCAGTTTCTTTGTGTCTGCAAACATGCCTCAGGACAGATGAGAGGTGTGCCTTTTGCAGTTGAAAATAATTAAATGAAATAGTATTGCCAATTGAGAAAGCCAGTAAGACCTTTGACCTTTAGAATAAGCACTGCCAGAAATAAAATAATGTGTCAGAGTGTTATAAGAATTAAGTATATTATTGAGTCTAATGGGAAGAAAGCCAGCATCTTAAATAGAGGGCACCGGAGTCTCTTGTTGATTGCAAATGACACTGCAATGCAAATCGCAAGCTGATGTTTCAGGCTGTGCTGTTCGCCTCTCGCCACTCCAACGATGTGTCTGTGCTCACTTCATCAAGAGAAATAGGCAATTCTCCCAGAGATACGCAGGGGCCCAAGCAGCCAAGCCAACCCACAGGCTCCTGAATAGCTGAAATCTCCCACAACAGGAGCAACAGGAACAGAGAAAGTCCCAAGGAATCTAATACTTGATGAGTGTAGGGCATGGCTACCTTCTGTAGGCTGGAGAGGGGAAACAGAGTAATAATTGGAGAAGGAATATATTTGTGTTTTTATATTCTGCCTTAACACTCCTCTCCTTCTGCCTCTCAGAAGACTGCGGAGGTGGTGCTGTGTCTGTTCCTTTCCTTGTATAGACAGGATGAAGGATTTGTTATTTTAAGAGCAGGCAAATTTTGGCCCGTCTAACTCCACGTTATACATGGTGAGGATCAGCTATCATTCTCTGTGTTTATACCAGGCTGTAAACTGTAGCATTAGCTGATATATGCTCCCTGGCTATCCTAAGGCTGATAGCTGATGTGCCAGGAGTACACAAAGAACAAAAGATGATATAAATCCCCCCTTCTTCATAAACAGATGTACAAAGTACTGTAACTCTTCTGTAGGAAAGGCGTTCTCATTTCAACCATGTGTGACAAGGTCTGTTAAATAGCCACCGTACTTAAAGATTTAAAAAGGAATGTAGCATGGTCCCTGTGGACAATTATATTACACTTTAAACAAATGAATTACTAGCAGAATAGGAAAGAGAATATACCTGAGGCCAAATGACTCCATAACCCATTGGAATAACAAGGAGACTGATCCTTCCTGTTTCCTTTGGGCTCTCTGCACCTGCCCATTCTGCACTGCAATGCCCATTATAAGCAGAAGAGCGACCCTGAATTTTGCTTTTAAACCTCCAGCAACTGTTTTATTATAACACTGAGCCATTTTGTATTTTCTAAGCCTTTCCCCACAGATATGAGAACAATACTGTGAAGAATAAAAAGACCAGTTGTCATGACTCTTTTTTGAGGGGGGTGAGTATTTACAACCCATTTGCCCCAAGGGCTCAATCCCAGCAGGAACTAAGGGGCTCAGTGGTTGTCTAGTCTGCTGTGATTTGCCCAAGGCTATACAGCAGAGGCAGAGACAGGATCTGAGATCAGGAATTCATGACTCTCCAGGCAGATCCCGTTCCATTCTGACCTTGAAAATGTAGAATTCCAAATCCCTCTCCTCATGTACATTATTTAAAATAGAAGCACCTTTTCTTAAATATTCAAGCAGCCAGACACCTTGCGTTTCTTCTCTCTGTTCTGCTGTCTCTGGGAGTCTTACTCAAGAGCTAAACCTATTTAAGTTTCCTATAATGATGCATATTGTAAAAGTTTATTACAACAGAATTTAATGGCTGGGAAGCAAAAGTCTGCGGGCTGAAGCATTATATCAAAGGTAACCTTTTAATAGAAAATTTTGCAGACATGGTAAATTTAATCCAACTCAACTATTTTACTCTTCATGGTGTCTTTCTCATATCTCTGTGAGGTGGGGAGAAAATAGGCCTGATATCCACACCCCCCACTCCCCCCTCCGCCTTGCATAATTATTTATACTTCTACAAAGTAGGTATAAAGTGCCTCCAAATCCCGGTGGCGGCATTTTCCATGCCATTGGCAGAGAAGCTGAGAAGTGCTCAAGGGATCAAGCAGCAGAGAACCGGGGGCTATAGCTCAGCTTCATCTCTCCCAGCTTCAGGCATCTATGAAACCAGACTTTTGCATGTGGTTGCCATAGGTGCCCTCTGTAGTCAGTGATGAGAAATAGGCCACCTGCAATGGCAAATTCTGGTCTAAAATGTGCCAAATCAATATCTGCAGGTAACTCTGCCTGTCTCCAACCTAAAAAGTTCCATTCAGTTGCCTTAACACAGGTGTTTAGCATCATTTGAGATGCCCAAAGGAGTCTTAACTGACCTCCAGCTGCTTCACCAGAATTGCATGGATTTCCCATAGATCTTATGTCATATATGCCTGTGCAGACATCTTAGATACCCTAGGGAAACTCAGATGGAACCAGATGTTTATGTTTAAGCAATGAACTCAAGCTCTAACTAATTAACCAGACTCCTAGATTCTGGGTGGGTAAACTGGGATGAGGGAAATCTGAACTTTGTTATAGGCAGTCTGAATACAGCCTTTCGTTCTTGCGCAGAGGAAGAGCAACTGATTTCCATCACTATAGTCTAACCCCTTTAGCTAACAAGACCTTGACCTCAGAAAGGGGCAAGAACACAGGCTCAAGTTCCTATCCTCCCTCCACCCGGCTGAAAGCAGTGACCTAAACGATAAGGGGCAATGGCAACATGTTCCTGCCTGGCATGGCAGGCACATCGCCTCGGTGACTTCACCTTCCCAAGTGCCCTTGTGCAATAGGTATGAAGCTCTGCAGGTAGAACTGAACAATATAGAGGATCACGGTTCATCTGGCTGGGAGGTGTCGCGGAGGTTATGTTGACCCATGCTCTCCTTTAAAAGAGTGCCCACCAAGAAAAAAAGATGGGTTATTGTCATAGGAGACTCCCTTCTGAAGGGAACAGAAGGCCCAGTATGCAGACCGGACCCACTTCTTAGGGAAGTCTGCTGCCTCCCTGGGGCCTGAGTTAAGAGGTGTGAAGAGGAAGCTTCCTGCCCTGGTGCGGCCCTCAGATTATTACCCATTATTGATTTTTCAGGTAGGCAGCAATGAAGTTCTGACAAGAAGTCTGAGGTCAACCTAGAGAGACTTCAGGGCCTTGGGACAACTGGTTAAAGGGATCAGGAGCGCAAGCAGTGTTTTCCTCTATCCCTCCAGTTGCAGAGAATGATGAGGGGAGAAACGGGAAGAGCCATCAGATAAGTACCTGGATCTGAGCCTGGTGTCACCAGCAGGACTTTGGTTTTTTTTTGATCATGGGTCATTTTACATGACAACAGGCCTGCTGGCAACAGACGGGCTTCACCTGTCTCAAAGGGGCAAAACAATCTTTGCTTACCAGTTAGCAGGGCTCACTGAAAGGGCTTTAAACTAGATTTGAAGAGGGAAAGGGATAAAACAAGGTTTGCTAGAGATAAGCCTGG
>VXAL01004429.1:0-17409 GCA_013399475.1 Chauna torquata
CTTCCAACTCAGGATATTTTATTATTCTATGATCATTGTGACCTTGGAAAATATAAATACTTTACATGCGTTTCTTTACCCTGAGGCCAAAAAGATCTTGTTTTCAACATCTGCTGATACAATCTCTCTTTTAAAGGCATTTTTAGTTAGATCCATTGGAAAAAAATTTCTTTTATTTCAAACAAACATTTTTGGGGAAGTCAGAACTATCTAGGCTTTTTCGAAGACTAATTACTTAAGAAACTCTGTAAAGAAAGAGGGAAAAAATATTCCAGTTGTTTTAAAGTGATGTTGTAACAAAACAGTTTTCCATGATCAAAAATGTTATTTAAGTTCAGATTACTGAAAATGTTTCTTAAAATATTATACACAACATTGGTATAAAATCTGCTTCTAAGTTATTGACTGTTGCATTGACAGGATGTGGAAATAGAACCTGTAGTTATATTTTGGGTTCTTCTCTTATCTTCTTGCAAAAAGTCTTGGACAAAATACTGAAAGTGAGATTAAAATAGGGGGGTGGGGGAGAAGATTGGAAGAATATCTTTCTCGTCGCTAACTTCAAAGCTGTTACTTAGCAATGTTGCAGGACTGTCTTGAGGGATAATTTCAGCAATTAAATTCATAAGGCATGCTAAAAGTACTAGGCTTCATATTTTTGTGAATACTATCACCTAATACTTATTCTATTTGAAATGACAACTTATCCTTGTAGTGGAATCCAAATCAGGTCCATGTGTATTGCAGAGGCCAGTCTGCATTGTAGATTTGCAGTATCAGATTCACACAGAATATCAATCTCTTCAGACTCAGCTTGGATCTATTACCTCCATCTGTAGCATCTTGTGTTTAAGTTTTATTTATTTATTTATTTTAAGATTCCTGGGTTTACTATTGAGGAAGAACTGTGACATGAAGGCTGGGGGCAGACTTGACTGCAATGACCATGCAATGGTGGCATTCAGGATCTGAGAAGGGGTAACCAGGCAAATAGCAGGATCACAACCCCGGACTTCAGAAGAACAGCCCTTGGACTGTTCAGAAAACTTCCTGGAAGAATACTATGGGATATTGTTCTAGAGAGAAGAGGAAGATCAGAAGAGTCGGTTGATTTTCAAGGAGTATCTCCTCCAAGTTCAAGAATGGTCTACCCCTATTAGCCAAAGATATGCAAAGGTGGGAGGAGCTCCTGTGATGAACAAGTTCTCATGTCTACTGTGTGTCTTTCTTCATATGCTTTATAACAAGAGAAGTAAAGCGAACATGGAACTTTTCTTAAGACCCTACCTGAGCTGATTGGGATCTTCAGTCTGTGAACATCAGAATAGTAGTAGTAATAAGCAAATAAGTAATAAGCAACTGAGTAAAAAGTAGTAAGTAATGTAGATGCTTTTCACCATTATAAGTAACACGAGGGGAAGAGACAGATCCCTGGCTCAGCTGTTCTTTGGTATTGTTGATCTGGTGGGGAAAGCTGACTGAACTTGTCCTGTTGGAGGCCACCAAGAAGTTACCATCACCAGAGGAAGAAGTGAAGACTGCAGGGACTCATTAGGACTTGGTGATCTCCACATCATTCTCTCTCAAAGTTATTTGTGGGAAGGAGAAGCTTATACAAGAAAACCTCATGTGAAAATTGCCTTAAGTTACTATGTAGCCCTAGACAATCTTCATATCCAGGAAGTAAGAGCTGACAAAGTTCAGTTTTCAGTTTCCACAGCTTCCTCAATAAAACCTTTGACCATCTACATCCCCTTCATAAGGTATAGGTCATTATAGGGAGTACTATAATTTAGCACATTTATAAAGCTGGGGAAGCTCATATTTTAAAACTTGATTAAGACAAAGTGTCTAGAATTACCTTTTTTATTACTATTTCTGATAATTTTCCATCACATAAATTTGTACACAAAAAAAAATGTACACCTTGCCTTTTTAGATTGTAACAGATGGATAAGAAGAAAGTTCTCTACTGAGAGTGATAATAAAAACCAGATGACTGGAATACCGGTCCATTCAAAATCCTTAGCCAATGAAAAGCAGTCATCACAACTGTCCACCTGTTTTCCCTTTATTTAGTGGCATTTCTCTTAAATGGTAGAAGTATAATATAAGAAGAAATAAGAGCAACTGTCGTCGTCTATCTGGACTTGTGCAAAGTCAACTTTGCAGATCACACCAAGCTTAGTGGTGCAGTTGACACACTGGAGGGAAGGAATAGATATTTTTCTGTGACTGTCTTCTGAGTTTTACCATCAAAAAACATCATTCATTTCCATTACAAGTAATGCAACTTGCCTAACTCAGTAGAAGTGAAGCTGTGGGGCATGACAAACATCAATCAACAAAAAATTTTTACATCATAAAATTGGCATTTTCCAGAGATTGCGTCTCATGAAGAAGCCACTGGTTTTATAATTAGAAAGTTTTGCCTATCTCATTGAATACACAAGACCAGGGGAATACAGTTTTCCACTTGCAAGAAAACAGACATCTGCAGCATCAGATGTAGTATTGTTTAGAAGGAAAAGTAAACTGACACCCAACAGGTAAAGATTTTTTTTTTTTCCATGGGAAAATTGCTTCCCATTTGTTTTTCACACTGATGCTATAAACAATCTTTGACCCATAGCTTCCTATTTCTTTGCTTCCAATGTTTAAATGAAAGCTCTGTGCCCTCCATGTGTTTGTAACTAATTTAAATTCACAGAATAAATACACCAGAATGAGCTTCATTTTGAGTTAAATCCTGCCAGATATTGAAGATTCTTAATTTCCATCGATGTCAATGGGACTCAAGGACGACTCAGTGTTTGGCACCAAGTACTCAATGCCAGCTACTCCACTGTGCCTCTGGCACTACATATTCAAATGAACTGTCTCCAAGGGTATCATTAATGCTGGTGCACAGAGCCAACAATTGGCCTGTGCACCTCCAAAGCTTCATTTTGGCTGTATCGATCACCATCCTGCCAGGCACTGAGCTCCTTTCACAGGAGTTGGTTCTGGAAATCTACATACGTAGCTGGTGATCCAAGGGGCATCACACACCATCTGGGTATGTTCAGAGTTAAACCATAGAGGTGATGATCTTTTCTTAAAGTGCTCGGTAAGGTACATTTATCATACATCAGCTGCTGTTCAGCCTTTGGGTCATAGGATAGCCCCTTCACAAAGAAGATGTCAGTAGTCCAAAAATGTCTTACTAAGTAGACACCAAGGGAACACACACAAACAGTTCAACAGATAAAAGTTCAACATCAATACAGGAGGAGGAGATTTTCTCACATCCAAGAATATTTGTAGGGTTAGAAGAATCTCCCTTCATTCTGCAAATACAAACCTTTTAAAATATCATTAAAATCTGAGACAGACTCTTTAATAGCCTAGCAATTTAACACATCAGTTTCCACTGTCTAGAAGAAGCTATTATCTACTGAGCTATGGAGTTAGTCTTTCTTTAGCCCAAAGATTTTGTGGTTTGCACAAAATGAAATAATCTCTGCAGGCATGGCTGGAAGGGGAGCCTGACTGATGTGCAGGGTTTGTATCACTTGCTCACCTGGTAGGAGACCTTGCTTCAGATACAAGCAATGCAGTGCTTCCTAATGAAAATCCATATCATGGAAGTGTTGCTGTCGTCATCAAGGTCTTCTGACTGTACAAGAAGAAAAAGGATGTTTCTAATAGAGGTTAAACAAAACACCACCTCACATATAGCTAAAACTGCTAGAGAAAGCAGGCTTTAGTTTTAACATGAGCTAGCTGGTTAGGGTGAAGATTTTGCAGAGGTCTGGAGTTTGCCTTTACTTGCTAACTTAAACTGTAAAATTTTCCATTAGGTCTAGGAGAGCAGAGGAAGTAATGCATTTTTTTTTTTCCCCTCCTGAAGATGAAATCTTTTGAAGGGAAAACCTTTTTAAAAACATAAGACAAATGTGGATTTTATCAACTGCCTAAGTTTCTTGTACATTAAACTGTCTTGCTAAATGCAGTATTTCTTCTGAATATTCTTAGTCTATACATTACTGGTCCATTGTTTAAGTCATATTTACTCTCCAGACTTCTGTTTGGAGTACAGATTATTCAGAGTATGTAGTGAACAATACTATTTTTGGAACTTTTTGTTATTGTAGATCATTGATTTCATAAAGAGATTGTCACATATCAGACCCTAAACAAGTGTAGTTTTGGTTGTCACTGCTGCTAAATTTAACTCAGCTCTCCAGAGATTAAATACAGACTCATTAAGCTGCTGCACGCTTTTAACCAATCTCATGTTCCTGAAAGATTTCTCATTTATTACAAAGAAAACATGGCTAATTGTTAATTAGGAAGTGCATACAAATGTGATAAGATTTAATTAACTCAAACAAATACAACTCAAACTTTAATAAAAAAGATTTAGTTTTTTTTTTTTTTTTTTTTCCTGAAAAAAGTTTTAGTCTAGATTCACAAAAGTCCTATTTAACATCCCAGTTACACTGGAGGGTTTGATCTCCAAATACACTCATCATTCAAAACAAAACAAACCAAACCCTTACAATACAGTTGAAAATCTGCAAAGTCTGTACTTCAAACTTTGCTGGAAAACCTTCATTGAAACAGTTTTCCAATGTTCCTTCAACAGGAAAAAGATCTCTTACAAAAGAAAAGCAAGTCCATATTTATAAAATTCCCGAATAAATAAATAAATCTTTTGTATCCTGGAAATATTGAAAATTTACTTTTCAAATAAAATGTTCCATTTTAAAGGCATTTTACTTTAAATTAGTTTTGTTGCATATATCTTGACTCAGCAGCAGTCACATTGCACAGAATCTCTGTCAAGGCAAGTTAATGCCAAATTATGCTCTCTGCTCCCATTGACCTCTGAATATTCAGGAACATAAAGGATCAGAATGTAAAATAAAGCAGAGCAGGCAATAGAATCTTATCATTTGGGAGTCAAAGCTCCCAGCTTACATTTCTAGTAAATTCAGCTTCTAACGTGCAGTTATAACCTAATTAATAGATTTTAAAAGTAACATTAAAGACAAATTACCATTTAAGAGATAAAAATGCACAGTTATAATTCAGTGTACAATTTAGGCTTAAATGAATTTCTGTGAAATCTGAGAAACAGCAAAAAAAGATATGAATTGCACATAAAAGTGGAAGAGTTTGAAAGACATCAGATTGATGGATGCAATAAAATGAAAACTTCCTTTATCCCATACTGTTTAAATAAAAATTACTGATTCCTCCTGGCAGGTCTCAGGTGATAGTCTAGGAGGAGGCATATATTTTCTCTGTAAAAGGGCTCTTGAAAAATACTAGCATATGAAGGATTTACTGGAAAGTTTCTCAGATTCTTTCACAAGTTTCTCTTTCTCATGGAAAGTTCTGTTGGCGAAGCTTATGCACTTTTGCTTTGTTAAATTTGCCTGTATCTACCATTTAATAATTACAAAGTACATTCAAGTGCTCAGTTTTCAGCTAAATATATATATATTCTACTCACTTAAAAATGTATTTGTATAGGTGTTATAAGCCAAACACAAAAAGTGATACTGCATAACATACTATACAAATATAATATACAAATACAAATATATTGAACAAAAAGATTGTAAAAACTATAGAAATAACTGCAAAATTAAAAATCCAAAATGGTCTCAAGACCCTGTACATGTCAAGCTGTCCTGGGAGCTTATAAGACATCTATTGTTTTATAGTACAATCTGAGGAAGAAAAGCAACAGGAAAGAGTTTAATCTGAAATAGCAGTAGAGATCAGGCTCTCAAAAAATATCTCTGGCTTTGCAGAGAAGCATTTATTCCTTGTAGACAGGCATTGGTCCCAGAAACAGTTTTTAATCTGTAGAACGTGCCAATAATGCACCAAGAAGTGCAATGTTTTGCTGATAATTTCCAGAGACAGAAAAAGTGTCTTTTGTGTGTTGGTGACAATACACACAGGGCAGAAAAAGAAGAACAGCACAAGCCAAAATTCAGGTTGGATCTCCTAGTACTTTCCACAGAAGTTTCAGTATTTCAGTATTTTGCCTTGCAAACTGCTACAAGTCCATATCCAGACAGTTGTCTGGAAATAGAAACTGGATTTTATGTGCAGACTTGTGGATAGGACTCACCACTTTCAACACAATCAACAAAACTGTACTGAACTCAGTTGCTCTGAGGTACGTACCATCACAGCGTACCCCTGCCTCACCATCCTGCAGGTAAAGAAAATAAGGCAGAAAGATCAGGCTTACACAGAGCTGGTCACATGCTCTGAGACCCACATCAGTGCCTTAGGTGTGAGAGATTATTCTTCCTGCTTAGTTGAAATATCTTACCTATCGTAATTGCAGCTCTGCTGTGAGTAGTATTGTATTCATGCCTAGTGCAGTCAGCACATCAGCCACAAAATTAGAAGGGATGGTAAGCATCCAGTGAAGCTCTCTCTCTTTCCTATGTTTTCTTTAAAATTATCCTGCAAATCTTTATAAATTACAATAAAAACCAGAATTCAAGTGCATGAAGAAACATGTTCCTTATTTATCATTTTTCATAGGTCTAGAAAAGCCATGCCGCTTTATGACCCTAATAACTAGCGTGACTTTGAACGCCATAATACAAAACATCTGTGTCCACTCCCACAGTGACCAATGAGAGCTAATTTTCTACAGCCAGAACAAATTATCATCTTCAAGGATGACAGCATCTGTCTCTATGATGTATAAACATGTCTTCCCCTTTGGCCTAAGAGAAGATTCATCTAAGCAAGGGAGCAGAAACAGGGGCATTATAGCAAAGATACCCCTTGTGGGAAACCAGCTGTTAGCTATTTATCTTTGTATGGCCGATGAGCCTTTATCCAACATACAGCTGTTCCTTCCTTTCCTCCTTATTAGCTACACCTGCCTCAAGCAGATGAGTGTGATTGTTAAATGCTTTTCTGAGTATTTAAAGTTTTATACCTGTTCTTAGTATTCCCTTGGTCTGACAGGTAGTAGTTTAAAGACATTGTCAATTTATCTTCACAGTAAAAAAAAGACAGGCGTATTTTTATTTTTGGAGAGATGAATGAATTAAATGTTCCTTGTTTTTTAAGGTATTACAAATCCAGGCAAGACAGCTATTTTCTTCTATCCATCTATGAATTCTTAATACAGCTGTAACATTATGTGACCTCAAAATTTTTACTGAGATTGAAATTTCCCAAAGGAAACATGTTCTTCTAAGCATATGTCATACAATTCTTCCTCTTTGCATAAGACACAGCTAAATATTTAGTGGCCAGTTAGGCCAATTACAGTGCCATTTTTCCATTCAGATGACAGCACTGGTTTTGGCAGCACAAAGGTAGACAGGATATATTTTCTTTCCACCCATATGAAGTCTTATACTGGATGCATAAGGTCTTCACTCTTGCTTCCCACCCTACCCTTCCTCATAACTCTTCTTAAATCCATGCTCCTCTGCAGTGAATACTCGTATCATTTAGCAAATTTTCTTGCAACAGCACCTAAAATCCCCATCCAAAATTTGAACTGCCTTTTCTAGGTATTGCATAAATATTGAGCAAGAGATTGTGAGCTGTACAGATAAAAGATTGGAGCTGAGAAAGGACAGATCTGGGGATAGACCACAGGTGTCCCAAACTCCCACTCAGTGCCCTTTTTGCTGTTCTGTTTCATAAAAGATTGATTCACGATTGTTGTAATATTTACACCTGAACCCATCAAATCATCTCTAGAAAAACTGCTGCACAGTATCACAAAATCTCCTAATGTCACAAAATGCAGAGCCACAGATGTGTTTTGCTGATGTTTCAGCTTTGTCTCATCACTTGATCGTCAGTCACACAGTGTCTGAAATTCCTTCCGGCATACATCATGGTTGACTAATACAGTGAGAGTAAGCACATGGTAGTCAAAATTCATGCGGTATGATAGCTTCCTTCAGCTTTCAAGCAGATGAGCAAGCAGTCCCTGAACACAGCTGAGGTTTCCGTTCATTTTATGCCAGGCACCTACTTATCTGACATACTCACAAGCAGGGCTACCTACAGCCATGAGCAGCCTATGGCAACTGGAGACTGCAGGACCTGGGCCCTGCCTTGCATAGTGTCCTTGACTGTTTTGGTGGAAGCACAGAACCCGACTCAGAGTAGCAGCAGTGCCCATGAAGAACAGTTTCCCTCTTGACACCACTTCTTGCCGGCTGAGAATCCATCCTTGCCTGAGATTCCAAAAGCTGCAAGGCTGCCCCTTGTCTGTCACTAACTTCATTCATCAATGTTTGATTCCTGTTGTGCTCATGAAACACATGAAATGATAATTGCAAATCATTCCAATAGATAAGCAGGTCAAATAAAGGAGTGTCTAGTAATTCACCTACCCCACTTCTTGGAATTAAAAGGGCTTTTTTATAGATTGAGAATAAATTAATCATGATTCTATAAACCGGAGAACACTGGTAAACTCAAAGAGAATAACGAGTACAGGACAGGAAGCAGAGCATATCATATGCAAGGTATTTACTCATTAAGCACTACACATAAATATGCAACCTTCTATTCTGAAGGACGTGAGGGATGGGTTGTAGGTGGAAAACACTAAAGAGTAACAAATAAACATTTGCTCTTATTCAACCACCCACGCTCTTTCTTGGAAAAATAGATACATGCAGACAGAAACAAATAAAAAATGGGGGCAGAGGCATGTGCATAATATATTCACAAAGATTTGTATAAGGAATGTTTGGCCCTTTGGGAGATGAAGGTTGTCTGAAATTCTTCATCTAATTGGGAAAGGATTTCAGCTGCAATTCAATTATTTAATACAGTTTACATTCATTTTTCTGCAAGAATGATTGCTGGGGGGAAGGGGAAAGGAAGACAAATTGCTATTTTTCTTCCCTCTACCTCATGTCATCCCCACAGTCATCTGGATGCAGTGCAACAGGACTCCTGAAGCTGCCTGTACTCTTTGGCCACATCTTAATACCAATGTTATATGCTTCATTATGAACTCTGTTTGTTCTTTCTGGTCATCTCCGGTATGTAGATTCTTAGTATTGGGCTTGCTGCAGCATGCTTTCACTTAGAAACTTCTGAATAACATCACCGGGGGAGACCAGCTTCTATACTGAATTCCTCCTTATTCTCAAGAAAAAATGTTCTGCCTCTTTATACAGTAACTGTGGAGGCCTGTGTGCTTGGCTACCTGTAATCTGAAGCTGGTATCATTTTAGAATCTGATGTATGATTGAGTGACAATCAGCTAATGAGGTTACCTCCTCTAGAGTCTTGCTCATCTCTCCAGAGCCACAGCAGTATAATAGGTTGTAGAAGGTGGTTATGAAATCATTTGCTGTTCTACCTTCCTCTTATGTGTACTAATGAAAATCTCAGAATAAAATACTTATCAAAATGCAATCTATTCTGAAGAGCTGTGCAGGTTTTGAAAAATAAAATGTCCCTGCTATGTATGTCATCGTGTAGGGTAAGGCATGTTTTCCTTCTCATTGCTAATGTAAATTAAAAGCCTCATAGAGTCTCTGAAGTCAGTTTTCCCAAAGCCATCATCTTTCTGAGTCCTAGAGATCAAAATGTGATTGCAGAGTTATTAGAAAAGGCTTTATAAGATGTATCTATTTCTTATTGTTCTCTCTGCCCCCATTTTCTCAATCTAGGTTGCTTTAGCACAAAATAAAGCTTTTTAAGATGGAAAATTGTTATTTCCATGGTAAACTTTAAAACAGCTTCAACTTCTTGACTTCTCCTCAAACTCTGATGACCAGTGAACTCACCTCAGCATGTTTCTTCAAGTGCTTTCTATTTTTTTATATTCTTCCTGATATAATCTCCTGCATCCTCAAGCAAATCTACATGGTTTGGATGTTGTCTTCAGTTTTTTATGAGGGATATTTTTAGTTTTTGAGTTTGAGGCTTTTTTAAAAACATTACATGGAGATTATAGAGGACCGACATCAGAGTGAACATAAAATATTTCTTCCTCTTTGCTGTGTGTCCACCAGTGTCCAAGCACAATTAGCACCCTTATGCTCTGCTAATGTTCATATACTTAAAGCCCCACTTTGACGGTTATTGCATAAACTATTTAGTCATGTCTGCCTTTTTCTCTCTCAAATTCTTGATTCTTGGTTTGCCAGATCACATCTCAACCCTTTTCTAGGACTTAAGCCAACTCCCAGTTAACCTTCACAGCTTGGTGGAGTGGCCGGCACAACAGAAGGCTGTGCTGCCATTCAGAGGGACCTAGACAGGGTGGAGAGTTGGGTGGAGAGAAACTTCATGAGGTTCTACAAAGGCAAGGGCAGGGTCCTGCACCGGGGGAGGAATAACCCCAGGCACCAGTACAGGTTGGGGGCTGACCTGCTGGTAAGCAGCCGTTCAGAGAAGGACTTGGGAGTCCTGGTGGACAACAAGTTAACCATGAGCCAGCAATGTGCCCTTGGGGACAAGAAGGCCAATGGGATCCTGGCCTGCATTAGGAAGAGTGTGTAAAGCAGGTCAAGAGAGGTGATCCTCCCCCTCTACTCAGCCCTGGTGAGGCCACACCTGAAATATTGTGTGCAGTTCTGGGCTCCCCAGTACAAGATGGACGTGCAACTTCTAGAGAGGGTCCGGTGTAGAGCTATGAAGATGCTTAAAGGATTGGAGCATCTATCTTATGAGGAAAGACTAAGTGAGTTGGGCCTGTTTAGCCTAGAGAAGAGAAGATTGAGAGAGGATCTTACCAACCTGCAAAAATACCTGAGGGGACAATGTAAAAAGGATGGGCCAAACTCTTCTCAGTGGTGGCCAGCAATAGAACAAGGGGTAATGGGTACAAATTGAAACACAGGAAGTTTCATCTCCATATGAGGAAGAACTTCTTTATTGTTAGGGTGACAGAGCACCGGAACAGGCTGCCCAGAGAGGCTGTGGAGTCTCCTTCTGTGGAGATATTCAAAACCCACCTGGATGTGATCCTGTGCAACGTGCTCTAGGTGATCCTGCTTGAGCAGCGGGGTTGGACTAGATGATCTCTGGAGGTCCTTTCCAACCTCAACCATTCTGTGATTCTGTGATTCTGGATGCTGGACTAGTTCCTTGAAGACCAATTGAAAAAAAAGAAGCATTATTCCATGTTAACCAAATGCCTATGTCCATTCAGTACTATTTAGAAAAAGAAAAGGAAAAACACAGTTGACAGAGTATTTCCCCTGGTCTCTGAGATCTTTTAAATGTATACATGGTGACTGCACTCACTGGACCAACTAGACTGTACTAAAAGCTATAGAATTGTTATGAAGTAGTTGAAAAATAATCCTAGAAGTATCTTTTCAAGTGGCATGATTAAGAGTTTTCTTTCTAGAACCAGCATGGTCTGAAAATCAATGGGGATTATTTCCAACACATGGATGTTAGTCTTTTGTGTTTAATTATGATCAAATTGACATTTTATCATTTTAAGTGTACATTCAGTATTTCATATCTATAATGTGTTAGATACACTGCACCACAGAGAAACTGAACATTTACGAGAACAATCAGGCAATCTTTATTTAACATTTTTCTTCCATTGTTTCAAGCCAGTAAAAACAATAATTTAACTTATCTCAGTAGAGAAATAGCTTTCTAGTGATCATCAGTAAGACTACTCACACCATTTACCCTTAAAATGTTTTTTCACAAGCACTAGGAACAAAGAACAGGCATAAAAAAACCACCAGTTTCATTCAGGTTCGATGACACATTACGGAAGTATCCTGAGTGAAATCCACCTTGATATGTTGTAAGGAAACTTACATTTTGTCATCTGCAGTGGCTAACTCATAGCTCAGTTATCCAGATCTGAGAAGATCAAATAAAATCAGGGGTGTGCGGAAGGAAATCCACACTTATTGATTACGTGTTTTGTTTTGTTTTGTTTTGTTTTCTCATTGCATAGATGAAGGTGTTACAAGAATATATCTAGGCCTTTAATAACCATACCTACTAAGAATAAGCAAATATGAAAGGACAAGTTCTACACAATCAAATTTCTTCTACTGTTCTGTGTTTCTTTTCTTTAGAAAATGCCTGAAAAATCCATGGAACACCTCACAACTATGGAAAGAAATTCAGCTATTATTTTAACATCCACCAGTCACCCCTTAGTTCAGTGGAGATGGTTCACTTGCTGTCTCCTTTAGAAACTAGTCATGATGTGAAATAGCAGCAAAGTAAACTCCTGCAAGAAGGATGCTTCAAGTGCATCAACAGCAATTTTGGCTGGAAAAAAAAAGGTGGTGGGTGGAGCATGTGGAGGCAACATAAGGACACGGATGAAAGACACCTTGGAAGAGCTCTTTAATACCCTTAGTGGAAAGGCTGGCTATCCCACAAAATGCTGTTATCAGGCTGTCAGGCTTCTGGTACCAAAGGAACTGAGCAACAGTGCAGCCATCTTGTTCACCTTCCACCTTCTAACATCAGTGGACTCTGGTGGACAGAAGTACTGAGAGGTTCTCCGCAACACAGACTGGATTTTTGTGCCAGTGCCCATGAAATTTTGTTCAGAAGGTAGTTCAAAAATCCATTCCAGTGTCTACTATGGCTAACTATGTATATTTATTTTTACTTCTCTGTCATACACACTAGAAGATTTAGAAGATCATGTTGCTTGTGTTTGATTTAATTAGTATTTGGGGAATTGGGTCTGGCAGGTTGTATGACTCCTTGCAGGGTGGAAATTCTCAATTAGCAGTATGCTAATGAATGCACAGAAGCCATGTTTTCTCATTTTCACCTCTTACCCTTTGCCCAATTTCAGAGGATAAAACAAGCCAGCTATAATTTTTCTTAGGACAGGATTAATAGTTTCAGTTCACACGCTCAATGTAGGGTGGCTTTTGGCATCTCACAGAACAGCAGTAAAGACAAACCATTTAGATGCTCTCATTTCTAGCAGTTCATAGGTTTTAAGTTTTTTAAATGTTGCTTTTTTATTAGATCATTGCATTTCCACATTTCAGTAGATTCATTTTTGCTATTTCACTCTACAAAGTTCATCGTTCTTTCCAAATACAATGGGTTCTCTTCGGAATCAAAATTTATCTGCAAATCTAGCATATACTTCTGTGCTAGTAATCTTGCAAGTCATAATAGGAATATTTTTTAGCCCTTTTCTCTTTGTATTTTTCCTATATAATATTTTATAACATCAATATAATTCCGATAGGATACCCAAAGCAATTCACTTGCTGGCTTAAATGCTACCGCTGATAAAACTCAGCTGGATTTAACAGTGGCTGCATTGGACATTAGGAAGTAGTGTGTGTATTCTGTGTAAAATAATACATTCAGCAATAAATAAATAGTTAGAAAAATGATATACTACTGAGTAATAGGCAGATTCTCAAGGTCTCTCAGTAAATCAAAAATTGTGTGGTATGAGCCAGACTTTTGTTGTTGTTGCTGCTGTTGTTTTAATCTGGCATCTATTATTACACAGTCTTTTTCTATGATCATGATGATGCTAGGGTCATACATAATACAAACATTATTTCCACTTAAATGACACAAAGCTTATGAATATATTGGAAGAGGAAAGGGAAGATTCTTTTCCTTTCTCTATAGATGTGGAAGCTGCCTCATCCATAGAAGTGAGATTACAATTGATTTATTTCTCTATTATGGAGATATCAGACCTATTTAAAATAAAAAAATAAAAATGGTTTGTGGTCAAAAATTATTTTTATATAGGTGATATTTCAAGAAACCTCTTTTCTGACCATCGCAGTAGGTAATTGTTATCCAAGGCTATTACTATAAAATTAATTGGAAGGAAAAAAAAAAAGATTAGAAAAAAGAACATCCTTGCCTGAGTGACTAGAAAGCAATGTCTTTTTTTAACATAAAAAATGTTTGTCTTTGATGAGCAATGAGAAAAGAAGCTGATGAACAATGTTTCTCTTCTGTGTTTCATTTTCCCAACAAGTTTCTCAAAGAAGCTTCCTGCTGTTTTAAAATAATGCAGAACATCATACTAAATAATTACCAATAAAAAGTTATTATCTGTTTCTGCAACTACAGCATAAGCTAGTTGTTTGACTGTAAAGAAAAAGTATAAAGAAACCTGGATAAAAATATGTAAGTTGGATTAGCGAAAATGTTCAAAAGAAAAGAAAAGTTGTAGTTACCTTCTACGCATTCTTCTTTACTGACTGTTTGCTATGCCCATTAAAAGAGAGATACCTAAAAGTTAGGAACAATTAGGTGAAGAAGAAAATAAAAAAATATATTCTTATGGTTTTGTGCAAGTAATAGTAATTGCAAAATTTTGTTCTTTTGGAATTTGGCATGAGTTTTTGACTCACCTTTGGACTTATTCAAGCATTCCTACCTTTCCATTTAAAAGGCATACATTATGCACATTTCACTTACATTATTTTTTTCAGAGGATGAAAATAAAACAGCTGCTATTCACATCTGTGATTTTATGCCACAACTAGGATTCACTTGAGAGTCATAGCCAAAGAAGAAATATTCTAGTCAGAGATTTGTCCGCATCTGTCCATGTACTAAATACCTCCTCAGAATGAAGTAAATACTGTCAGAGAGTGTAACCAAAATAGCAAATGCAGCAGCCTTCAGGAAAAAAAGAACATAAGTGTTCTCAAAATTGGGTGTTTGAGGTTTAGTACTGAAGATCCCCATTTAGGCTATCAGAGATTAATATACTGGACAGCAAAGGAATTAATGCTCATGGACCAGTGGCATAGCTATCAAGTAAGTGAGCTTTACAGATGCAGCAAGACCTGAGGCCAGAACACTCAAAAGCCCTGAGCCCTGAAGCTGGGGAAGGATAAAAACTGAATTAGGGGCTCCGTTTCATTCTTTGCATCACATCCCTGGCCTGTCACCCTGGGCTGTTGGTACCAGATAACGACAGTAACCTCTGCATATTCTTTAGACTCTTGAAATTTTACTGGAATCTCTCTGCTGGAGGCCCTGCTTTGCGTCTAGCCCCAAACTCCAGCAGCTTTCTTGGATCTTCACTTTGCTTCTGCAGCTCAAAACACAGCTGAATTGGGAGCTACCTGCTTTATGAGCTGTACGGTCCGTCTCAAAAGAAACACTATTTCATTCACAGCAGTTAGCAAGTACTTTATATTTTGTTAGTATTCCCTAATCAGTGTTGTGCTCATATTAGTTGCGATTGCTAGCCTTATTTCATCATCACAACATATCAGCAACTTGGGAAGGGTGCAGGACTTGGGAATCAGAAGCACAGTGATAACTGTGATTCAGCAGTTTGGGTGTTAGAGCTCACACCCCCACCCACCCNATATAGCAGGGGTGTTTTTACAGCCTCCATATTTGGTAGCATTTCAGCTTAATTTATGAGTGGAAGAACTTGCATCAAGTTGTCTGAAGTCTGTTCTTCATATTTTGGTTTCATTTTCTGTCACTTCCTTTTAATGATCTTGGAAGCTCATAAAGTTTTACAAGAGTTCTCATTTTCCTGTCATAGCATAAAAATCTCTTCAACAAGATAAGGAGATATCTGCATTTAGACTTATTTTAAAGTATTCAGAATCAGTCTTCCTTACTCCTGTCTAATTACTGTGATTAGGTCTAGTGTGTAGTGTCACTGTTCATTATAAACTTTGTTCTGTTTTTACGCCATAGATGTTTTCCTGATACTTTTATTTCAAAACTAAATTCTAAACATTTAGCACCTGATTGAAAGCCCCGTGCTGCTTTCAGTGAGCAATTTTTCAACAATAATCTCATTGATCCGTATCAATACTTGCTCACCAGAGGGAGTAAGAGGACTTCTACATAATAACAATTTTTTCAAAGTGATTCATTGGTTAGGCAGCAAGGAACACATTCAGATATCCTGACACTGGTGGTACAGTCCTCAGTACCTACACTGAACTCTGTGGTAATGGAATATTTAACCTGAGTGCTGGTGTCAGAACATGGTCCTTGAAGTGTTACAGGGCTCCAAAATGCACCCATCCCTGTATTAATGTAAAAGGGATGTGGGAGTGGAAAACACCCCAATACAGAGTGAGCCCTTTCTTACCAGTTACCCACAGGACGGTTCCCTTGAGGGCAAGAAGATGCAAAGATGTTTTGAGCTATATTCAGTCTTCAGAACCTCAACAGGTCCAGGAGGAAAAATCAGAAATGAAAGAGCAGTTATCCAGGTCCCCAGAAGAGAAAGTCTGAGCAGACTCTCAGCATGTGATGTAGCACTGTGCTGTACACAGTAGGTCTGACTATCTTGTATCACGTCTGTTGTGCAGTTGATCTTTCCATGCAGAGCAATTGCTTTTCTAGACACCTGGAGTATCCTTCATAAAAGCAGCTGGTTGCTCTGAGAAAAGCTGTGCCCAGTATGCTTTTCAAAACACACTGGGAATTCAACAATTCCTATGGAAAAGCCTATACAGAGGCTTTCTGAAATCTTTGTCCTTCACTGATTGGTCAAAGACTTTTAAGCTGGCACAACAGGGCTCAGGACCTGTGGGCTCATGCCTTGAAATAGAACTTCTTAAAGGCATGTGCATCTTCATAAATAAATAGCTAGTAACTCACATCCCCGTGTGCATTGTCCAGATATTTTGGAGGGGGGGAGGTGGCTTGCTGGTGTACTTGGGGCTTAGATACGATCTGATGTCTTTCAAACATCTGCAGCAAAGACCAACAGTTATGTTTCCACGTTCATCCATTTCAGTGACCAGCCCATAACCGGACAGCCCGAGCTGTAACTTCATAGTATCTATCTTTTGATTTAATCTTTCTGCAACGTGATCTTCCCAGTGTTTTCTCTCTGTACTGAGTTTTTGGCTCAGCACTGCAACAGGACATTTTCCTTAGTCTGTTTGATGAGGTAAAACACATCCCTCTGCTGATTGCTGTAAGGATGAACAAAGGGAAATTCACTTTTCAGCTCAGAGAGGTACCAGGCACAAGTGGGAGCAGGCACAGGAAGTCAGTCTCAAAACTTCCGCAGATATGGAGAAAGATTAACAACATCAGGCAGGCTAATGTGTTTCAAGCACCACTTAGTAGCAACCCATAACCATTACTGAACATACTGAACAATATTTTTACAGGAAGCAATTCACTCATTTCCTAATTTTTGGTCTTTCTGAAGAACAGAAAAGAGGTTATGAAAGACACTATGTAGGAGTGAGCTACTTCGGAATAAAATACCCACAAAACGTCCCTCCTCTTTCCATCAAATGACTCATATCAATGCAATTACATATTGCCCAAGCACTTTATAAGCGAGGTGGGCTTTCCAGAAAGAATATTTAGACTGATAAAAAATAAAATAAAATGAAATAAAAACATCTGGATGGAATGATATGTTTGTCCATTTTATACTATAATATGTATATATTATAATTT